>CM076570.1:165719966-166225244 GCA_034641835.2 Pinus albicaulis
AAGCTTTTTGTTTCTCTTGCAAATCTTCGAGTATTTTCCAAAGCCAAATGATTTCCTTAGTGGCTTGAGCTGTTGCAACATATTCGGCCTCAGTGGTAGAATCAGCAAGAACAGATTTCTTGCGCGATCTCCAACTGATGGTTGTTGATCCAAGATTCATCGAATATCCAGAAGTTGAGACTCCATTTTCTTTATCTCCATCAAAATTTGAATTTCAATAATCAGCAAGATGGAATTCTAAAACTTTGGAATATTTGATGCCGTAATTTTGAGTTCCTTTTAAATATTTCAAAACTCTTTTTGCTGATACCCATTTCCCCTCACAAGGATGATGCATAAACCTGCAAAGCATTTCGACAGCAAAGGTTATATCAGGACGAGTAATAGACAAATAAATCAAACTTCCAACAAGTTACTTGTACTTTGTTGGATCTTCAAACGACTTTCCTTCTTCAGAAGTGAGTTTCAAGTTCTGCCCCATTAGAGTAGCAACAGGATTACATTCTGTCATACTATATATGTTCAATAACTTATCAACATATTTCTTCTGAGAGATGAAAATATGTTGTGGTTTTTTATCAACTTCAATACCAAGATAATAATGAAGTAAACCTAAATTTGTCATATCAAAAACCTTTTTCAATTCCTTCTTTATAGATGATATATATTCATCATTGTTTCATGTGATCATCAAATCATCAACATATACAACTAGATATACAACTTATCTTCCAACTTTCTTAACGAAAAGAGTTGCATCATCTAGGTCAAAATATTTATAGTTTAATTTAAGAAAATGTTCAGTTAGCTTCTCATACCATGCTCATGGTGCTTGTTTCAAGCCGTATAAAGACTTCATTAGTTTGAAAACCTTTTGTTCTTTCCCTTTAACGGAAAAACCTTCTGGCTGAAACATGTAAACATCTTCTTTCAAATCTCCATTTAAAAAGGCAGTTTTGACATCCATATGATGAATTTTCCATTCTTTCTGAGCTGCAATAGAAAGCAAAGATCTATTAGTGCCCCATTTAGCTGTAGGAGTAAAAGTCTTTGTATAGTCGATACCCTCTTTCTGTGGATATCCCTTCGCTACAAGTCTTGCTTTGTACTTGTCTAGTGAACCATCAGCTTTAAACTTAGTTTTATAAATCCATTTGCAACCAATAGGTTTGATGCCAGCATGAGGATCCACCAGCCTCCATGTGCCATTTTTTATGAGAGCATCATATTCCTTTTGCATTGCATATTTCCATTGTTCATCAGTAACAACTTCTTCAAAGCAAGTAGGTTCACAATCCACAGAAAAATTAAATTCACAATGAGAATAGTTACTTGAGGAACTTCCAACCTTAAACTCATCATATTTCTTTGGAAATTCTTGAATACGAGATGACCTTCGCAAAGGTTGTGTAGGAAGTTGTTCAGGAAGTTTCTCATCTTCTTTATTTGGCTTAGTTCTTGCCATTTCTGTTATTGTTTCTATAAAAACAATTGCATCAACTAATTCCTCATCAGCAACAACGGAATTATCATCATCAACCAATATCTCATCATTGAGAGAAGGAAACTCCATAGACTGATCTAATAAAGAAATCCCCCCTTCATGATGGGGAAGTATATTATCGAATTCATAATAAAAATTTTGAGGCACAAACTTTTCTATCTGATTAAGTTGTCTATCAACAGTGAGAAAATCTTTATTAGTTTCAAGAAAAATTACATCTCTTGACAAAATAAACTTTTTGTTCGCTTCATCAAATAATTGGTATGCCTTAGAAGTCATGGAATACCCTAAAAATATGCATTTTTTGCTTCGTTCACTCAGCCTATTCCTCTGATGTTTAGGAATCAAAGCATAACATTGAGAACCGAAATTTTGGAAATGTTTAATGGCAGGAAGACGACTATACCACATTTCATATGGATTTATGTTTCTAATGACAGAGGAAGGGCACCGATTTCTAATGTATGTGCACAAAGCACGGCTTCTCCCCAAAGCATTAATTTTACATTCTTAAAAAACATCATTGACCTTACCATATTAAGCAATGTTCAGTTCATTCTTTCAGCAACATCGTTTTGTTGCGATTATATGGTATTGTGGTATGGTGTTTGATGCCATTCTCTTGCAAATATGTTTCAAAAGCATGTGAAGTATATTCTCCTCCATTATCATTCCTTATAGTATCAATAGTAATTTGTGCTTCATTTGTTATCAAGAGATGAAATTTCTTAAACACATCAAAAACTTGTGATTTTTCTTTAAGCAGATAAACCCAACACATCCTCGAATAATCATCAATAAAAATGAGTATGTATTTATTTCCATTTACAGTTGGTATAGGAATTGGACCACATAAGTCAGAGTGTATGAGACTTAATTTTCTTGTAGCTCTAGACTTAGAATTCTGAAAACATTGTTTGTGATGCTTGCCCAATATACAAGCATTACATGGGGTCAATTTTCTGGGCACTGTTGGACGTCCCTTAATCCCCTGTTGTTTCATAATACGAATACTTTCATAATTAACATGACCTAAACGTGCATGCCATAATAAAGAAGATGACAAAGTATCATTTTTCTGAACCAAATAAGTTGTGTTCAATGCAATAGACGATATACTATGCAACTTCAATAATTTATCTTCTTCCACACTAGACATTACAGTTTTATTGTCAGTTGCTTTTCTAATTTCTACTTTACCATCAAATATGTGAATAGAATGTCCTTGATGTCTTATTTGTATAAGAGATAACAAATTTCTTTGGAACTGCGGAATATAAAGAACATCATTCAAAATATAATTTGGAAGTCCAGGAATTTTTAACTGAATTGAACCACTCCCTGATGGTTTGATTTGGGACTTATCAGCAAAATACAATACTCTGTCAATATTATCATTGAATTGATCAAACAAATCTCTTTGAAAGGTCATATGATACGTGGCACCTGTGTCTAGAACCCAACTATCATACCATGAAGAAAAAGAAGTACTAAAAACATCTTCCATGTGGAAATTACAATGTGAAACAACATAATGTGCATTCTCAAAAGACTGTCCTCTGTCTGGAATTATATGATCTTTATTTTCAAGAAATTGTTCTCTTTTTTCATTAATTTTATCCCAGGGAATTCTGCAATTTGCAGCAGTATGTCCAATTTTACCACATCTAAAACATTTTACAACTGGTTTATCAGAAAAATTTATTTCTTGTTCATTCTGTTGTCTATCTCCCTGAATATTTCTACCCCCTCTGCCTCTATAATTCTTCCTACCTCGAACTCTATTACCTCTAGTATTTTTGAAAGATTCCTCCTGAGATTTTTGGTCTTTTTGAGCAAGAAATAGGGTTTCGGTATTAGAACTTTGTGATGCTTCTTTCTTTCCAAAAGCCTTCTCTCTTTCTACAATTTTCCCTACGAATTTGTCAAAATCTATATCTTTTAATTGCCCACTAGCTTGCAGAGATTCCTAGTGTGAATAACTTGGGTAAAGAGATTTTATAAAGGTAGTAAGCAGCAAATCAACTTTAACTCCAGTACATTCAATTTCATGATTGATGGATTTAATTTCAGAGGCAAGTTTTAGAGGATCATTATCGCTCATTTCCAGATTAAATAATTTTAACAATAACTGAATTATCTCCAATTCAAAATGTGAATCATAAAACTCTTTTAGTTTTTCTATGGCATCATAAGTTGTTTTACTCTGAGTAATGTATCTGCTTACCTCTTTTGAGACTGAAGCGGATATTAAGGCAAAGGCCTTCTTATCCTTACTTTGCCAAATTGCGAGTTGTTTCCGATCATCAGGTTGCACCGTTGCATTTTCTCCTTCTCCTTCACAAACTCCATCCCATAAATCATTAAAGATAAGAGTATTTTTAACTTCCCTAAACTACTCATAGTAATTTTCCTTTCCGGAAAGGACAATCCCAATTAAGGACACCAAGGAGTTCATTTTTACTACCACAAAATTCCTTTAAAAAAAACTTTGTTTCTAACCACCTCCTGACACTAATTTCTCTTTTAAAAAAAACCTTGTTTTAACTTGCAGTAGATTTTTTTCTTTTTTTTTTAACCTAGTTTCAACCACAGATTTCTTAAAAACATATCGTTGCAGATCACTTGCATTAGGTTCGATGTTGTGCCACATCATCACCTTCACTACAACCGCAGTCAGACTTCACCAAGAAAATCTCGTTGGCAAGGATTCAACGTTGGAAATCACAGTCAAACTTCACCAACAAAATCCCGCTGGCAAGGATTCAATGCTGGAAATCGCAGTCCCACTGGCAGGGATTCAGTGTTGTAAATCACAATCCCACTAGCAGGGATTCAATGTTGGAAATCGCAATCGGACTTCACACAGCAAGCAGACCAGCATGACAGGGTTCGGGTTCCTCCACAGCGACGGGTTCAAACTCCAAGTTCAAACCCCAAACGTTTAAACTGCTAGCAAGTTCATGCCCCAGCCTCTGATACCACTATTAACTCATTAACATATGATCTGTGTATTATCTCATGAAATCAACATTACATTTATAATTGAATTACTACCTGATCTAACTGATCATAACTAACTACCTAACGTAATTGAAAAGAATCCTGTAGGATCTCGTAGGATTACAACACAAAGGTTTGCACCTCGAGATATTTGATCCCTCTCAACGCTTGATAAATATGGAGTTAAGATGGATCTAGGTTGGTTTTAGTTATGTGCAACCAAGGAAAATCTATGGATAATATGAGGAACATATGATTAATTTTATCAATAATATGTAAATACATCTAATATTAATATAACCATTTTAAATATGCTAAATATGTACGAGATTTATTCATTCATTTTAATTTAAATTTTCTTAGTTACCTTAGTTTGTTGAGATGATAAATATTGTAAAATAACTTTAATGATCATAAGAAAATTTTGAATGCAAAGTGACAATGTAATAATATTGAATGATAGAAACTATGAATAATAAGAATGTAAACATCATACCTTGCCTCTCTTGCTTTCCAATATTAGTAGGTTTAATTACTATAACACAAAAATCAACGTACATTGTCAATAATTTTTTGTGCTTACATTGAAATCATTGCACACTATTAATACAATGACTTTAAAATTAATGCACCATCATACATCCAATTACATCAAATTAGAAATCAATGCATCTAATGCAAAAAATCAAATAAGATTATAAAACAACATATACACCGAAATCAATGCATCTAATGCAAATAATCAAATAGGATTAGAAATCAACATCTACACCCAAATCAATGTGTCTGGTGCAAGTAGGCAAATAGGATTAAAAACCAACATCTACACTAAAATCAATGCATCTAATGCAAGCACTCAAATAGGATTAGAAATCAGCATCTACACTGAAATAAATGCATTTAGTGCAAGCAATAAAATAGGATTATAAATCATCTACATTTAAATCAATGCATCTAGTGCAAGCAATCAAATATAATTAGAAATCAACATCTACATTAAAATTAATGAATCTAGTGCAAGCAATCAAATAAGATTAGAAATCACCATCTACACCGAAATCAATGCATTTTGTGCAAGCAATTAAATAGGATTAAAAATCACCATCTACACTGAAATCAATGCATTTAGTGCAAGAAATCAAATAGGATTAGAAATCATCTACATTGAAATCAATTCATCTAGTGCAAGCAACCAAATATAATCAGAAATCAACATCGACATTTCTATTAATGCATCTAGTGCAAGCAATCAAATAGGATTAGAAATCATCATCTACACTAAAATCAATACATTTAGTGCAAAAAATCAAATAGGATTAGAAATCATCTACATTGAAATAAATGTATCTAGTGCAAGTAATCAAATATCATTAGAAATCAACATCTACAGTAAAATCAATGCATCTAGTGCAAGCAATCAAATCAGATTAGAAATCACCATCTACGTTGAAATCAATGAATCTACTGCAACAAATCTTCTTCCCTCTCTCCCCCCTCCATCTATATCTATATCTCCCTCCATCTCTCCTTCTTTGTCTCTTTATCTCACCCTTCCAAACACACATTCTCTCTCACTCCATATCTATCAATTTATTTGTGCCCCCCTCCTTTTCTCAATCTATCTCTTCTTTCTCTTCACCTTCCATCCATATCTCTATCTCCTTTTGTCTCTCTATATCAACCCCAAAACATACACTTTATTTCTCCAATCTATATATCTATCACTCCATCCTCCTCTCCCTACCTCTCTCTCTCTCTCTCTTCCCCTTCCCTCCCTCTCCCCCGCTTCTATCTCTCTTCCCTCATGCTATCATTTCCCTCTCTCTCCATCTTCCTTATCACTCTCTCTCTCTCCCTCCACCTTTCACCCTCTATGTCTTTATTCTTACCTCCCTCTCTCACCCCCTCCATCTTCATCTCTATTTCCCTACCTCTCTTCACTCTCTCTCTTCCTTTCTCTCCCACCTCTCTCTCTCTCTCTATCTTCACCTTCCAACTTTGTTACCATATGCCTCTCTCTCTCTCCTTCACTCCCCCCTTCTCTCCATATCTCCTTGTTTGCCTCTTTATCTCACTCCAAAAACATACACACTCTCTCTCCATCTCTCCCTTATCACTCCCTCTCTCTCTCCACTACTCACTCTCTATGTCTTTCTTCTTCCCTCTCTCTCTCCCCATCCAACTTCATCTCTCTATCCCTCCCTCTCTCCCCCTCCAAATCCATCTCTCTATCCCTCCCTCTCTCCTCCTCTCTTTCAAGTCCCCTCTCACTCCTCCTCTCTCCCCCCATCTCTCTCTCTCTCTCTCTCTCCCCCCTACAATCATATATCTTCCCCCATCACTCTCTTCCTCTCTCTCCATTTCTCTCTCGCCCCCCCCCCCCCCGCCCCCCCCCCTGGTTCTCTCTCCCTCTCTCTCTATTTTCCATTCTCTCTCTCTCTCTCTCTCTCTCTCTCTCTCCAACTATGTTACTATATCGCTCCCTTTCTCCTTCTCTCTCCTTCTCTCCCCCCTTGTCTCCATCACTCCTTCTATATCTCTTTATCTCATCCTAAACATACACACTCTCTCTTTGTCTCTCTCTTGACACTCCTCTCTATGTCTTTCTTCTTCCTTCCCTCTCTCTGCCTCCAACTCCATCTCTTTATCCCCCCTTCTCTCCTCCTCCTCTCATCCTTCCTCTCTCTCCCTTTCTCTCCTACCTCCCCCTCTCTCTCTATTTTCCATTCTCTCTCTCTCTCTCTCTCTCTCTCTCTCTCTCTCTCTCTCTCTCTCTCTCCAACTATGTTACTATATCGCTCCCTTTCTCCTTCTCTCTCCTTCTCTCCCCCCTTGTCTCCATCACTCCTTCTATATCTCTTTATCTCATCCTAAACATACACACTCTCTCTTTGTCTCTCTCTTGACACTCCTCTCTATGTCTTTCTTCTTCCTTCCCTCTCTCTGCCTCCAACTCCATCTCTTTATCCCCCCTTCTCTCCTCCTCCTCTCATCCTTCCTCTCTCTCCCTTTCTCTCCTACCTCCCTCTCCCTTCCCCCTTCTCTCTCTCTCTCTCTCTCTCTCTCTCTCTCTACCTTCCAATCCTCTCTCCTTCTCTCTCTCCCACCTCCATATTTATGTCTCCCTCTCCCTCTCTTACCGTTCTCTAACTCTCTAAGTCTTCTCCCTCTCTCTCTCTCTTCATTCCTCTTCTCCCCTCTCCTTCAATCTATCTCCATCTCTCCCTTGTCACTCCCCCTATTTATCCACCTCTATCATATGTCATGATATATTAATATATATTATAATATAACAAATTGAATATTGTATTAATCTAAAGTTATTAAATTTAATAATATTAATATTATGATATATTAATATGAATAACTTGATCATTATTCTCAAAGCCTCGGACTTCTCCGTTTTCTTTGATCGCAGAGAGAAATTCAGGTGTCTCGAGAATTGTCAAGTCAATACAAGCTTCTATAGGTCTCCAATAGAGCCTCTTTTATGGTTCTTGAAGTAGCAACAGGAGTGTCATAATACTCTCTTGATTCCTTCCATATAATACCTTAAGACAATTAAAACCCTATGTCCAGTACTTCAAAAAGAGACTCAGACCTGTATGCTCAGAACACTCCTTTTAAACTCGATCAACAACTTCAACTTGATTTAAATCATATCTTTACGAAAGACACAAACTTGTCTTCAACTGAAACTAGGCTTCTCTCTGATAGCATGTTGGAAATTCGAATGCATGCTAGAATTTTTGAACTTGATAATTACTTGTCACTGATATATATGTTTCATTATAACATTTACTTCATTAATTCAATGTCATCAAGCAATTATAGAATCAATTTAAGACAAAGAAAAATAGAGATCATAGTGCACAAGAAAGAGTGTGACCAGAATAGGGAAAAACTCATAAGGGGAAAACCCATTAATCATTTCCTTTTAGATTCTTCGTCAACAAGAGAAATCCAAGTCAAACTAACTAGTGATCCAAGTGCCAAGTATCCCTCCAAATTATGCAATGTTTTTTTCTATTGCAAGCTCGCATCACAAAGACATATGTCATAGGCCTGCATCAAAGAGAGATTTTTTAAATGCTTGCATCACAGAGAAATTGGTGCCTTAAATAGGTCGCATACCATAGAAGATTGGTGCTTCAAATAGTTCGTATACCACAGAGAAGTGTGCCTCAAAAGTCTGAATTACTCTTCCATAGATGAAGTCCATTTTTTTTTAAATGTGGAGAATATATGCCAATATATAATTGTTGGTTTGTGTGAAGGGACACATCCTTTGGACAAGCCGACTTGTGTTATGGATGGTCGACTTGGTCAACTTGGAGACACTGAAATGTCTTTTTAAAAATCAGTCTTCTTTTCTTTTAAATGTCCAAATTGGACATGATACAAATAAATTTTCTTTTGATTCTGGGATGAAAAACATGCATGACAAAATATTATAAACACATCAATGATAAAATATATTTATGAAGACCAAACCTACTTACAACTCCAATAGATCATACCTTTGGAATAATAAAGAAGACATATCAAAGTACTACAAATCAAAATTTCAAACTCAAGTGGTTGAAAATTGAGAAGAAAGGTTAGCTAAAAGAAGATACATTAGAAGGAATGTTAGCTAAAAGAACAAAATCCACAGTAGGGTTTTAAAAGACCTCAATTAAGAAGCAATGACACTACCTAAGATAAGGATGAAATCAATCCCAAGAAATGTCTAAGGATGGTAAAGGAAAATGGCATGAATCCTTAAAGGATAATAAAATATTGAAAATGATACTACACTAAACATCACATGGGAAATATTTGAAAATGTCTTCTCGAATAAGTGGATCAACGATACAAAAATGGAGTACATGCATAAAATTCAAGATGAAATAGAATAGGCTAAAGCTATGTCACAAGGTTTGTCGAACTTTAACTTTGAGGTTCGAATTTTGGTGAACCTTAAAAGAAATTTGAGGTCGGCGAACCTCATCAAACCTCATAGCCATTGACCAAGTCCACAGATCAAAACTCATAACTTCATGTCACAACTCAAGCTTGTAATTTATCCTTGTAGTTTTCATGTCTGTGATAGCATTTTTTATATTTATTGATGTTGATTTCTTACTATTTTATCTTATAATTCATTTTAAATTTATATATATATATATATATATGAACCTAATGGCAAACTTCATCCAAACCTCATAAAAATAATTGAACTCAAATTGAACCTAATCATTGCCGAACCCAAACTCGAACCCAAACCATGTGACATTGGGCTAAAGAAGAGATCAAGAAGAAGAGTGATGAGCTATCTATGATGCAAAACCTTAATAAAGAATTCATTAATGAGATTGAATAATTAAGACACTAAAAAAGTAGATTAATTGAGCGAAATCCAACTCCGTGAGGTGGACTGGGAAAGCTCTCATCCGAGAGTCAAGCGCGAGGGGAAGTGAAGGTTGAGAAGAGGGATACCCCCCCTCCGATTAGCTGAATCTGACCTCAAGACCGTTCCGCCCAGCTTCTGATACGGATTGGTGTCCATAGTTGTTGTTCCTAGGTTCCACACAGGTGACTGCGGGGGGGAATACCCGTGGTACCTGAGGCAGACGTCGCATCACTTTCAGCAGTACTTCTGGGGGGTGCCCTTGCGAAGCTTGGGTGCTTGAGCCGGCAAAGGTTGTCGTTAGGAGGTCGGCATAACTGTTTCTGATACCTTCGCTAGTTGTTCTGGGCCCTAATCATCCCAGACTGCTTTCGGAAGGCCCTATACTTCGCTTTCCTGTATTTTGGTGTCCGGTCCTCATCACCCGGAGCGGAAATACTTGGAGGTTGTTTGATTGTTGTTTCTCAGGGATTTTTATTTTAGTGAGTGCTCTTTGCTCCTAGCTTGCCTAGCTTTTCACTTTTTGAGTCTAATATAATAAATCTATAAAAGTGGCTGATCAAGCGCCTCGACGTTCGAGGAGAATCCGGGGGTTATCTCCCGAGAGTGCAGAGCCTTCTTCGAGAAGGCGTAGGAGCGATTTAGCAGGTAGTTTCCACCCTGTGGAATCTGACGCAGTGGAGAGAGATCCTCCACTAAGGTCTGAAGGTTTCGTTGTCGATTCCGGTGTCGGTTCCGAGAGGAGCGTTCCGCTCACCTCGCGAGTGTTGTTTCCTCAGGAAGAAGATTTTCAGATAGAAGATATACCTGAGCCTCCAGCTACAGGTCCATCTCCTCTTCCTCCTGATCATCCATTTGTTATTCAGTACATCGGACCGGAGTCTAAGAGACCGTCAGATCTTCCATATCATTCTTATCTTTCGATGGCCACGACTGGGAACGCGGCTTCTACCGTGAGTGCTGCAGGCATTCAGACCCATGTTTCTGTTGAAGCAGGGGGCACTCTTGCTCTATCTTCGATTGCTTCTAGCATTGCTATGTTTGGCTCTGGGTTCACCCAAGCATATGCTTCTCATTCTGGTCCCTTCTATTTAGGGATGTCCATTAGTGGAAATCCCTCTTTTTCCTTTTCCGCCGGTGCAGCTGGGTCTACACCCATGTCTAACATGGCTAGTGGATCAGCTTCGTTTCAGGGTTTCCCCTTTGGGACTAGGCATATCCCCAGTTCCAATCCTTCTTTAGGGTCGTTTCCTTTTACGTCCCAGACCCAGAGTTTCAACCCTTGGTCTGGGGGGCAAAGTTCGACTACTTTTACGGGATAGAATCCTGTGTTTACAACGTCTGGGGCAGGGAATCAGTTCTTCGCGGGTCATCAAGGGAATGCTTCTTTCCCTTCTTCGAGTGCTTATCAGTCTTTTTCTCCTCTGTCTAATGCGTGGAACCCCTACCAGGGGCTTTCCTCTTCAGTCAATACTTCAGCGGGGGGAACTGGTCTGGGTTTTGGTAACTCGGTGTGGGGAGGAGGTTCTTCTCCGTTTTCTACGAGTCCTTTCTGGCAGCCTGGTGCCTCATCAAATCCAGGCTATTCTTTTCAGAATGTTGGAAATCCATCCCATCAAGGATGGAATTCTCAGGCTCCGCCTCGATTACCATTTTTGGCAACGTTAAACTTGCCAGACTTGTCGAAGTTAACTAATGACCCGATTCGGTATAGTCCGGGGTGGCCTCCGGTTCCAACCAAACTTCCTTCAGACATTCCTAAGTTTGAAGGTAAGAATGGTGAAGATCCGGCAGACCACATCACCACTTTCCACTTTATGGTGCTCTTCGAACTCACGATCGACGGCTCGATTAGATTGAAGTTATTCAACGCACCCTAGCTGGGAATCTGTAAATGGTATATGGGGCTTCTTTTGGGGCGGTTCCATGCATTTGGAGAAGCCATTTGTCACTTTTCATCATGCAAGTTTCCATCGAGATGAGGCAGGACCGAACTCTGGCTAATTTTAAGCGAGATGAGGCAACTCACATTACGATCACATTCGGGAATGGAGGAGGAGAAGGAAGAGGCTTATCAAAGCCCATATTCCGAGGCGAGTTCCTTCTCGGTGGTTTTTGAAATCGCTTAGTCAGGACATTTCAAGGATGTGTCCCCTATACGGGAATGTTTTTGAAGACGGGAGGCCATTTTTGGGGGCCCGGCGGGTTAGGCGATCTATTCTCGATCTGGGGTAGCATAAGTATTTTCCCGATGCTCCTCGCTCCCGAGTTGGATTTATCGAAACCCAAACACAGTCTAGCATGGTGACGGGCATCGGATCGGTCAATAGTGGTGCGGCTGCTTTGCTTTCTCAGTGCGACGGTTGTCTTTACAATCTGCTCCTTACGGTCGAGTTTGTCTCTACGTTCGCATCACCTTCCAGAGTCTTTGTCCATAAATCTTTGTCCAAGCTTCGATCCCAAAGGAAATCAACAATCAGATGGGAGGAAGAAGAAGGGACGTAATAACAAGAAAGAAGGGCAAGAGCGAGAAGGGCAATGCAAGGCTAAACCAACGTGTTGGTGAAGGTCCAAGGAGAAAAAGAAGTGAAGTTTCCTTACGAAGCTTTGTCTTGAGACATGCATCTCCACACTTGCCAGAAAATTCGGGATGCTCGGCGCACAGCTGTCTCGGCGGGGTTCTTCTAGTTCCCGGTTGTGCCTAACAAACCCTTTCCCCAAAGGCGACAATTGATTGTAGCCACAGACAAAAATCCTGGGGCTTCTCTGGGTACCCGGAGAGGAAATTCCATCGAATATCTTTGTGATGAGTGCTCACGTGGATGTCGCTACGAGATCAGTGATTATCGCAGAGAGGAATCTTCGAAAGCTAAGGAAGTTCTTTGATGCTGCGAACGCTATGTCAGCCAACTCGTGGTCATAGTTTGAAGCATCACAAGCGAGTCCCAACAATTAATCACGAACGCGAGGGGCGCTGAGAGCCCTGATTGTAGAAAGTCCATGTAGTCATCATATATGTGGAAGAACTAGAGGTCTCAGTCTTGTCGGCTCGTATGATGCTTTGCTCATTGCCATTGGAGCTATTGATCCAGAAAATTCTCTTCGATTACTTTTTGATATGAATAATTTGAAGAGACTTCCTCATCATATGGCCTTCTACATATTAAATCATCGTGTCGGAAGACTAATATCTTTCGCACGGTTGTTGATGAGGTGCTTCTGCTTTGCGTGATGTCTGTGGCTGAAGACACTTGGATCTCCCAAGTTGTTCATATGTATTCTTCACGCCCGATGGTCATTCTCTGGGTTATGGTATTGTCCGGCTTTGCCCATGTGTTGAGGCAAAAACCGTTAACATAGAGGTTGAGGTAGTGGATCGGCCTTGGACTGAAGCCTTACTGCTTTGAGGAATGGATATGAGTGGATGCCATGCATCCTGCATTATTCGGAGTGTATGTTTCCCAGAGGAGGGATGATCCGTGGATCCAGCTGCAGGCTGTCTCCCTGTGAACACAGATGCGCCTTGACTCATGCATTGCCTAAGTTGGATAACTACTAAGGGCGCACATCGAGAATCTGGAGTTGGATGTATTCTTACTGATGGGTTCTTTTGATCTTCCTCCTCTAAAGGTGTCTATTAATACTGTTCATCCTCCAAGGCTCCCCTTGAAGAGAGTTCTTTCGAACTCATTGTTCGAATCCTTGGACCTTACCTTCTCCAACGACATTAGAGGAAGGGCAAGTGGGTGGAATGGCATTCCCGATTTACAACGTGGAGATTGCATATCGATCTGACCTTTATGAGAATCGATCCGAGCTCCTCTTTCCTTAGGAAAGTTGGATGAGTGATAGTGAAAAATAAACGGGCGCTTACTTCTTCTTACGCACGAGTTGTCTAGATACCACTCTTCCATACGAAGAGGCCATCACAAGACGATGACGAGTATAGATAGACCGTGGGATGACTTGCATCATCGGTCTTACTTCCTACGACCCAGCAGAAGTAAGCAAGTTTTCAGTCTCAGTCTCCTGGACTGTTCCTCGATCTTGAGCCCCTTAGCATGACACGGGTTTATCTTGAGAAACGCCGTTTGTGATCTCTCCTACTATCCCGAGTGAACATCTCGGGGAATCCCAATATTGTAGAACGTTTTCCATTGGAGGCAGGATGTTCTACACGCAAAGGGTTCAAATCTATACCGAGCTCTTCAAAGGTATAGGGATGTTTTGTAGTCTTATGAAATGCAGCATGTGAGCCTGTAATCCGGCATGGATCAAAAGGCATTTGAAAATGCTAGCCGTTCAGGAGCAAAAACTTAAATGCGGTTAATCCCTAGGGCATTATCAAGGCGGAAGTGAAAGTTATACAAGCGGGATTTATTTTCCGGTTCACTCACAGCTAACGAATGGGTTTCAAACCCCGTTCCGAAGGTTGATAAAAAGCAAGAAACAGTCAGGTATGCATTGATTTCGGCCTGAATAAAGGCGTAATATAAGGATAATTACCCCACGCTGAACGATGGATTATTGATGGAGTGTGCCGGTAGCAGATTTTCTCCTTCATGGACGGTTTCTACGAGTTGTAATCAATTACTACTTATCGATCCAGATCAACATAAGACCGCATTTATTTGTCATGGAGTGGTTGCATATAAGAAAATGTCTTTTGGTCTTAAAAATCACGGGCTACCTTTTACACACACAGGTAGACCATGTCTTCTTTAGGCATCAGAAAATTATCGAAACCTTGTGATGATCCAACAACCATTCTCGAAAGAGGATGGATCATCCAAGTCACCTCAGAAAATATTGTGAATCTTGTTTTATCACGATCAGTTTGAATCAGACAAGTCACGTTTTGGTAACATCCAGGTCAGGTATTTGATTTGTAGTGGGGAAAAGGATAAGGTGAATCCTTAAAATTTGAAAATACTTGGGTTATCCCCAAAGTCCTTCAAATCCATAAACCTTCAAAGTCTCAGGAAGTCGCTTTCTGTTGGAGGTTTATAAGTCAACTATCTTGAGTTAAAGGGATATGAAGGTATTGAAAGGAGTTCCTTTTCTTTGGGGCGACTAAGCAAACATTGATGTGAAAAAGAGGCATTGACCTCTGCTCCTTTCTTTGGAGTCCACCGATTATAGCGAGATTTTCTTTTGTATCTAGCTAAATGAATCTACCATTGGTACTGGGTTTTGATTCCGGGAGGATGATGCTCTTATTGAGCATGTTATTTACCTACCATAGTCGCGAGGGGCCCAGTGAGACTGAACTTCGATACACTGCCGTGAAAAATTAGCATAATGTGATCCATGATGTGCGGCGACTCCGGGCATTACATTATTCTTCGCAAAACTTATGTCTTGGCAGCTGCCAATCCATTTCAGTTTGTCCTCAGCAGGCGAGTGATTGGGGGAAAATATAATAGATGGATTGTGATTTTACAAGAATTTGATCTAGAGTTCATGTCTGCCAAATCCAAGAAGTCATTAGTTTTTGCGGAATTGATCTCCGAGTTGCCTGGTGGAGAGGCGATGATCTATGATGAGTCCTTTCCGGACGAACACTTGTTTCTGATCTCTCCACAAGATCCTTGGTATGGGGACATCATTGTATATCTCCAGACTGCGAAGTTTCCCTCTTCTTTTTTGAAAGATGAGCGTCGTAAGCTGCGTCACTTAGCTAAAAGTTATCTGATTATTGGTGATGCTTTGTACCGTCGAGGGGTTGATTCAATCCTAAGACGCTGCTTAACTTTCGAAGAAGCTGAGGCTGTGCTCAATGATTCTCAAAGTGGAGCTTGTGGGGGTCATTTATCTGGGCTTGCTACAGCCCAAAAGATTTTGCGTGCTGGATACTTTTGGCCCTCGATTTTCAAAGATTGTATTGAATCGGTCAAGAAGTGTCATCCGTGTCAAGTATATACTCGAAAAATGCGCGCTCATCCAGCTCCGCTTTTTCCAGTCGTTACTGTCGGAACCTTTACAAAGTGGGGTATGGATTATACTGCTTGTAACCCGCCTTCGGCAAAAGGTCACAAGTACATTATCGTAGCAGTAGACTACTTTACGAAGTGGGTCGAGGCTATGCCTACTTTTGGGAACGATGGTGAGACTGCAGCTTTGTTCCTTTTCAATCAAGTTATCGCTCGTTTTGGTATACCTAGAGAGATTGTCACTGACCATGGCAGTCATTTTCAGAATAGTATGATGGCTAAGTTGGCTCTCAAATTGGGTTTCCGGCAAGAGCATTCATCTCCATATTATCCTCAGGCCAATGGGCAAGTGGAAGCCGTGAATAAATCCTTGAAGACAATTCTTCAAAGGACAATTGATAAACATAGATCCAACTGGCATATTATGCTATATCCTGCACTTTGGGCATACAGGACGTCAGTTAAAACTGCAACTGGCTTTACTCCGTTTCAGTTAGTCCACAGGGTGGAATCCATATTTCCCATTGAATGCGAGATTCCTTCCCTTAAATTAGCTGTTGAGCTTCTTCCTGACACTTCCAGTCTGGCAGAACGACTTCTTCATCTGGAACATCTTGATGAGCAGCGTCGAGATGCCGCCACGATGAATGAAGCGCATAAAAACCAAGTAAAGGTTCAGTACGATAAGGCAGTCAAGCCTAGGGTCTTTTCGGAAGGCGACCTTGTGTTGGTCTATGCCCAAGAAAAGGATGCCCTGGGGGCAGGAAAGTTTAAATCGATGTGGTATGGCCCCTATATCGTTAAAAAAGTCCTTAAGAAAGGAGCATATACCTTGGTTGACTTCGAAGGGAACGAGTTTCCGGAGCCCCAAAATGGGCTCTATTTGAAGAAGTATTATGCCTAGGCTTTAGCCTGGCATCTTGCTTTTGTATATAGTAGTTTGCTTTGTATGTCTGATTTTCTGATTGATTTCGATTTTTGATAGAGGTGATCATGTTTTGATCTGCTTCTACGGAGTTTTGTTGGATGTCACATGTCATGAGTCATTTGGTTTACAGATGAGTGTATTAGACACACCCGAACTTGCTTCCGCGGCTTGGGTGCTTCATTATCCTTAGGTCAGGTTGTTTGGTATCGAAAGTGCCGCATTGGTCACATGCTTACAAAAATGTAAGCGAGAATACCTTAGGTCATTCATCTACTCTCGGAGGCAATATCTTTGGGTGTTGATTCGTTGGTAGTTTTCTTGGACTCCCAGCTGGTGGTGTCACAGATGAACAACACTTATCGGGTACGAGATCCATTTTTATTATGATTGTTCTTGAGGGTACGTTTGTTACAAAGGTCATTTCAATTTTTAACATTGATTCATATTCCTCGAGCTGACAATTGGTTTGCTGACTCATTAGCTAATCAAGCTTTAGATTGGCATATTAATCATTCAATACAATAAAAAAACATCATACATTTGATACATTTATCTCATCACATCAAATATCGCTATATATATATCATCGGAGTGTCAAAAAAACTCTACAAAATTTGGATCCATAATCTCGTACAAAACTTGGGCTTATGCCCCATCATGTTCAGTCTCAAAAAAAAATATACAGTCATCTAATATATAAAATCTGTCTACTCCTGAGGACCACACTTAATAGATGTTCCTATAGAACGTAACTACAGTGGCAACTCGGCGGAATAGTCTAACCCAGTCTCGGGGCACTCCTACCACCCGTCTCTGGATGGCTTCCGTTAGATCCTCCACGGAAGCCATAGGGATTTGGTGGGTTAATCCCTCCAAGTTTCTCTGCATGTCCTGGAGAGTCCTATCTGAATCCACAGTATCTGCTTCGCCCCTGCGGCGCTTATGGCGCGGTAGACCCTCAGGACGAACTGGTCCAACATCTGAAACATGATCATTTTTAATTTTCAGTCATTATGAATCCAATCAAAAACATGTTTTTTTTTCATTTTTTCATATATATTTGAAAAATCCAAAAAAAAAAAGATTTATATAAGTCAAAATTTTTTGCAAAACTTACCGACTGCTCCCCATGCCGTGCCTGGTGGAAGAACTAGATCTGGATCTCCACGAAAATCCATCCCGGCCTAGGGATAGTCGTCCACTGCGATGATCTGTTCTCCCCACCACAGGAAGAACTCATCGTCCCACGTGGTTCGGGGTACCTCACTAACCCCCAGTCTCTTCATCATGTCTGCCCAACGGGGAATTCTTGGATCCCGCGGGCTACTGATAGTAGAGATGACTCTGAGTCTCAAAGCTGGAATCTTCTCAAAGAAGAATGTTGTCAAAATGGTACCATAGCCAAAGTGTTTGGTCTTTACTTGGCGAATGGAGGTCAGTCGTTGTTTCATATTCAGTAGCAGGGCTGTGCACCAATCATAAACATGAGTTAAACACTCTACCGCTATACTCATATGCGTCCTGGACGCCTGATGTAGAGAGGCGGATCCTGCCACTCTGCCGATGGTGAAAAGGAGGATTTTCATATATAAATCCCTGATATCTCTAATTGCAATCTGCGTTCCAACCTTTTTGGAATTTTCTACGCAATATACCTGGACATAATCTTCCACGGTCAACCCTCCCAGGGGCTTTCCGTGCAAGTCCACTAGTTCTCCCCTCCTGGAGAGTCCAGTGATGAAATATATATCCTCCACTTCAATGCGTAGAGGCATCTGATCAATTATGAAACAATCCTGATCTGGTTCCCAGTAATTTACGAGCACTTCTAGCAATCACACATTGCTTTTCATATTGGGCATTTTAAAGAATTTGAACAATCCGCAGTTTCGAAGGATATTTTGTGCTACGCGATCCTGCATGACCTCTTGGTCTATTGCGCTATGCTCACGTTCCCTCCATGAAATAGTCATCCTGAGAAATTTCATCAAAATTTGCATTAGCCACGCTTTTTTACAATCAGACCTGCGCATATGCTACTTTTCCTGTGCACAGTCACGTGTATACACGACTTGCATTCATTAAACCTGCGTATGCGCAGATACGCAATTTTTAGCAAGGGTTTTAAACCAAAAAATCACTTAATTTTAATTTTCAAATAGACAAAATGAATAAATAGGATGATTAAGGAGCCTACCTGAAGTTTCGCTGAGTTCCGACGGTCGGTTGTTCGTGATTTGCTGAAAGAAGTTTTTGCTCCAGAGCACTTTTTCCAAATCAGCTATGCAATAATGACCAAATGAGAGGTAAATTGTCTATTTATGGCTAAAAAATTGAAAATTTTCGCAAAATTTCCTTATGCTTATTTTTTCGATCTATCTTATGCTGTATAACTCGATTGCTTGGAAATGCCCAGTTTGGTATGTTTTCAGGTACATTTTGACGATTTTGAGATTTTTCCCGGTTTTTGATCCATCATTTCTGACTCTTCATGGCAGGTATATGATCTTCACTGGCATATAGGTTAGGGAATCACTTTTCGTTGCATCTTGCATACTAGCCTCCATACTGATCACTTGCCTTAGGGTCGATCCCATTAGGTCATGAGTATTATACCGATTTCACTCGCCGATTATTTAATCATGACTTGATGGTAGAGCCTTCCTTTACATGGGCTTCCTAGTTAGTTCCTCTCTATCACTTGCTGCCCATGCTGCTTTTTATGTAGGCTCGGGAGTCCTCTTTAGTCCCGCCATGTCTTATGTGTTGAAGCTTCATTCTTCTTCTTCATCACTATCATTTTTCTGGCTTTTACCCTAGAGGCTCCCTGGTGTCGTTAAGTTGTATTACTGCATTGCATATTGGCTACTTGTTTATCCTGGCCTTTAGCCGGCTTCATTCGGACTCGATGTTTAAGCCAAATTTTTACCTTGACTATTTGTACAAGTTAACCATTGCATGCACTTAGCTATCATGACTTGACACCTTTTTACCCATGGATGGAACGTTCCTCTGAGTATCGCTTACCAGTTTTCGCCACCTTGCATTGAGCATAAGATTGTTCCAATCCCAGGAACTAGTGCATCTGATTTTTTGATACTCGTTCTATCCATTGTACCATAGCATTCTTTTATTCTTTTTTAGGCTTATTATATGAAAAAGACAAAAAATTAAATATAACAAAAAGAGCGGGAACGGGATGTATCTTCGTTGTTTTGATGGTAGTACAGAGTCAGTTTGTTGCCCTTGAACAAAGCACATATACTTATATATATTTCCTTCATTTGGGATGGTTTTAGTTTTTGACCTAGGTTTAGCCTTTACCATGTTTCACTTGTCAGTTCTCCCCCGGTTGGTTATCTCTTCCAATCATATGGAGAGTTTGTTTTGCCTCCTGCATGACAGACTTATACAGTGTCACTTTTTACTACCATGGTCATCATGAGTCGTGCTTTTGTTCAAGGGAAGTTTAACCTGAGTCGGCCATTCTGTGGTGTCTCTTGACTCATTATTCAGTCGACCTTCCCGGTCTTGTAGGTATCATGTTCTATCACATCAAATGTTTTGGTCTTCTGCTCGTGCTGGTTTGAGAAGGTCCCCATTGACTTCTTGCCGGCGGGTTTGTCTCTTATCGACTACGACACATTGCTCTGAGAGCAAACCTAGAGCCGCACCCTGGGCCTATTTCCATCATTGATAGGTGACCTTGTGCTCAGCATTTGATCATCATTATGGGTCTTTGACTGAGTGGTTTCCCCTGTGTTCGACGCCAGCATACATTATCACACTTGGGATTCGTGCATTACCTTGATTTCCATTTGACCCTATTGGTGGATATCTCGCCTCTGTGTCAACTTTCATTATTGGTTAGTTCAGAGGGTTTCTTTCGTGCGCTAGCTTCATCTTGTGCATGTCGGAAACGTACTTCGGTTTGGTTCCGTCACTCTACTTCGTCTGATTCCTTCCAAATCTTGGCTTGCGGGTTACACTCACGCTGGACTGATGTGGGATTCCTTAATGCCTTCCTTCCAGCAGATCTTTTCCCATCGACTCCGACTCATTGCTCTGGGAATAAGGTCTAGAGTATTTTTGTCAGTACCTTAGGGTTTGTAGTCATCAGTGGCAGAATTCTTCGCTATCGACGGTGGGGATTCATCATTGCCTCTACGAATTGGTAGATTCTTTCAAGTGTTCGACTTCAACACATTCATTCGCACTTGTCAGATTGTACTGGGGCACCTTGACACTCATTATCATTATCGGTGGGTTGTCTCGCGTTGGTTAACGGGATACATCAATGCCCGGTAATTCAACGATTTCTCACATGGTCGACTTCAGCTCATTTATTCCCAGTGTGTAGAATTGTGCCATAGTGATCGGTGAAGACCTCGGGTTGCATCAGCATTTTTCGGTTCACTTTTGACGGTCCTTTCAGTATCTGCCAGTGATGCCGTCCACCCTTATATGTTGCAGTTCAGCACAGCAGCATCTTATATGTTGGTCCCCGAGTTGCGTGATTGTACCGTTTGATCCACCTCTTATGATCCGGTATTTGGAGATTCAGTTACTTATTTGATGGAACATCCGGTTATATCATTGATCAGCTTTCTATATGTGATACTTGGACATTGATTCGGACTTATATTTCTGGGCCATGCTCAAATGATTCATTGTGTACTTTCAGTTAAGCTATACTTGTATACATTTTGGATCCATTCAGTACTTTCTATATGATGTATTTTTGACTGAGCATGGGTATGCCCGCCTCAGCATGAGTTGACTCTCTGTTTTATTTCATTGGTTTTTGGCAGGCTGAAATTTGGTGAAGTCCTCTCTTGTCCTTGTGAAGTTCTTTCTATGTGCATAATACATTTCGGCCATCATGTACCCCTTCAGACCTCATATATTAGGGGGCATCTGTTATAGCATCATTTCTCACCTTCACATGATTCATGATTGCTTTGATGGTTTTGGGCACCCATTCCTACAGACTTGGATAAATTCACTTAAAAACAGTGTAAAAATCCCCATACGCGACTATGCCCGTACTTTTCCGCGTGTATACGCGAGTCCAGCTAGACTTTTCCACGTATGCCATTAAAATAATTAAAATATATATAATAATTCCCTATTTTCGGGCTGGGTTGATGGTTACTCAGGTAGTTCAACCACCCCAGCACGTGGCCAACTGTTTCCAACTGTTGAAACTAATTGGAGGGGGTATAAAAGCCCCTCATGTGTATGGCCTAAGGAAGAGAGAGAATTATTGATATTATACTCTGTTGGTATTCCCTATCCAAGTCTGATTCCCCGTGCCTCCTGCACTTTCCCAGTTCATTATAGGAAACCCTTGTTTCCTTGAGATGGACATCCCTTTATATGTCATCTCGTATGCACCAGTTTGGAAGGAGTCTTAGCGAGGCAAGGGCTGGACGGATCCAGAGGATGGTCTGCGAAGGTCGTGGAAGGATCAGGTGATCTCTCCACTCGTTACTTTTGTACATGCTATTTATAATACAGAAGTACCATGTTGTTCCCGAAATAAACGTGTTAGTGTATGCTTATATGTATGAGAATATTTTTTATACAAGCATTCATTATGATTGTTAATGTTTTATATGAATCTCACTGACATTTAGAGTAGATATATGTTGTACAACCAGTCCTTTGTGCTTGTTTCTTCTTGTCTTTCAGGTTAAGAAGGAAGGACGGTTGCTGGGGGTTTGAACCCTGTGGGATCTTCTTCAACCGTAGGACCAATAGGTAACTTTCTCATTCTACTCTATTTAGTTTTTCTGAACATGCATGGTTGTGTGAGTCTCTGTTAAGTAGCATGCCCCTGCTCTGTGGAGGTTGTAACCCAACGAACCTCTAGGGTGATAATTCCCCGAAACACTTAATGCAGGCTTTTAATGAAAGAGAATGCACTCAATGTGATTTTTAGCTTTCAATCATTAAATAATGTGATCTAAGTTCAATGATAAATCTCAAAAATACTTTTCAATGCAATGTGATCTAATGCATTTTAATGAAAAGAAAACTTTGAGATGAAAACTAAATGAATGCAAATCTTCCTAATGAAGGATGAAGGAAAAAGGGATGCAAAAAAGCACTAATAATGCAATCTTTGTTTCAAACACTTTGTAACGAAATTCCTCAAAAGGCAAGAAGACATATGAGGTCAAACACAAAGAGGAATTCCAAAGCATGAGATCAAAACAAGGCATTCATTCCCTTTTACATCAAACAATCATGGAAAGAAAACATTTCAGTTGAACAATGAGCAATGTAATCTATGCTCATACAGAGAAAAGACCGGAAGGGAAAGACACACTAGTGAAGGATTTAGGGAAAAAGTCTCAATTTTCACACACCCTAAAACTGGCACGACTTTTGTGGGTGAAACTAGTGCCAAATGGCGCGACTTGCTCACCAACAACTAGCACCAATGGCCAATTGGCGTGGGTTGCTAACTCACAAAAAGTGCCAATGCCTGAAAATGAAAAAAAAAAAATTTCTCCCAACCAAGACTAGGCTCACCACTTTAAGTAAAATCTAAAAATAACCCAGAAGCAAAATTATTGACCAAAAAAAACCCCGAACAAGGGAAAAACCTAACACCTACAGGAAATGGCTCAACTGTCTGGCTGTAATCCACACCAGACAAGGGATGGCGTAGGTGATGAACTGGAAAATTTTGCCAATGGGTGTGACTGTCAGGGTGGAAACCGTGCCAATCAAGCCAACCATGAAAGATGAAAATTTCGAAAAATCAGAGGTCAGATCTGATCCTTTGGGGCTGAACAGGGGTCTAAGACCAAGGAGGGTGAACCAGAAGAGCAAATAAATTAATCAAAAGCCAAAAATAACCAAAAGAGGAAAGACTAACTCCAACTGAGTCCCCAGTGGAGTCGCCAGTTTTTTGATGAGGTAAATCCCCTCTGCGGATAGAGGCAATCCCTACTAGCCCAGATCGGGTCTAGCAACAATCAGGTCACGTAGTGACATAAGTTCTTAATTACAAAATGATAAAAATCATAGAGAATTGCCTACCTCAGGTCCTACATAGTAGTTGTCGAAGAAAGTATGACACTTCCTGTCCTTCTCTCGGCAGATCATGATTCTTCTGCTCGACACGTCTGAACACCTACACACATGCAAAGGATACAACGACATACAACATAAAATCTAAAGCTTGTAACCATACATCAGTCAGAGAGGATGTAATTCATTGCATCAAAGAAAAAGACACATAAATAGAACCATAATAAAAGTCACTTATCATTAAAATAACAAAGGAAAGATACAACCCAAAGCTCTGACACTGGATCTTCCTTCGGCGGGGCTGACAGCGGAGCACGTCTCAATGAAGTTTGTCAGAAATGGGACAAAGCTCTCTCTCTTCGGCTTGGCTCTCAAAGGCTGTCTGGCGATAGTCTTCTTGCTACAATTTCAGCTCTTATCTTCTAGCTTGCTAAGGGAAAAAGGCAAGCTTATATAGATGGTGGAAGGGGAGTTGGGATCCCTACAATTATGGGACTGGCCCTATCTCTAAGGAAGCTTCCATGATAGGTGGAAAACCATCTCCCATACATGGAGATCCGGAGCCAAACATCCCAACTAATTTTAGAGACTCGTTCAAGATTTTTTTGGAATCAAACTTTTGCCACTTATTTTTTAAAAACACTCTTATTAAGCTTGGCATGAGTGGGACACTGGGACAGAGTGCCAGTTGGCACGCCCTCTATGGTGGATTTTCCCCATTAGCGCAAGGGATGAACTGGCTAGTCGCGCAAAGGCCTGAAGATCAGTTTTTAGGGTTTTTCAAGGGAAATTTTCTTTAGATGAATGGTTTTCCTTGTTAAGGGGGATGCCATGAAAGTGGTTTCAGGTTATGTCACTGCTCACAGGTCACGGAAAAAGGCCCTCCAATGTGTAGGACGGGGAATTGCAGGGACGGTGACAAATTACTGTGTAACAATCCAGCAATGAAATTCTGGAAGATCCAACTACCCTTTGCAGAATATGGTCCATATTTGGTAATGGGCAATTGTCTTTCAGCGACACTTTATTCATATTTCTGAAATCTGTACACAAACGAATCTCTTTTTTCTTCTTCCTTACTGGCACTAAATTAGACATCCAATTTGAAAAGTAAAATGGAACTATAATGCCACCAATAAATAATCAGCTTGCCTCTTTTTGAATGGAGGGAAGCAACTTGGGATTCATTCTCCTTAATTTCTGCCAGAAAGGATTCTGATCTAAATTTAAGGGAATTTTATGCTGGATTATACTCTTGTCGTACACTTTCATATAAGAATATTCCTAAGAAAATACATCAGCGAACTGAGACATCAGTGTTGCGTATTTACCTTTCATCTCTGAGCTTAAGGATTTTGAATCTTGACCATCTTTGGCTTTTTCAGGAGTGCTAATATTGAGGTCTTTCACTCCCACTTCTATTGGAAGCATGGTCAGTTTGCGTGCAACATCGTCTTGATCAAAAATTTCCTCTAAAGGCACTAGACCTCCTGGAATGGAGTTTTATTTTAGCTAAATTACTTGCATTTATACTGCATGGAATTTTTGTTTATCTCCGTAGAACTAATTATCCATTTGGGACTTCACAAATTCCTCTTCTTTTTATAAGAAGTTGTTGATCTATTTATCATCTTGAAAGACCTTCCAATACTAAACATTATCTGGAACTATTATAGGTAAATTTGGGCACCATTCCCAATCACCTGGTTAACTGGGCATCATCTCCAGGACTAATGAATAGGGTCTATCATCCCCTATCATTTAGTTTCTACATGCCCTAAGGCAAAGAACAAGCCTCAAATCAATAAAAGACATTCATCTGCAAAGGTTTTCAAAGTTTGAATTTTATAATATATCATATGAGAGCTCACCAATGCTACCTCTGAAGTGACTAAGTGTGTTCCATATGCAGGTAGCCATGCAAGGCTACTGTGCAAAGCACTTCCCAACATTCATGGGTGCATTGGTCACATTGGGAGCGAAATTCTCATTGTTCCAGAATCTCTACTTGTCCAGTGCCTTATAGAAGAGTTCACATGTGTCAAAATTAGAATCCATGTGTCCATTTGACATCTACAAGATTTGGAACATGTCTTGCCTATTATTGGAAAGTAATTGATTGTAAAACTACCTCCAACTACTCTATAAATTGAGCACGAAGCTTAGTGTTTGAAAAGGAAGAATTTGTGTAGAGAAATGATGGTGGAATTTCAATTGAGGAGATTGATTTGAGTGACATATTATTGGAGATATCTGCATTGTGATGAGGCTGGGATGCTGCTAGAGATGGTGACACCAAATCATTCACTAGGTTGTAACCTCCCCTTCTATCATTAATAAATATTACTGCTTATTTTTCCCTATATGCATTTGTATAATATTTGATTTTCCATATCATGATTTCTTAATTGATGTATATGGTTTATGCTTTATTGATTTAGCTAAATAACTTGAATAAACATCTCTATTATTGCTATCTCTTGCTTTTTAGTGTTCATTCTTGCAGGAAATATTTTTCACATCCAGATGGAATTTGAAGCTACAGCAAAAGCGACAGGAGGAGACTTTGGAAGTGCTTGGATCCCAAGTAGGTTTCTTATTTCATTCTATGTGTCTGTTTACAGTTAGGAAAGATAGCCGTAAATTCTTTGACCTATTGTTCTAGATTAGCACCTGTCTCGGGAAGAATGATTTATCCGTAATTCATAATTCCGCATAACAAATTAGCAACTCCACTAGGGAAATTACTCTTTATCCTAGGTGTTTTAGCCTATGATTTTCTCTGTTTATTTACCCAGTAATTGTTACTCACAAATATTAGGCTTTTTAAGATCCAAATTTGAAAAATAAGTGTGTTAAATAGCTGTGTTTTTCCTTTTACATTGCACCCAATGCACTCTTGGACAAGACACAGTGCTTTGCATAGCACTGTCTCCCTTACAGGCCTGCGTTGCAAAGCACTGTCTCTCTTTACAGACTACGTTGCCTCCTGAAACCATCCAAATTCCCTTGAATTTGTCTTTGAAATTTGTTTCAGTTTGTTTGTTGTTGTGTTTTGAAAATCCTGAGCCTCATATTGACCAATGAACTTATCTAACTTTTCCTCCTTTGAAAGAAAATTTATTCAATGTTTGTTTAAATTATTTTTCTTTATCATTGACGAATTAATTTCAAAATATTTTTATTGTTGCATCAGATCCATTTTCTTTTGAAAAATGAAATTGTCGTAAATTCTTCATTTCCTTATAGGAGAAATTGTTGTTTCATTCCTCATTTTTCCTTCAAAAGAGAAATTGTTGTTTATATTCCTCATTTCTCAAAAGTAAAGGGCATTTGTTTTTGTTGATTTAGTGCACTTAATTTCTTTTATGCATTCATAACATTAAATGAACTGAAAAGAAAAATATGCATTTGCATGTAGCGGCTTGTGTGTTTTTGCAAAAGGAACAATTAGGAAATCTGAATTTAGTTTGTGTTCATTGATTTGTTTGCTTGCAAATTGTTTGCTCTTTCCCTCTAGTAGCTAGGATTTTCATTGAAAAACTAAAAGTGAAATATTTCTTACCATTCTTAGTTTGCATTTTAGGAATTTCCAATACATCATCGTAGTGAACCTTTGAAAGGAAAATTGTTAAACAAGATCAACATAAAATTAATCTCAATTCACCTAACAAAGCATTGGAACCATAACGATAACATTTAGAAGGTCTAGGCTAGAGATGTGTTTCGGCATCATAAAACATAGCAGTTGTCGTTAACTTGTCTGTGATACATTACGAGTGTGATACCTCACTCCACCTACGTAAGTATATCGTAGCTCGTCCACATATTTTCGGGTATATCAAGCGATGTTACAGTACGATAAGTATAAAGGGGTGCTCTCACTGTACGGTTTCGCATCAGACAGTTCTAATAAGGACTTGGGCCTCCACGTACCTTCGAGTATGTTTGGAAGGACAACTTTTAGGTGTTATCTATCCATAGTGAACCGAGTTGGCCGCCTTGTAAATTATGAGACACCGAACACAGCATTCGGGGAGATTGCCTACCTGTACTTCTTGGTTTGACAGGAGGTATTCTACAATTCACAGTTTTTGGTAAACCCTTTTGCCTAGCATTACCCTTTTATTTTGTTTATTTGTTTTTGGTTAAAACAAATTAATAATCGTGGAAGAAAAAAATCCTTTCCCTTGTCGTTCGCGTATACTAGCATTAAAACCACCTTTACCACCAGAAGTTACTTTGGGTAGGCGAAGGCAATCATGCTCTGCCGAATCAAGTACAATTCGTACCTCCGGTGAAACATCATTTTCTCATAAACTAGAGTTAGCTCAAGTTGTTTCTACACATCCCAGTTCGTCTACTGTTGTCGAAACAGAGTCTTCACAGCTACCTGTGGTCACGATCCATCCAATCAGTGAGACCATATCTCCTGGACCTAACATTGTTCAACCAGAAATTGATCCAGATCCTATCTCTTCTTTGCTAGAACATCTAAACCCTAAATTTGAACAACTGGAAGTTGTTCCTACCTTGGTCATCCCACAAACTTCTGTAGCCATTGAATCTCCAATATCACACAGTAAACCACCTGAAATATACTTTGAGCATAACAATGAAATACGTCAACCTAGTTTAATTGTGATTGAATAAATCCCACAAGATGAGAAACCTTTAACTCCAACCCATTTTGGGGAGGACCTTTACCTGTGCAAGTATTTTCTTCAATCGACACCATCTACTTTTGTTGATCCTATTCCTATTCAAACAACCGTAAATTCAAAAGGGTATACATTTGGTCAAGTAATCATGCCTGAACCAACATATTCGATTGGGCAATATGTTCCAATTATGTCAACTTTTAGCCTCGCTACCCCGTTGATGTTTACAACTTCACCAGAGTCATATTTTCATGGTGGCCCTATGGTCCCATCAAGTTACAAATCATTATCTGGAATTTTCTTTGGTGCATCTTCGAATCCATGGACTTTACCAATGTCATCATCTGGTATTTTAATTGGTAATCCTATAGTGAGTACTGAACCACCTGATTCTTTATACACATCTTCAGGGCAATATCATCCGGTCCTTTTGGGTCTATTCCTTCAAGTACCATATCAACTGAACTCCTAGCATTTGGAGAGCAATATTTTCCATCTTATTATCCTCCTCATGTTGTGGGGAAACCTTTGGTCACCCAATATGATAGTGTCTATCACTTTTTGGTCAAACTAATGTCGAAATGAATTTTTTTCAATGGCAACCCACTCTGCCTATCCAACCACAAACGGTTGTACAATCGTATCAACTAGTTCAATCTGTTACACCCACATCATTACCACTTGTTAATACATCTTTACCCATGTTACAGAATCAAAATGTTGTACAACAACCTTATCAAGTGAGTGCTTCAACTCAATACTCTCAAATGTTGGGTCCACAGACTCCAAATCCTTCGGTTAATTTATAACAACCTATATCCGGAATCATTTATTCACAAATTGTTTTACCATTTCATGGGATGTCACAACCACAAACTGGTTATAACTATAAACTGAATCCAAGTTATCCTAGTTTGGGTTATAATATTGGTGGACAGACCCCTTGGCAGCCACAGACGAAAATGCCTCAAACTTTATCTCAACAAGTATCATATCCAAGTTTTGGTCAATAGAATCCTCAAGTGTTTGCTTATCAAAACAACCCCTATCTGGGTTACCAGTAGAAGATTCCTTATGCTGGAGCTCAAAGACCTATTGCTCAATGAATTCCATCTTACCATGGCTATTCTCAACCTAACCTTAATAAACAGTTTCCCTTTGTTGCAACTTTAGAGTTAACAAATTTAAATCGGCTAACTAATGATCCAATTAACTATGCTCCTTGGTGGCAAGTGATACCTCACAAATTACCCTCGGATATTCCTAAGTTCAATGGAAACCCTGGAGAAGATCCGTCAACTCGTATAATGACTTATCATTTATGGTGTTCATCAAACTCCCTGAATGATGATTTTGTTCAACTACATCTTTTCCAGCATACGCTCACAGGTCCGGCTACAAAATGGTATATTGAGTTACCTAGAGCTTCACTACCCTAGCTACTACCTTTCACTACCCTAGCTACTACCTTTTTGACTCATTCCAGTTACCCATATGATATGAAACTGGAATGGAACTCTTGACCAATTTCAAATAGACTAACGCTACTCACATTTCTAATCATATTCATGAGTGGCGTTGTCGTTGTAGAATGGTTAAGACATCTGTTCTGGATTAGCTCCTTGTTGAATGGTTCATTAAGTCCCTGTTACCATCTATAACTGAGGATGTGGCTAAGGGTGGTGTCGTCATAGAAGAGCAAGTTATCTCTTGTGCCCAGTATTTAGACTTGATTTACACTTAGTCTGGCACACTCTATGAAAAAATTCCTAACGCGTCGAGATATAATTTTATTGTTCATCCAAAATTAAAGGACTCTCATGTTGGAGAGGGATTGATTGGAACTGCAAGCACACATCACACTACTGCATCTGATCCTGCACCTTCTTATGAAATTAATGTCGTGTCATTTGGCAAGGGAAAAAATGACAAGCAACCCGGAAGCAAGAAAAAGGGGAAATCTAAGAAAAATCACTACAAGGAAAAGACCCTCTAGCGGATGTTCTTGAGGAACTCCACAAAAAAATACCCCATAAATTTGTTTCTAATGGAGGTTACTAGAGGATGTTGGTGAGCGAAGGGTTTTTCGGATGGTTTCCTCTCAGTGCGCTTATCATTAAACGTCGCCCCGATGCACTCGAACCATGAAAGCACTGGTACGGACCAAAACATTGGCACATCGAACACCGTGCACTCCGTACACACCCTCCCCATGTGTCTTATTATTCTATAGCACTAGTGCGTCATAGATATTCCGCACCAGTGCATTATAAAAGATAGTGCCAAAAATTAGACGACCCGGTGCGGTAGAAAGAAACCGCATCGGTCCATCATAATACATCGTGCCAAAACACAAACCAACCGGTGTGTTTGTAAGAAACAGAACTGGTGTGCCTATAAACAACGTGCACCGGTAAAGGGTTATATTAAAAAAAAAATTACGGCAAAATAACCCAGATTTTTCAGTTTTCCAGTGCTTCTGAGCTCTCAATTACCAGTGAGCGTCGTACCATAGAACACACCGGTGCACACGAGACATTGACACACCGAACAGCTTGCACGATGCACACACACATCCAAGGCCTCCTATTTCTGTAACACACCGGTGCTTCACCAATCTTCCGCACTGGTGCATCATAAAACAACAAACCAAAACAGAAATGTGTTGGCGCATTCTTATCAAAGAGCACCAGTGTGCCTATAAAACACGTGCACCGATAAAGGGTTATATTAGAAAATTACGGAAAAATAACCCAAATTTTTCAGTTTTCTAGTGTTTCTGAGCTCTCAACTCCTGATGCGTGACCTCCCATAGAACACACTGGTCTGCACGAGAAATTGGCACACTGGATAGCTTGCGCGACGTACACACACATCCGGGGCCTCCTATTATTGTAACACACCGGTGCTTCACCACTCTTCCATGCCAGTGTGTCACAAAACACCACGCCAAAACAAAAACGCGTTGGTGCATTCTTACACAAGAGCACTGGTGCACTCTTACCCAATAGCACCAGTGCACTGATAAACCACACGCACCGGAATAGCGTTACATAAAAAAAATTAAGGCCAAAAAACCGACACTTTACGATTATTCGACATTGGTGCTTTACGGATTTTCCGCCCCGGTGCCTTATCAAAATTTCGCGCCAAAACTGAAACATCCTTGTGCGGTGTTAGGGAACCACCATGGTGCATTATAAATAACGCACCAAATTTGACACAGCCCGGTGCGGTTGTAGGTAAGTGTATCTTGCACCATAACAGGGTTAAATAAAAAAAAATTAAGTCCAAAAAACTTCATTTTTCACTTTCCTCAATGCTCCAGAGCTCTCAAGCACCGATGTAATTTCCCTTTGTCTGACCCGCCTTGACATCGGTGCTCCCATTGCATCCATTTCATGCACTACTGCTTTGCATTAGCCACCAATCTCCAGGTTTCATTTTGAAAAGCAGTGGGCAAATTTTATTTTGCAAATTTTATAGCCAATATGCCTCCTCGACGGCGAAATGTATAGGTATTTTTCTAGTTTTTCCATAATTAAGCCTTTTAGCGGATTAGAAAGTGAAATAAACTTAAAAATAAAGTTGTCGCGCAGTGCGCTAGATCTGTTCGGCTCGCACCGGATAGCAGTGTTGCCTGTAAATTTTACAGGCCACACTGCCACTGGTGCTAATGATAGCCGCACCATTTCTGAGGCAATATTGAAAGGCGCCTTGAATAATTTAAAATAATTAAAAAATAAATAAACGACGATGTGCTCATTTATCTAGGCGCATCGTTGACCACAGAAATCACAGTGTTGTGCATTGACGGAACTATCCACCCCCGTGTATGTCAGCGCACTACATTCTGGATTCTGAGAGGGTCAACAGTGCGGCCAGGTAAAAGACAGCACCGTCAGCTATGTAATTGTCATGATGTTGGTGCACTGATAGGACTATATGCATTGGGGTGTATATTTCAGTCAACGCACCGCTATTTTGAACTTTGGTAAAGTTAATGGTGCTTGAAAAATAGACAGTTGCACCAAGACCGGTGCATTGTATTTCATTAGGGGCACCAAGACCAGTGCTCTATATTCTTAAGACGCACTGCGACCAGTGTATGATTGTTTTTATGGTGCACCGACTTGTCTGTTTGTTTAAAAATATATATATATATATATATATATATATATATATATATATATTCCTAAATACATGTTTTTTTTAATAAAAAAAAATATTTGATATGGCAATGATTCAGAGAGAAGAGGAGCAACAACAGCAAAAACAGGTCGAACAGTATGACATGATTCGCCAATGGGAGGCCTGAGAGAGGGAGAGAGATGAATACCCTCGCCCTATTATTGCAGATACCCAAGGGATCCTTAGGCAGATAGGCCTCCTCAAGTTCTATGAGGAGGCTACTTACCTAAAGGCCCATAGTGTGTTTTTCAGATATCTTATCCGCAGGTGGAATGCCCACCGACAGGCTTTCCAGGTTGGTCCTGAACAGTGGTACACAGCCACTGAGGAGGATATTTATTTTATTACAGGACTATCGAGGAGAGGGGTGGATTTTCCCTCATTCCCAAACGTGCCAACTGGTTGTGTAGCAGGAAGTCAGTTAGTTTACTCCTAGAGATACATTGGAGCACCTGTACTGTCTCCTTCAGAGTTTTAGGTACCTGGAGGTCAGTTACGTATAGGTGCTTTTGGTAGACAGGACGTGAAGTGCCTCTCCCTTATCATTTCAACCATTTCGCACAACACCAGTTACTGGAAACACATTAGTTGCCATTTTTATTATGTTGATTCTTTTAGCACAAAGAACCACAACTTGTCGTGTGGTCTACCATTTTTTTGTGGCAATTTGTACTACTGATGGGGTATGTTTGGCCCACAAGGAAGGGTCAACTTCCCTTTTGCTTTAGATTTGTTTTGTTTATTTTTTGAGAGGTTTCTAGAGATGAGACCTAGTTTTTTTTACAGCCTCGTAGGCCGATGTTTGGGGCCCAGGTGCACATGTGGGGGCAGATGATGCTCAAGAAGGGAGATACTTTGTTTCCAACCAGGATATCACATGATTCACTGGACTTACTAGCTAGTGTTGATGGGCTACATCCCTTAATTTTGGTCCCATGTCCTTATGCTGGCTTAGATTGGCAAGGGTGTTCCAACATCCTCTTCATAGCTGATGAGATGCCAGATGATAGAGGTAATATTAATGTTTTATTTATATTTATTCTAACATGTTATTAATTAACTTGTTTTTATTAAATTGTGTAATGAAATTATCTAATTATTTTTCTGTACTTGTATATATTTTGCAGACATTGGCTCTTTTGATGGCGAGGAGATGCCAGGTCCACCACATGATCCGAGTGTGGATATTAATGATGATGATAAATATATGGCTTATGTAGAGCAGGATCATGATGAGGATGAGGCTGGTGCAGCAGAGAGACATGCTCCTACTCATCATGGTGCACCAATGCCACCTTTTGCTAGGCGTGGTCGACATGAGACCAGATATAGGATGGAGTTGGCCAACCAAATCTGTGCATTGATTGTTGATGCGGGCATTAGGACCGCTCATTACAAAGACATAGAGGCCGATGACAGGCTATTACAGATGTGGAGAGGCATGCCGCATGACATGTACAACATGATGCGGCATGTCGTAGGAGCTACGACAGCTATTACACAACTTAGGAGGATTGTCCGTAGCTATAGGCATATTCAATCTGTGGCACGTGATGGACATGAGTCTGCGAGTAGTGACTCGCATGAATCTCATGATTTTTTACCTCGCAGTTCGCCTGATGAGCATGATGCTCCATTGGCAGCATCTAACAGTCATCATCGAGATGATGCTAGATCATCGGCCACATCCAGTCAGCAACGTATAGCTACATCCATCAGTACTAGTCATGATGATCATGAGCAGGCTGGACCATCAACCGTTGAGGCTGCACTATTCACTGAGCAGGCCTCCACTACTACTGCTCATATTGATGTTGTACTACCACCAGCGAATGCATCCATTAGTACTAGTGATCATTATCATAAGCATGCTCAAACATTGATTGTCAAGGCTACACCCAGCTTTACTAAGCATGCATCCACTTGTAGTACTACTATTGATGTTGTTATACTACCACCAACGCCTGATCCATGACATTTATATTAAATTTGTATAATTTTTACATTATTCAATTATATATATACACATATATATGGTCCATGTATTTTATGTTCATGTTGCAGTTGTACATAATTTTCATGTTGGTGATCATCATGATGTGGCGCATAGTGTTATGTCATGTTAGATATGTTCATTTAATTTTCAGCTTGCAGAAAGATGTATATATGTGATAGCATGAGTTATTTAACATATTGAGATGTATATTTGATGTTTGTGTTGTGATGATCTTAATATATAATGTTAATTTGATGTTTGAATGTGTTTATTAGTCGAATATGATGTTTGTACGATGGTTATCATAATGGTGATGATGTTTATTAATTAATTTAATATTAAATGACCATGATCTTTATTAAATATTATATCGTGATTGTAATTGTAATTTAAATTTTAATTGTGCAAATTAAAATCATCTTGTATTCATACTTTTCTATTGTTCTGAATCAACCAATCAGAATTGTATAGAAATAATTATTATCTGAAATCTGAGAATTAGGAACAAATATTTAACTTATTCTAAAATGATTGTAATTGTATATAAGAAAACTTAAAATTAACGAATGTACTGTATACAAATTAAATTAAACAATTAAAGTAAAATTCTAAAATTGTATTCAGCTTCTATAATTTTAATTTTAATTGAAATTGTATGTAAAATATTTATAAATTGTAATTAATTATAAATGCACCTATGAAATTAAATGTAATTAAATGTAAAATTTTAAAATTGTAATTGTATTTGTAATTAATTTAATTGAACGTATGTAAAATATTTGTAAAATTGTAATTGTAATTGTAAATTCTATTCTATGTAAAACTGTAAATGTAATTGTATGTAAAATTAAAATTCTAATTCTAATTCTAATCGTAATTCATGTATGTGAAATTAATGTAAAATTGTAATTGTAATTTTAATTCTAATTGTAATTATTGTACTTTTAATTGTAATTGTATATAAAATATTTGTAAAATTTTAATTCTATTAATGTGAAAATTTTAATTGTATTAATGTGAATTTTAATTGTATTATTAAAATATTTGAATTTGTAAATTTGCAAATAATTGTAAAATAACAATTCTAGAATAATATGAATTTTTGTAACATAATAAAGTTTAGAAAATAATGAAAATAAATTCATGTACTTTATAATTATCATTATTTTATTATGATCTTACATAGAAAAAAAAAAAAAAAATATTTATACAGTCTGGTGCGCTTATTATCATAACACGCACTGGTGCGTCATATAAATAAGACGCACCAGTGAGTCACAACTCTTCTGCACCGGTAACGAATAAACACAAATTTAAAAAAAAAAAAAACAACTCTATTTTCTTTAAGTGAAAATAAAAGCAGCAATTTGAAAAATGGGCGGAAAAATATTTTTGAAAATCTAATTCCATAAAATAATTCTTTAAATACTAAACACTTTTCATTATTTCACTATTTTTGCTAAAATTTTCAGCCAGATATTTGTAGGAGACAACCTGGAGCAAGAGAGCAGGAGGACATATGGAGCAGCGAAACACGTTCGAACAGAAGTATTCAGGCAATCAAAAACCAAACCTCTGGTGATTCAAACCCTGTATCATAGAATTTGAAACCATCTCGTGATTAAATTTGATTATTTTTTTTAATTATTCTGCAGTTTTTTACTTTTTCTGTAGTTTATCCATTTTTACCGAAACCCTTCATTTTTTTGTTTTTACCCTTTCTTCTCCTTGTTTCTATGATTTCAAAATTAGGGTTTTTCATTTTAGATTGACGTCCAACCCATGGGACGACTTGCATAGGCAGATCCCAATCCATTCGGCCATTGCGTGAATTTTTGAAAAAATGGATTTTTATTTATCGGTGTGCCATGTGTACTATACAACACCAGTGCTTTGTATTCTACAGCACACCGCAAAAGTAATATAGTAAAAAAAATGAAAACATTTTTTCTAAATCCGTCCGCCAAACCTAAAATAGGGCATTGGTGCTCCATTTAACTAGGAAAGCATCGTACGGTGTATTACACTGTTTTTGCGGTGTGTTTATAATACCTCACGTACCATTGGGTCTATTACATTGGTTTTTTCGGTGCATTTACAATACCCAATGCACTGTACAGTGTATTATATTTTTTTGTGATGCGTTGTTAATATCCAAACGCATCGGCAGCAGTGTGGACCTCGTGAAAGGCGCACCGGTACCTTGAGATTTATTTTCTACCAAAAAATTTGAGAATTTATTTATAAATATATTAATGAATGATAGGGTATAGGTTTCATATTGATAAAGAAATGTCTGACAAGAGATCAAGTAACAAAAATACTGTTAACACATCAAGAAAAGAAAAAAAGACAAGTTCTTTGTAAATTCTTTATAAAAACATTATTTTTGAACTATATGTAAGTTTAACTAATATGTATTGTTTACTGTGGATCATGCAGAGCCACAAAATGATGAAGCTCGATATGATTAATTTTTATCTAGCTCCAGAAGAGCGTAAAAGTTTAATGGAAAAATTGCAAAAAGATGAATCGGGTGAATGAAAAAATACTTTTGATCCAATATGAGTTTCTTTTTTTAATTATCATTAATAATATACTTAAAATTATTAGATAACATATGTCAAACAATCTACTAATTCACATCAGTTTAATGTTGTACATGGACCAACAACTCAGAAAAGGAATGTTTCTCTAAGAAAAGAAAAAAATGAACATGCATTGAATGAAAATCAATTGCTCCTTAGCTCATCTGGAGTGGTACTGGAAGTTAACGAAAGGGGAAAAACTTTTACAAAAGTTTGAGGGATCTAGTGGAACGAATGTATAGATGTTCTTTCCAAAAACAACAACGTGCTTCAAATGTAATATGTAATCATTGAATTTTTCGATCATTAGCTACAATAAATAAACAATTTAGCATTAAATATTAGTTTTCAAGAATTTTCTTGCAAAAAAGAAAATAAAATGGAACCCATTCAGCACATAAAATAGGATGACAAGGAAGAAAATGGTTGATCTCTAAGTTTGTGAGTAATTGTTACTTCCTTATAACAACTTAACTAGATTTCATTTTTGTATTCTTAAGTTGTTTTACAAAAATCATCATTTTGGAATGTCTTCAAACAGGTGCTAACATACAAAGAAGAACTATCAGACGAATTGATTGAAATTGGGTTAAATATGGGTTGTGAGTATATGTTGGCATATCAGAATTTAATTGTGAAATTTGTAAGCATCTATCGATCTTGTTTTACTTAGCTCCGTCTATAATTAATAGAACAAAAACATCTTTTATATTAAATATATGATTTGTTATGGGGTATAAAACTTGCAGGAAACAAAGTATGGAACTGCGCCAACAGATGAAATTTTGAAAGATGGCATGGTACATGGTTTTGAAAGAATGTGTATAATTTATGAGTCAATTGTTGCTATGGTACGTCATTTTTCTTTTCAATTTACATTGATGTATATTATTTAATATTGGAATTTTCATTATTCTCACCAATGTATATACACTCATTTCAGTTTATTTTTATATTTGTAGATGGAAGGTGAAGAAGAAGAAAACAATCAACGCCATGAACAAAACATTCCTGGAAATAACCCAAGTCATGGAAGTAGCTCTAGCAGTGACAACAGTTCAAGTGAAGAATGATGATCACTATGTTTGGATATCAAAGCAAGTCGTTTTATTTTTTGAAATATATATGTCTGTGAAATCAGACATTTTGTTTAATATAATGGACATAGTGTCCCAATTGAAAGAGAAAGGGATACCAATAACTGCCCCATTTTGTATGATATATATATATATATATATATATATATATATATATATATAAATAAAATATGTTTTAATTTATTCTATTTCATTCTCCATTGTCGTTTTCAAATGCACTAATAAAAATTTAATTCATATGAATATTGTTATAAGATATATATGTGTCGACTTTTGCTGAATAATGAATTTTAAAAAACCACAATAATTATGATATGATATAACAAATTAATCCAAACATCACATTCAAATGCATTAATAAAAATGTAATTAATATGAATATTGTTATAAGATGTGTCGACTTTTGATGAATAAGGAATTTAAAACAATCACAATAATTGGACTGTCACAGGTCGATGTTTCTAAAAAATACAACATGAAAACTGGTGTGTGTGAGTAACTATACACCAGTGCGTTTATTTGTCTATATGCACTGGTGTCATTATACGACCTATGGGCACTGCACAAATACCAATACCAGTTATCAATATCAGTTTCTCCCGGAAGGATTGTATAGAACATATTCTCCGGTTTCTTGTATTATTCAGCTACATATTTGCAGAGCTATAGTACAAGTGTGTTGTTTCATATCTATTTTTGCAGATCTACTCTTGTATACTCATTCTCTCAAGAAACCCTTCCCGGGTTATCTTCACATTGTATAAAAGAGGCTAGATCTCTATTTTTCTCTGATTTTGGGCTAAATAAACTCCAAATATATTTTTTATAACATATTTCTACAAAAACCCTCTCATAATTATGCTGTATTTGCTTCATTCATTTCTACATTCCCTAAGTCATGGGATTTGGGCATTTTTAAGCCATATTTGAACCGGGAGATCTATTTAACTTAGCTAGAAGCATTTGTTTTTGCTCCAATTCTGGATGTGAGATGAATAATGTATAAAATAAGGGATCCAAATCCCATTTCTCACAAATATAGAGTAATTCTCTATAAATAAAGTTTTATGCCCTATATTGTTGCATTTCCTCACTTTGGAATGAGTGTATAGGTCATATTCTTGTTGTTGATCGTTCATTTTCTGGTTAGATGTTTTTTTCACAACTTATGAACTGATTTACATTGAAATTTTTTCCAATTATTGATACATTCACATTTTTGGATATTACAGTGGTATCAGAGCATGATCTTTGGCTCAGCCTATGAGTTCCAGCTATCAAAAGGAGCAAGATCATAATGATGGAGAGGATGAGTTTGCTCTCATCACTTTTCAGATCCAGGAAGAACCTCTCCCAAGAGGTTAAGTAGAAGGAGGAGAAGAGATGCCAAGAAACTCCTATAGGGTTTCAAGAAGAGGAAGGACCATGCACTTCCTATTCTCATAAAGAAGAAAACAAGAAGCATGAAGAGCACTTGGAACATGAGATCCTGAGTGGGTACCTGGAAAAATACTAACATCAACCTAGAGCTTTCAAAAAGACTCTAGCTCTTCCTCAGTTTATCTACCTGGAAGAAGAGAGGAGGCCCTACAGAAATAGGATGATAAGGGGCAATAGATTTCTATTGTCTACTTTTGATGGATAACCCACATGCACAACACAAGCTTGAGTGATGAAGCTAGAAGCATTCTTCCTACTACATCAAGTAGTAGAGAAAAAGGTTGTGTAAATCTCAGCACTGCACCTGAAGGGTAAGGTAAACACTTGGTGGTTCAGCCATGTGAGTCATGCAAAAGTATCTACTTTTGTAGAATTCACTCAAAGGGTGATCAGAATATTTGATAGAAAGAGATCATAGAAGGAGGATTCCTCACCACCACTTGAGGAATCATGTACCAGCATTGTCACAATCATGGAGGAGCAGCCATCTATTGCAGCAGCTAAAGGCACCATCACAATGGAGGAAGGAACCATTACAGCCTTCTAAGGTGTTCCTAAGTTCCACCAGGTATGCATGAATTTCCATTTTCTATCATTTTAGAAAATATTTTGGGAAGCCTTGGAAATATGTCTTCACGTGATCAAGGAAAAAACACATTGTTGATTTGGAGCAGCAAGCTTACATTGTGCTATACAGCTTGGGTTTGATCAAAGGAGGGGTAAACAATCATTCCAATGCACCCTTGTTGAGTTGCATGCAACATGTGGGGTTAGGGTGTAAGATTTTGGAGGACATGGTGAACATTTTCCCACCTTATGATGATGTTTCACCTTCAGCACACTTGGATCCTTATGGATTCAAGATGATAATTGATGGGAGATAATTTCTAGGATATCTCCAAGGGGTTGCATCTCAACATCCATGAGATGCAACGGGAGGAATCTGCTTTTGGAGAATGGTAGTATTATTTGGGAGGGTACCAAGGTAGAGCATGATGAGAGGCATCCACATATGGATGAATCTGGATGGATGGAGAGCAAGAGGTTGGTGAGCCACTTGAAAATCTATGACACAGGGCAGCAAAAGGAAAAGTTGTGTTGGCTACTCTTTAGAGAGTTTGGCCATCATATGAAATACCCTTTGCCAATAGGTATGTGGGGGATTGAGGTATGGCAGGGCACCCATATGATATGGTAGAAGAAGATTTGTTTGTATGGAGCATCATACAAGGCAACCATCATGATGTTATTCTATGGCTTGTATGAGGGAGAGATAAGGGAGCAGCAAAGGTTGTTGTTTCTGTGGTTACACTTGGGAGAGTATGGGTAGAACTTTTCCCATACTTATCATGATATTTCCAGAGAGAGGAAAGCCACCTTCAAAGTGCAAAGAGGCTACCCTTCTGCATTGGAGGACAAGGAGAGGCTTCCACCTAAGGGGAAGAGCTTCTCACATAGCAGCATGTTGTTCGATGGCTTTGGCATGTGGAATGTCAAAGAGATAATTCATGGAGTGACAAGAGCCTTATCACTAAGGCCTACAGCATTGTCACTTGGGAGTATGTTTCTATTGTTGGGGTGCTCCAAGGGGAGTATGCAACCTCTGTTTTTGCAGATTTTTATGAGAAAATTCTCATGGGAGGACTCATCCATGGACCTCACCTTCAACTTACTCAATATGCATGGTAAGAAATACATGTTTGTTCTTATTGATTGTTCCATTAAGCATTTGTATCTTCTCACCATCTATGGACAGTGCATTGCTCCACATGAGGGTAAGGTTATTCTTGGGTTTTATGGTCACTTTAGGGCCAATTTTTGTAATGATGATAACCCATATATACATAACATTGGGCAAGTGTATTTTTGTTTGATTGTGCTCAGCTGATATATATTTCTGATTACTACCACATAGTAAATGAGCAAACATGCACAGCTAGTAATACATTAGGAGACAACTTGCCACATGATGTTCTCAAGCAGTAGTTGGGAAGACTACATTGTATCCACTTGAGGAACCATTGGTATCATCCTATCTTGCACATAACCTTCAGAAATTTTCTGCTTTGGATGCCAAATGGTGAAGATGTGTCATCCACTTTGTATGGAATGGTTTGGGCTAGCATGATTCATGACATTGGAGAGAGGATCATTGGAGATCCAACTTCCTTCTTGCCATTTGAGGGCAACCTTATTACAGCCACAGATCAACATGTTCTCTACACTTATCATGAGTGGAGAGAGAGACAGTGTGGGGTAGGCCATTTTTCCTACCAGGTTTAGCTATTTATCCCACCTACACTTTAGGAGCCACAGGTGGAGAAGATTTTTCATGAGTTTCCATGTTGGAGGGTGACTCATTTTGTATGGATGATAGCTTGGGGGTGGGGATTTCACATGGGAATGACAACTCCCCATGCATTTCAAACTCCATACCTTGAGAGGACCTCTAGACGACACCTAGTTGCCTCCTTGAGCACTTTCCTTTTTTATGATGATGGCCATTTGGGATGTTCACCAAATGATAGTTTGTATGCTTGGGAGAGGCACTATGGGGATTCACTGTTGAGACAACATCATATTCCTTGGAGGAGCTTATCATATAAGGATACTACAAGAGGAGGGGAGGACACTCTTCAGTTCTATCCTTACAGTTTCTTGGGGATAAGCAACACTTGGGAGGGGAGGACTATAATATTCCTAAATTAGCATGTATGCTAATTGGAATATTGATTTTTGGTTTTTGCACCTAGTAGATGAATAAATGGGAGAGGAAACCCATACTTAATTTAATCAGCATAAAAACCCTCTTAGTATGGAAGAGGATCACTTTGGTAGCTATATTTCACACCCTCATGTGTGAACAAGGACTTTTGCATGTAGACAAAGTAAAGTTTGACCAAGTCAACAGCATGCATGAAGAGGAGTGGATCAATTATGAAATAGCTCAATGTGAGAAAGTATCAGCTTAGACAGAAATATGGAAGGTGGATTGAAGGCACTTGAGTGTGAATGGGGATGAAGCAGGTTGAATAGGTCAACCTTGACCAAATCAAACAGTGTTGTTAAGGGAGAGTGGCCTTAATGGAGACATAATGCAGTTTGGGAGGGAGATCGATCATGTGCATGTGGAAACCCTAATGGGTGGGACCCAAGGTGAGGAGGCTCACATAGCTTATAAGGAAGAGGAAGGCAACCATTTGGGGTTAGCTTGTTGATTATTTATTTTGGTCTGCATGACTATCTGGTATCCTCTTGTTGTTTAGCAGAGTTGTAGTGCTATTTAGCACAAGGCGTTCCTGTTTAGGAAATCCTTCTCCACTCAAGATAGGCCTCTTGAGGGAGCGTTCACTTCAGTTTTCCACATTTTGGCTTGAGGCCAAGCATCCTCCTTCAGCCATAGCATTATTTCTATAGAGCACAATGTTGTGTTGCAGGGTGTTGTAGTGGAAGGATCACAACACCACCTTCTGAGCTTATCTTTCACAGGAGGGAGCTTCCCTTTCTTTGCAAGATATGCAAGGAATATATCTGGGCATATTTTACATCTTTTCACTTGGCTAAAATAGTATCCATCTCCTACAATGCAGTCCTTGGTAGGAATTGTGTCATTTTACTCAGTTTTGCAGTAGCAGGGTCAAGACCCTTCTTTGTGAGCTTGTTCCCTAGAGGAAGGGCCAACCCTTCTCCTGGAAGGATTGTATAGAACATATTCTCTTGTTTCTTGTATTATTCAGCTACATATTTTTAGATTTTTAGTATAATTTTGTTGTTTCAGATCTATTTTTGTAGATCTACTCTTGTATACTCATTCTCTCAAGAAACCCTTCCTGGGTTATCTTCACATTGTATAAAAGAGGCTAGATCTCTATTTTTCTCTGATTTTGGGCTAAATAAAATCTAGATATGTTGTTTATAACATATTTCTATAGAAAATATCTCATAATTATGTTTTATTTTCTTCAGTCATTTCTGCATTCCCTAAGTCATGGGATTTGGGCATTTTTAAGCCATATTTGAACCGGGAGATCTGTTTAACTTGGCTAGAAGCATTTGTTTTTGCTCCAATTCTGAATGTGATATGAATATTGTATAAAATAAGGGATCCAAGTCCCATTTCTCACAATTATAGCGTAATTCTCTGTAAATAACGTTTTTATACCCTATATTGCTGCATTTCCTCAATTTGGAAGGAGTGTATAGGTCATATTCTTGTTGTTGATCATTCATTTGCTGGTTAGATGTTCCTTTCACATCTTATGATCTGATTTACATTGAAATTGTGTCCAAGTATTGCTTCATTCCAATTTTTGGATATTACACAATCACCTTGTTCATCGCACTATTATTGATGGTGGAGCATCTACATGCATTATGTCTCTGAATTTTTGGTAGTCACTTGGCTCGCCGCACTTATCAAAATCATCAATGATGTTGAAGGCATTTGATGGACATACATGTAAACCTTGTGGTATTATTAATAACATGCATGTTGAACTAGGGGGGGAAATAGTGAATGTTGATGTTGAGGTTGCTGATGAACCCCTTGACTATAATATTCTACTTGGAAGGCCATGGGTATATGCAATGACTAAAAAATTTTCTACATATTTTAAAATGATTTCCTTTCCACATAAAGGTACTATCACAGTCATTAATCAGCTATCCTTCTTTGCCTCCGCTTCACAGGTAACTGGAAGCATTTCGTTAGTTCACATACCCCAACTAGAACTTCAGAACATTGGAGTAGGAATCTTAAAGGATTCCACTCTTATGGGAACCTTTACATTATTGCCGCCTGCGATGCCGGTAGAAATTGCAAGTATAGAGACCTGCTACATTATCTCTTCCACTCTATCTGGCTTAAGGGAGATTACGGATGATTCTGAAATTACTACATTGGATGAATTTCTACCGCCCAGCCCTATTGAGCTAGCATAGAAATAAATCTATCTGGATTGGGCGGCAAATCCGAAATCACCATCGTCGAGTGTTTGGGTTGATCGTTCCTTAGATTTTGGTACTCCCTCTGATCCATTTTCCTCAATGTTCTTGACAGATGAGAATATTTTGGAAGCCATGATGTCAGAAGGAGAACCATGGGAAGATTATCATCATCGTTCCCATATTCCTTATTATGAATAAAACTATCTTAGTGAACTATATCACCCATCAATCAAAAATTTATTTTCGGATTCTTTACCTATTAATGCAATCGATTCCAAGCGAAATCTATCAAATATTGAAGAAACCATTTATATTGATATTTCAACCAAACCTGGGGTTGTAGAAAATATCCATGTCAGTGTATCTTGTTCTCCATCAGAAATCAAATCATATCACTCTCTATTTCATGAATTCCATGATGTATTTTCTTGGTCTTACGAGGAAATGTTGGGCATAGATACTAGTATTGTTGAACACACTATTAATATGTATCCTGATGTCAAACCAATGTGTCAACGACTTCGTCTTGTACATCCCAAGAAAGCCGCTGCCATCAAAGCAGAAGTTGAAAAAATTTTGTGTGTTGGTTTCATATACCCTGTTCCACTAATTGAGTGGGTTTCCAATATCGTTCCTGTCATAAAAAATCAAGGAACCATTAGAGTGTGTGTCGATTATCGGGATGTCAATCTTGCTTGTCCAAAAGACAACTATCCTACTCCCTTTATTGACCAGATTATTGACGATTATGATGGATGTGAAATATTTTTCGTTCATGGATGGATTTTGCGGCTACAATCAAATCAATATCCACCCAAAGGATCAACATAAGACAGCATTCGTTTGTCCCTGGGGCACATTCGCTTATAGAAAACTACCGTTTGGTTTAAAGAACATTGGGGAAACTTTTCAGAGAGCAATGGACTATGCTTTCAATGACATCATGCACATTTTTCAACCTTATCTAGATTATTTACCAATGCATTCATGAAATCAGACTGATCACTCGATGTATTTGAGAGCCATATTCTTATGCTACCGACACTACAAAATATGCCTCAATCCACATAAATTTGTGTTTTGTGTTGGTTCTGGTCATTTTCTTGGATTCGTAGTCTTAAAAGAAGGAATTAGAATCAACCCATTGAAGGTATAGGCCATTTTTGATTTGCCTGCAACATCAAATTTACTTCAGATATAGAAACTTCAAGGAAAGGCTAACTTCCTAAGAAGGATCATTCCAAACTATGTCGAAATCGCTAAAGGATTTACTCGACTCCATAAAAAGGGGGTTCCCTTCCATTGGGACCAAGTTGCGCAAGCTTCTTTTGATGTTTTCAAGAATACTCTTGTCCGAGCGTCATTAATGTATCCCCCTAATTATCAAAATTATTATTTCCTATATATCGCCGCCATTGAAACGACCATTTCTATGGTATTGGTCCAAGTAGAAGATGGAATTGAACATCTGATCTATTACTTGATTTGTAATCTCAATGATACGGAATTTAAGTATTCATATGTAGAAAAGCTTTCCTTGGCATCTGTTCAAGCTATCCAAATATTTCACCATTATATCCTGCTCTGAAAAACCACTATCATTTTGGATTGCAACCCCATGACCTATATCTTATCACATCAATTACTGGGGGGGAAATATTCAAAATAAATTTTCATTTTGCAAGAATTTGATTTGGAATTCATCAAATCCAAGTCAAAGAAGTCTTTAGTTTTGGATGAGCTTCTTTATGACCTTCCTTCTGATAGTACTGCAACTACGTCGAAACCATCAATTCCTGACAAGTCTCTATTTCTTATTAGATCATTTTATCCTTGGTATGTGGATTTCATCATTTATCTCCAAACTCAAACTTTTCAACCTGATACCTCTCGCTCTCAACAGCGACATATTCGATACCAAGCCAAAGATTATCTGATCATCGGTGATAAAATTTATCTTCGTGATGTCGATACCATTTTAAGGAGGTGCCTCACTCATGAGGAGGTCGAAAAACTATTAAATGATTGTCATGATGGGGCTTGTGGTGGACATTTATCTGGATATGCTACAGTGCAGAAGATACTCCACGCTGGTTACTTTTGGCTTACTATTTTTCGAGACTGCATCCTTGCGGTCAGAAGTTGTCATGCGTGCCAGATTTTTATCATAAAATCCACAAACTGCCAGCTCCAATGCATCTTGTTGTCCCTGTGGGACCATTTTCGAAGTGGGGTATTGACTTCATGACATGTAACCCTTGTTCTTCTGGGGGGCATGGTTATATTATTTTCGTAGTCGACTATTTTACCAAATGGGCCGAAGTGATGCCTACATTCAACAACACAGGACAAATAGCTGCATTTCTTTTCTTTAATCATGTTATATCACACTTTGGGGCCCCACAAGCTATATTAATAGATCATGGGAAGCAGTTTCGCAACCATATTATGACTGAATTGACTGCCAAGTTAGGATTGTCACTGACTCCTTATTATCCACAATCAAATGGAAAAGTTGAAGCTATCAGCAAGATTCTTAAACGTATACTTCAACGAATGATAGGAGTTCATAAAAGAAATTGGAATTTGATCCTATACTCTGCCTTGTAGGCATATCGAACCTCGATGAGAAACGCAACTAGCTTTACTCCTTTTCAATTGGTGTATGGTCTGGAAGTTATCTTACCAATCCAATGTGAAATACCATCATTAAAACTCGCAATCGACTTGTTACCTAACACCTCAGAAGAAGAAGCATGTCTCCTTAACCTCATCCATATTTATGAAACGTGTTGTGAAGCCCAATTAGCCAATGAAGTGCATAAGAGATATAAAGGCACAATACGACAAAAATTTCCAACCTCGCATTTTTTCAGAGGGCGACTTGGTCCTTCTTTACGATCAAGAAGTTGATGTAATAGGTACAGGAAATTTTGAGCCATTATGGCATGGCCCCTATATTGTCAAAAGAGTTCTTGCTAAGGGCACCTATGAGTTGGTTGATTACGATGGAATTCCATTGGTGTAGCCTAGAAATAGTATGCATAATATATCCTTTGCAGCGTGGGCCATTTTCACTCTGAACAGCGAGTTAGTGAGTTCTCAAGGGATTTGTATTGGTAGATCGACAAACAATATCGTTGAGTATAGCATGTTGATCGAACTTCTCTCTGATGCCATTTCATTTGGTATTAACCATATCATCATAAGGTTAGACTCACAACTTGTGGTATTACAACTTACTAGTGTTTATACTATTAGAAATCCAACATTGCATAGATTTTTCCTAAGAGTTCAAATTTTGGAAAGACACTTTGATTTTATTCAATATCAACACATTTCCATAAATTTGAACACATTAACTGATTCATTAGCTAATCAAGTTTTAGATAGACATTTGCAACATATGTAAATAAAAAATTCACATCATTGAATAGGATTGCACAATCAACATAGGAAGACACTAAAATCATATCGATAGATAGTTATAGGTTTTTACAAAAATTTGTGCCCAATACACATTGGTCATCTGACCTTAAAATGTATGCAAAATGTCACAAGTAAACTAGTGGTGCTCATGGTAACATGCTATAGATCTAGCTATCCTACATAGTAACCACATCCAGTGATTAGGAACCACAATAGTGTGTCACTGCAATCGCATGGGTAACTCTTCGATCCAAAAATCTGAAATCTCAAAGTTCAAACCCTCTATGTGCTACCAAAGCTCATCCAGAGCCTCAGCCATATCAAGATCTTGAAGGACTGCTCTCCCAACGGCCCTCTTTTCTGGCACATCTGCTTCGCGCTCTGGTTCCACTACTGTTTGAACATGACCAACATCTACATTACATCAAAAATTTAGTTTAGCCTTGGGAAAACATCAAATACAAAAACATTTTATAAACCTTAGGAAAATCAAAAACATAGTTAAAACATTCTTACCCATTGCACCCCACTGAGCACCTTCTAGTAATGCTAAATTTGGATCTCCTCAGAAATCAATGCCTGTGTATGCATACTCATCGATGGTGACAATATGTCGCCAGAACTAGGCAAAGAACGCAGTCGAGAACACAATGGTAGATTGGCCAGCATTCCTACCTATGAGTTCTACCCATCTCTGCATCCGTGGATCTCTAGGATTAGACACTTCTAGTGTCACATGTTGTGGCTGCATCAATGGAATTCGTTCTAAAGCAAAGTATATAAGGATCAAACCATAACTAAAATTCTTCTTCCTTCCTCCCTTTATTTTGTTCAGTTGTTTATTTATCTAAGAAATTACAGCTTCAGACCAGTAGAAGATTGTTGGCTCCATACACTCTAGCGCATACTGCATATACGATCTATTCGCTACATGTAGTGTAACGGTGCCAACAAGTTTTGCGATCGTGAAAAGGATAGTTCTCAAAGGCAAATCTCTAACATCCCAAATGTTTATCTTTCCATCTTTGCTTGGCTCTGCCCCTGGATAACAATGTTGCAAAACATAATCTCTCACTGTCTCTCCTCCAACAATAGACCCTAAGAGTGAAATGGGCAAGCCTATCCTCGACAAACCTATAAGAAAGTATACATCCTTGACTATTATGGGAACCACTTGGTTCTTAATATGAAATTCCTCGATAGCTAGATCTTATGCTCAAACTAAGAACTATAATAGTTCTATTTTGCCTCATCCCTGACAATTTGAAGTACTTTAGTATTCCACACTCTCTTAGGGCTCTTAATGTACCCAGATCATTTAGGACAATCATATCATGTTCTTCACGTTCTCTTTCCCTCCATGTAAACATCATTTTAATCCAATGGAAACCTGAAATACAACCAAAAGAACCATTAGATTCCATTCATTGCAAAAAAATTGGGAAAATTTTGGTCATAATGCAAAAACCAAAAATCTTGATTGCACCCAATGCACTCCCTAACAAGATACAATGCGTTGTGTATGCAAGTAACCTTCATTTTACTTGCTATGCAACGCAGGTTTCGACATTCAGGGGTGTTTTGCCCTCTTTTTGGGACGAATTTACCCTAGGGACCCCAAAACCCTAAAAAATTTCAAAATTTGGAAATTAAATTATTACTAAGGGAAAGAGAAGGTTCATATCACTAAAATGGATCAAACGGAAATGAAATCCATCCACAGAAACGATCACAATTAGCAGCTGAAGTTCGAGGGAAAAATCAGGTTCAGAGCTCCAAAATTCAAATGGTAACTATGGAATGGTAAAAATGAATAGTAAAAATACTTTTAATAGTCATTTAATTATTTGAAAATTGAATTTATTGCTATGACTATAGTTTTATTATGTTTTTTTATCATGAAACGGGTATTTTTAATCCATTTGATGTTGTTCTGAACAAGTCTTACAACTGATGAACAGGTTAGTCACACAAATTTATTTCAATAATGACTTGACCACAAAGCATACATTTTCTCCTTATTTTTCTAGCCTCGATAAAAATGAAAAAAGGATTTGAAGCGCACTTTTATCTCTTTTTCGAGCTTCGATAACAGTGAAAAAGGAACCCCTGGAGTCTTCTTTCAGCTCTTTTTAGACTCCGATAATGTGAAAATATTGTCGAGCACTTGTCTTTTCAAGCTCGTAAAAGTAAATGATTTGATATCTACTCAGTGTAAGTTTAAACCTTTTCCGGACTAAGATAGATTATTTACGAAAAAGGAATACCTTGGTCGAACATGACCAAATAGGTTCTCTCAGATATTATTTTACACTTTTTCGGATCTGAGCAACAAATTTATGAAAATGTACTTATGGAGTTTTATTTCGTCCTCTTTTTCAAACTCTCTAAATATGAAAAAGGACCGGCCTATCATTATCGTTAAGCTTGTTAAAACATAAAATAGCGACAGGCTTGTTGATCATGGCAAGAATCGAGTTTCATTCATCGCTAGACTCGTTAAATTATTAAACAGCGATACATTATTCACCCGAAGGGTTGAATTATAGATCAAGAAAATGTTATCCTCCTCAAGCTTGTTAAAAAATAAAGAGGTACTGTTCGACAAATGACCTGGGAAAATTTGGGAAAAGTGCGCAAAATTCTTTATGGTAGCAAGTCACTCTTGAACATGACACTTCCTTCACTCCATGTCCATGACTGTTTGGGTTGGGTAATCATCTTGATGGTTCATTCATACCTATGGTTCATTATACCTTGACTTCAATTTTGGTTCAATGCTGCCAACCCATCTCAGTGTCACCGATATCTTCAAGAGAAGTCATCCAATGAATACTCATCCTTCTGCAATACTCATAAACCTTCATTCTCATGACCATCATCCCTGAAAATTTCTATATCAAGTCATACCTTTGTCTCTGAAATTAGTAACTCCCGTTTCGCAATAAGGTGGCTTCATGTCGATGACAAATAATTATCCAAGAAATTCACTTAGAAAAATTATGTTCTAGTACCATGAGGCTTGTTACAGCATCGACAAGATCCTCGCTTCTGGACTTTTGACCGAAAGAATTTTTTTGTCATTCAACATCAAATCATTTTTTCACGCCTTAAGAAATGTACTGTGGTACCTTGAGGGCCATTAAAATTAATGGTGGTTCTCTTGCATTTGTTAACAGCTCACATCATTGGCTGGTAATCAAACGGTGTCTTTCCATGTTCGACTACAATCATATATTTGCATGCCTAGACTTGTACCCGAATGATCGAGTGAACGAGATAAGAAGACCTCGGATCTAGTTTCAGCGATCCGGGCTGTGATTTCAAGATTTTTGTACACATCATTTGTACAATGACCTTACATACAGATCGTCATCCGAACATGGCCCTATATCTGTAGGCGTGTTTGTATTGGGAAACATTCCAATTTAGATGACTTTCTGAATTATGTACATGTTATTAGATTATTTATGTGTTGAAAATGGGGATGCCTACCCTCAGCAATTATGATTAAGAGGAGATATCATGATGTAAATGTATTGTAATATTGATGCAGGTCGCCACTCCGCATCATCTCCAGCCCATCATAGTGTAAAGCATCTCAATCAAAATATTTTTATTATTATTCTAACTTCATGCTTTAGGGGGGAATTGTTATAGGTTAATTTGGGCACCATTCGCAATGACTTGGTTAATTGGGCATCATCTCCAAGACCAATGAATATGGTCTATCATCCCCTATCATTTTAGTTTCTACATGCCCTAAGACAAAGAACAAGACAAATCAATCAAATAATTTCATTTGCAAAGGTTTCCAAAGTCTGAAATTTATAATATATCATATGAGAGCTCACCAATGTTGCCTCTAAAGGGACTAAGTCCATTGCATATGCAGGTAGCCCCATGCAAGGCTGCTCTGCAAAGCACTTCCCAACATTCATGGCTGCATTGGTCACATTGGGAGCGAAATTCTCATTGTTTTGGAATCTCCGCTTGGCCAGTGCCTTCTAGAAGGGTTCATATGTGTCAAAATTTGAATCCATGTGTCCATTTGACATCTACAAAATTGGGAACATTCCTTGCCTATTATTGGAAAGTCATTGATTGTAAAACTACCTTCATCTCCTCTATAAATTGAGCACAGATCTTAGTGTTTGAGATGGAAGAATCTGTGTAGAGAAATGTTAGTGGAATTTCAATTGAGGATATTGATTTGAGTGACATATTGCTGGTGATATCCAAATTGTGATGAGGTTGGGATGCTGCTGGAGATGGTGACACCAAATCAATCACTGGGTTGTAACCTCCCCTTCTATCATTAATAAATAATACTGCTTATTTTCCCTATAAGCATCTATATAAGCTTTGATTTTCCATATCATGATTTCTTGGTTGATGTATATGGTTTATGCTTTATTGATTTAGCTAAATAACTTGAATAGACATATGTATTATTGCTATCTCTTGATTTTTAGTGTTCATTCTTACAGGAAATATTTTGCACAGCTGGCTGGAATTTGAAGCTATAGCCAAAGCAATAGAAGGATACTTTGGAAGTGCTTGGATCCCAAGTAGGTTTCTTATTTTATTCTGTGTGTCTGTTTATAGTTAAGAAAGATAGTCGTAAAGTCTTTGACCTTTTGTTCTATATTAGCACCTATCTAGGGAAGAATTATTTATCTGTAATTCATAATTCTGCATCATAGGAACAACAGGGAGGTATTTTATGTTTATCTCATACTTCTTATTAGGATACATTGGAATTTTAAATAGGTTGGCCGAAGTAGCAAGAGAATCAGCAATAACATTGTTTTCCCTTGGTATCAATGACAAAGTATACTCGGTGAAGTTCTTAAGGATATCTAACACTGCATTTTGATAAGCTCACATCCTAGGATTCTTGGCCTAGTATTCCCCTTTGACTTGTTTTATTACTAGCTCGGAGTCGACATACATAGAAATTTTCTTGGCACCTAACTTCCTGAGAATTTTCAGACCGGTTATCAAAGCCTCATACTCTACTTCATTGTTAGAAAAATTGAATGCCAACTTGTAAGAGAGAATCTGAACACTGGGAGGAGTGTTAAGTGACTAATTTAAAGAGCTGTAAATCCACACTAAAATGTGATCCCCCTCCTTTCCCAAGGCTCCATCGAAGTCCATGGTCCATAAACCACTTTCTTCATCGGGAAGCTGAAAATTAGATGACTGAACTTTACTTGTTGCTTGAGAGAGTTTTGTTGTACCAAAAGGTTATATTTATTTCACTGTTTCATATCTCTTTGGGCTGATGCACTTGGTTCCAAACCACTTGGCATCTTTTCTTGATTTCCTGTATTTGCAATTTCTAAAACAAATTTTGAAAATTCTGAATTTTTTGTTTTCTCTTCAATCAAAAATTATGAAGATATTGAACATTCATCATTTAATAAGATAAATGACTCTAAATCCATGTGAACAGCATGTATGGGGTGATTATTAGGCTTTTCTCTGCTACTGATCATGTACTTCATTTTACTTTCCAGGTATAGTTTTCTAAGTTGCCCAAAGACGGGAATTGTAGCATATGAAAAGTCAAGTTGCAGAGTACCTCTAATATTTTCCCCCCATGACCGAGAGAGAAAAATTCCATATCTGGGAGGGATATCAGCCACGACAACATCCATAAGGACATTCTTGGCTGGTATTTTCTCTGAAAACACCAGTACCTCCTTAATGAGGCCAAGACATTTCACCCTCCCTGAATCAAATGAATAAAGATCATGGTAAGGTCTTGTGATATCCAAGCCTAATCTGTCCATAATGGCCTTAGGCATAAGGTTATTAGAGGTTCTAGAATAAATCATGGTTTTATGGAGGATAAAATCGTGGATTTTGAGGATAAGATAAAACGGAGGGACCTCCCTATCTTGTAAATCACCATCAACAGTAGGACCAAATAGAAGTTCTGGGTGATCATCACTCACATTAACCATATCAAACCTCTGATCCACCCTAATAAACTTAGCTACTTAAAACTTGTATTGATCATTCTTGACTATTTCAGTTAAAGGAATGGAGATTTTCAACTATGTGATTTCCTTTTCAAGACTAAAAATAGCATAATGTTTTTCTACCTCTTTTAATGCTGCATCTTTCTTCTCGAGCAGATCTTTGTGTGAAATATCCTTATTTTGTCCTCCATATTGTATTTATTTATCCTTCTTTTGACTGTTGGTGGAAGTTTCAATGCCTTTAGCATGATTAGGAATAGTAGGTCCTTTATCTTTGATTTGATTTGGAGTGGCGGTTTCTTTATGATGAGCATCTATTTGAGCATTCTGTTTTTTTTATTAGAGGTTATAGGAACATTCCTACTCCTAAAACCATAATGCCTTTGTACTTGAGTAAGAGCATTCTGATATCCCCTCTGATAATATAATGTATGTATTCATAGTATTTCATCATTTCACAAGACATATTGTTGATCTTCCAGTGCATAAATTTCTGCAGAAAATTGATCTTCTTCAGTGAGGAAAATAGGCTACTGATTTTCCTCAAACAAATGATTATCATGTGAAATATATTCTTCTTATTCATCAAGGCCTTCGATGTATTTTTTCTAAAATGGAGTGCATATTTGCTGATGACCTTATGGATCATGACCCCTTTGTTCCATTTGTTTGATTCTGTACTGAGGCTGTTGATTTTGACCCTTGAAATTTGAATTTCAAATGGAGGGTTTAGCTTGTTTATCAGTGATGGTAATTTTATTCATCATCTTCTCCTTGGTTTTCATCAAGGTGTCTAATTTTACCTCTAATGAAGTAGATGTTTCTTCCTTGATAGTTGCCCTTTTCTTTGTTTTTATTTTTGACTTCTTGATAATCAAGTTTGTTTTAACACTCACTGTGTTTCTCTGCATTTCTTCAGTAGTTGATGGGTTTCTTTCCCTCAGCTGATAACCCATGTCGGGATTAAAACCATCAGGGTAATGAATTAAAGCAAGGCCTGGAGGAGGCTTGATATTCTTAGGAATTAAATCTATTTGTAAATTCTTTCACAGGCTCATTGGGATTCCTTTTCAAGGATTTATATTCAGCTAGGATCTGTAATGGATTCTTCTTCTCCTCCCATTTTTCCATAAATAAGTAAATTAGTTATTTTGATGTAGTTATAGAACCATTTTTTAGAGTGTGGAACCATTTCTTTACATCTCCTGATAAACTTTGCGCTAAGATGTGCAACTTGGCGTCATCGTTGTCGATTTCTTCAATAGCTATGAAATCAATGACTTTGAAAATGTTTTGGTGAGTAGTAACTTATGATATTTCATCACAAAGAGACAGTATCTAACCATAGTTATGAGGTAATGCAATGAGTTGTTGGAGTAGGATCAACGGAGAAAACATGGCCATGACTAATGGAGGAGGTAGTGGGGGTGTTGATGGAGTGAAAACTTGCAGAGGTAATGATGGAATGAAAGGGGTAGATGATGATGTAGCTGTGTGAGAAGGTTTTTTAGTAGATGATGAAGCAAAAGCCTACTGTTGGTATTGGAAATAAAATTTTTCATAATTTACTTGAAACTTATCAACCAAACCTTGAAGCTTAGGAAGATTAGACCAGACTTCACTATCAAGCTTAGAATAAGAAGACTTAGATAATGGAAATTATGTCTCAAAATCAATAGGGTAAAATATGGTTTCTGAAAGAAATGTTTCAGACTTATACTTGAACAAATATGTTTCAAACTTAAAATTATAGGAAAAATCTTCTGAAGAAAATCTCGAGGCAAGGAATTTTATTTGAAAAGTGGAGGAATATCCTTTCCAACTTTCTGAGACTTGGTTTTCTACTTTCTTAAAATACTCTCAAGGTCATTAACAATTGGTGATGGATTTGGGTCTAGATTTGACCTAGTATGTCCTTTAGGAGCCAACTTCGATAGGAATTTGGACATTGGCTCAAATTTAGAAACTCAGTATTTTTTGAATGTTAGAACTTGTCACCAAAAAGTCTAACCTTCAGTGGACAAAAACAAATATTCCTAGGGAAATTTTTACAATCGATCCCAGAAAATGGTGCCAAAATTTTTATCGCTCCCCCCAACTTTCCAAGGCTAAGAATGGAATTGAAGGAAGGTAACCACAGACTAGGCTTTAGGTCAGGTAGTTAGCCCTACCAAGACCAGAGAGGGCTCTCTCAATGTCATTTTGCAGTCAATGAAATAACTAAAGATATAATTATATTAGGCTTGGTATATGTTGAGATTCAATAATATGATGAGCTTAGTGAAAAGAGTCACCTTCACTAAGTGGGCCCGCAAGCTATTTTTGGTGCAAGTCTATTTTTAGAATATGTCTATTTTTAGACGTGGTGATCATATTTCAGAAGTTGAAGGATGTTATTTGTGTATGGTTGGTAACGTTGGAAAAATAGATGAACTTCTATTTTTAGAATACTAGGCGAAGTCTATTTATAGATCGTCGATCTAAAAATAGAAGTGTCAATTATTATTAGATCTTAATAATAATTCGACAATAAACAATAACTTATTCTTTTGGAGCACTTAGTTTCAGTGCACAGATTTGGAAAATCAGTGGGCTGAAGGAATTACGCAATCCCTAGGGTTTACTGGTGGTTCATACATGAGGACTCAATTAGAACTAAAGTGGCAAAGTTATGACAGAGTTGGAAGAGTAGTTTATGGAGTTGTATTCAGTTTAACTCAGTTAAAGTGAGTTAAACTCAGTTGAGCTAGTTGTATCTAGTCTAACTGAATGATACACTAGTGAGAGTGGAGTGAATTAATTATTTAATTAATTCACAAATAATAACTCATTAATCAACTGAACAATACAGCAGTTAACTACAGTGCATGTCAGTTCCAGTGGAGACCTAGTGGACAGATAGGTGAAAGGGCAAGATGGACTATCTGTTGTGACTATAGTGATGCATTGATTGCACCACACACACATTGGATTTTCCAATGAGGATTTCGCAGTCAAGGAAAGGGTAATTTGAATTCATTCAGAGCTATTCTTCAGCAAGGATTGTGCAGTGGAGGTAGGCTATCAGGTGGCAAGAAATCGGTGCATGGATTTTGCAAATTTCTTCTGATTAGTGTGTGACGATATATTGTTCTAAGATTTGTATGATATTGTTACATGATCTCCATGATACATAATATATTATAGTTGGGGTTTTTAGCTTCAGTATTTCCCATTAAACAATTGTGTTATGTGCGATTGTTTTTATTTTATGCTTCACATGTGTTTGCAATTAATTTTTCACAAAATATTAACAGTGGAATGATTATGTATGTTGCAAGAAGTTAAATATTTTGAGATCAGGGTAATATGGATGTATGCATGCTTATTGTATATAATTTCTACAGTATAAGAGCTTAGTAAATATGGTTTTTTTATGTTTCTTGTGCTAGATAGGAAATGACAATTTGGAGACTAAGTCTAGTGTTTAGGTCAAGTTGCAGAGATATAGATGAGCTTAGGTAGGTAGCTTGAAGGCATGCTTACTTTTTCATTGTGTATAGGATTAAATGAAGGATAAACTGAATGAGAAATTAGGTGAATTCATTCATTTAGAAGAACAGAGACATATGATGTAAACCTTGTTAAAACAAAGCATGAAAAGGCATGATCTATGCTTATAAACTAACAAGATAAACACATAGAAGAATATATGTTAAAGAGGGTATTATATCATTCAACTTGATAAGATAAACATACAAATAAATAACAAATACTCCAAGGCATACCATAGGAGCCTCAACACAAATGCTGCAACATTGTCTTTGATTTCATTCCATAACCTTGTACAATAGCTCCACTGCAAAAAACAACTATCCAGCCCAATAAAAGACTAAAGTGGGTCTAATTATAGAAAATATGAACAAAAATGCCTCATAGGGTCGAAATCCCATCCAAAACGCATCATAATTACATGATATGAGTCACTTCCTAGGATCTAGGGAAGCTAAAAACCATTCCCTCAAATTTAGCTAAAGACTAGGAGTGCATGTCTCCCACATTAAATTACATGCCCCCTCATGATAAGAAGAAAAAACAAACTCAATCACTCCAATGACATCTCAAAGGATAACTAAACCTTGAAATTATGACTTTTTCTAGCTTGACAAGTGTCCTGATGGAATCCAATGCATAAACATAGTGCCTATTGACAGAAATGTAGCGCCATTTTGTAGAAGCGTAGCTCCACTTTGGAGGTGATTTTGAGGGACTTTTAGGTCTCCAAATACAAATATGAAATATAGGTCAACTAGCCTTGTGTATCTACTTTCCATAACATCTTGAATTTTGAGAAAACACCAACAGGAACGCTTCCAAAAGTTGATTCTCCCAACCTCACTCTAGAAGCATAGCGCCTAGTTAAAAACAGTGGCAGAAGCATAGAAAAATGGTGGTTTTTTTGGATTTTTATTCAAAATTAGAGATTTTCATGCAAAAATAGTTCTAGATATGGAATTTACTAATCAAAATGCATCCAACCATATAAGCCAATCTTCATTTAGGTGTCCTGAGAAAAATCCTAGCGCCTTGGCGCTACATTTTTGTCAAGGTAGAATTTCTAGATTAGTGCAAAAATCACCAAAAATGTAAAAATAGCTCAAAATTTTCCAAATTTTTTTCTATAAGACTTGTGGAGGATGGGCTAAATAGCCATAGATTCCTCAGTAAGGAGGTCTAATTTTTATTTCTCCATAAGCTTCATTTGAGCCTTTTTAAGCTTCATTTTCACTTGTTTGAGCCTAATTTGTGAAATTTTGTTCGTGACACAATAATGATTGGTCATATGTCTCTAGAGGTTATTTTTATTTTTAGATTTCTTCAACATCTTCTGAAGGTGCCCATTGAACCTATCAAGCCAATACTCTCTTTCTTGATTGATTTCATCAAGAATTAACTCATCAAAAGTCTGCTAGCCTGATTTAGGAGCTCCTGATTCTCTTTCTCTTTGAAGCACCTTCTTGAGGCCTATTGTACTTGGTATTATTATTTTTGTTCCAACCTCTGCAGCCTCTAGCTGATCATCAACTAAAATCTCTTTTCCCTTGCCTTTTTATGTATCAACATGTACTTTAGGTTTGTCTTGGAGGAGCAGTTTTACCTTTAACTGAATATTTTTTTGTTGTAGGAATGTAATTTGAGAATTTTAAATTGAGAAAATCTCCATCGACTGTGCTATTTCCTCATCCTTCTCCTTTATGATCTCCTAAAATGACTTATCCTTCATCTTCTTTGCCATGTCATCTTCTAAGGGCGCTTGTTCATCATGGTGTTGCAGTGGTTATTCAATATGATGCATGAGTGGTTGCTCCTCTATTTCTCTTTTCTCAGCTATAATATCAAGTGTAGATGCACTTTTGATAGATTTGGGAGAAAAAAAATGTCTTTTTCCCTTCTCATAGGTGTGAGTGACCTCAACAACCCTAGGAGCCTTTGAAATCTGAGCTTGCTTTCTAGAAGAGCCAACCTCCATTGGTTGTGTTGATATTGATGGTGATGGTATGCTATGAAGGACAGGAGGACTAGTAGTGGGTGTTGTTGCAACTTTATCCATGAAGGTTTCCCAAGTCATGTTGATGGTTGAGAGATGATGCAAAACAATGAGTTTGACTAGGCCATGGTAGAATAGACTTGGATAGTGATCTTTGTTTTTTCTCTAAACCTTTTCAGTCATTTTAAGTATACTTATGTACAAATAATTTGGCAAGTCAAGTGGTTTAGTATAGGTGAAGTGCATCAACAATCTGACATGGTACCTGTACAACCTAGAGAATCTCCCTTCACATGTGAAATATCTCATAATTAACCTCATCAAAGGAGCATATTTTTCAAGTAGGTTCCTGAAAGGGAAAAGGTAATCAAGGTTTTATTTTCCATGAGGTTTGAGGGACAATTTGTAATCTTCAAGGTATAAGTCTATGCCCTTGAACCACTTTTCTCCATGAGTAGGAATACTTGTTGCTGAAGAAATCACCTCTGCTGATATGTTGAACTCTACACCTACAATGATAGCCTTTCCCATGCTGAAACTAGTGGTAAATAGGCTTGTCAATTGGAGATGACAACCTTGTTCCACAATTCATTCACAGAACCTCAAACATCCAGTCCTCCCAAATTTTCTCTTGGAAAAAGGTGAGGCATTGGCTTCTTTCAAGGTTGATGGCTCAAATCTTAAGTGTTGGCCTTATTTGTGGATTTTATTTTCACTTTCCATAATGTCTATCAAAAGGATGAAACCCTAGGTGTTTAGATGTAGTGGGTATGGGAAGTGAATTTGGAAAAACGTAGGACAGGGATAGAGTATGTTTGGAGGGTGAGATGAAGGGTAATGAAGCCAAGAAAAATTCCCAAAAAATTTCATCACGTAGGGTTATATGTTGGATTTAAAGTAAAGGTGAAATTTGGTGAAACAGATGTAAGGAAGGTGATAAAATTAGGAAAACACATGGATTTCCTAGTTTTCCAATAGAAAAATAGTAGGAAATTAGGGTTTTGATGGGAATAATGTTTAGGGAAGCTTTGAATGGTAGGGAATGATAGAGTATGGTCTGGGGAAGGTGTGTGAGGGTATTAGGTGATAGGTGTATGGTTTATTCTACTGAAATCACTCAATGATAGGAAAAATTGAAAACGAAGTGGGAGAGGAGGTAAGCAAGAAAATCAATACCCTGCCTAATAAATTGACATAAGGAGGATGTGAGGTGTTGACTAAATGTTGAAGAAGCTTTATACTTATTGCAGTGATCTTGGAACTTGGATGAGTGATTTAGGAGACAAATTTCAAAAGTGTAGCACACTCCCAGATGCGTAGTGCAAGTGTCCAGGTGCGTAGCAAAGCATTCCAGAAGCATAGCAGTGCCTTCCAGATGCGTAGCAGAGGTCTCTTTAGAGAAATTTTGTTGATTTTCTTCCAATCCTTGAAAATTATGGAGCAAGTTGAAGGTAAGAGAGTAGCTCTACCAAACATGAAAAGAAAAAATGAGTTGAATAAGCCTTATTTTCTCTTTATAACGTCTTGAAATTACCTTTTTTGTATTTTAGTGAAACCAAAAACTTTGAGGAAAGTTTTTCCTTTTTGAAACAATTTGACAATGTAACAAGCTTTGAAATAAGACAAATTGTCTTAATTTATTTCCCTACCTATGCTAACTCCCTTTAAATGACTTGTATGATGAAAATGAAGTCTTGTTTTCCCCTTTTTGATGACATAATTAGACTTTTTAGTGGCGAAACAAGAACACTTAGACACAGACCTAGATGGAGATGGAGTGACTGATATATGACCTTAGATTAAAATGAATGACATGACCTTTGAGATGATGATGGCCATGAATGGGATGAGGGGAGTATCATTTTATTCCTAGACCATATGTAGTGACTAAAATTTATTTGAAAACTTGTTTGAAAAGATAAAATTTTGACCTAGTACTACTAAAAAGTAAACTGAAAGAGAATATTTGATCACTAAACATATTGACACTAACAAGTCCCTCGGGAAATCCTGTCACCCTTTCCATCCAGTCACTCAACTTCCAAGATCCTCTGGCACCCCCATCCCAGGCAGACCATCCCTTTGCAAGGATTCCTCACATCAGAATTTCAAACAAACAAGGCATATACGTCCCTCAAAACCATCATATCAACCATATCATGCTCATGGAAATAAATTGAAACTATTGGGCACTAGTGTCCTACAATGTCCCTACTCATGAAGTGTTTTACCAATAGTATATGTTGTCTGTTTCAATTCCTTTTATTGACGCTACTATTTCTTGTAGTAGGTTTGAACCACCCAACTGGGCATTTCCATGATTCTTGTACCAAGCACATAACTGCCATTATATTCAAACCAAATTGAAATAAATTCACATCATACCTCATTGGTAGCTCTTCAATAACATACACTTGAAATTATGTTCACTTCTTGTCACACAAGTCAAACCATTTGTTTGATCAAATCATCATGTATAAACATATCATATCTGGTTAGCTCAAAATGAAACTATCATTGATCAAAATCATAAATCATATGCAATCATCATAATCCATACTCATAAATCACATGTCACATGCATAATAAAATATTGATACTCATCCTTCATCAATCCTTACTTCTGCCTTTGTTCTTTCTGTACACATACCAGATCAGTTTCCACACCCAGCAAGCACCAAGACACAATTTTCAACATGTACATCCACACAAGGCATGCAACATCACACAATACATACACCCACACCTAGTGTACAACACAACCCAATACATATACATATATATATATAGTACAACACAATGAATACATATGCCATGATATCATGACTACACCATGCACATACATAATACCGCATGCCCACAACACCACATGTATGACATGCACACAATACCACATGTATACCAATACCATATGCGCAACATGTACACATTACCACATTTACACACACTACATGCACAAGGTGTGCACAACATCACATGTGCACGGAACCACCTACACAACATGTACACAATGCCAAATGTACACTACACCATCTGTACAATGTGTACACAATACCACATGTATACAACACCGCATGCACGGCACCACATGCACGACACCACATGTACACAATGCCACATGCATGACACCACATGTACACAACGCCACATGCACTACATTTACACGACACCACCTGCACACAACACCATATGTACAACATGAACACAGCATCACACACACACAACACCATGTGTACAATCATGCACACAACACCAAATTCACATAGCACCATATGTACACCACGCACACAACACCATATTACATAGCACTACATATTCAACATGTGCATAGCACCATACGTACACAGAACCGCATATCCATCATGCGCATAGCACCATATGCACACAACACAGCATATCCAACATGCACAAAGAACAATATGTACACCACACCGCATATACAACATGTACATAGCACCATCTATACCTAGCACCGCATATGAAATATACACACAACACCATATACACAACAGACATACAATATCATATGTATACAATACAACATATTCAATATTATGCATCACCATAGGTACAATCACTAAATATAACATGCAAAAACGATACACAACAATAGCATTGTACATCCATAGACCACACACTGACCCCACAACAATTCTACTTCTAGTGTCTTTCCACTATCCATGCTTATCCTAGCATGTCATAAATCACACTACTTTCACTTCGTTGATGTACCCCTCAACATTACCTATCCATAACATAAGCATAGGCATAGTAAAAGTGTAAAACATTAAATCATATCCACATGATACTGTTACATAGCATTTTGTTACCATCCCTGCAATCCCACGCCCCACATATTGGAGGGTTTTTCCCATGACCTATGAGCAGTGTCATACTTTGCAAACACCTTCTTTGCATCCTTCTGCATAAGGACATCATTTCTCCTATTGAACATTACCTAAAAAAGCACACAAAAACCTATGTTTTGGCCTTAGCGCGGGTATCCAGTTCACCCTTTGCGCCAATTTGGAGGATTTTCACTAGATCCAACACCACCTAGTGCTCTGTCTCTGTGTATTTCCTGCGCCAGCTATTTTAGGAATGTTTTTTAACAAATAGAGGCGGAATTTTCCTTCTAACTACCTTAGGGATGACTCATTAGAAGTGGTTAAAGTTGATGAGCCACAGATCTCTCCCTTTAGGTAGTGCTTTTTTACCTCCCATGGAACACTCCTTGAAGATAGGACTCCCTTTCATGATTATAGGGATCCTAACCTCTCCCTCTCCCTCTATATAAATAGACCTTCTCCCTTTATGAAAGCTAGCTGAACATATAGCCAAGAAGCTAAACTTGGAGAAGAGATACTATAGCTGAGTAATTGCTATTGATAAGGTAGAACCAAGGAGAATTCCGTAGAGAGAGCCCTGTCTAAATTCCCGATGAACCTTTGTGAGATGCGCTCCGCTGGAACCCTGTTGGAGGAGACCGCAACATTGAAGCTTGGTTGCACTCTTCATTTCTTTCATTAATATACTCGACTATGGTGTTGGTTCCATCATTGTGTTATGTTGATTATCATATGCTTTGATTTAGTCTTCTTTGACTGACTGATAGTTATGGATGTGAATAGTATGTTGTATATCGTCATTGTTTCTTGTGTGTGTGCAGGTGTCTGAGCGTAAAAGCAAGCAAATCGTAATCTGTCAAACCAGGAGCGAGAGGCAGCCACTCTTTCGACGACAACAACAACATAGGACCTCCGATAAGTCATCTATCAAATCTTCGTCCATTCGTTAACTAGGAATCGATATTATAGCTTGTCTCCTTTGTGGCTAGACCCACTCTAGGGCTAGTGGGATCACCTCTGTCCGCAGAGGGGATTTACCTCACCAAAAAATTGGTGACTCCGCTGGGGAATCATTGTGATTTTGTCTTTCATCCATTAGGTCTTCTTCTTGGTCTTTGCTTATCTTGCCTTTTTTATTATTGTTGCTGAGTCTAAGACCCCTGTTTAGCCCCAGAGGATCAGATCTTACCTCTGTTTTTCCAAATATTTCCTTTTACCAGGGTTGACTTGATTGCCGCATTTTCTTGTCTAACAGTCGCGCCCACTGGCGCTTGTTGCTATTTCAACACCCGTGCCATCCCCTGTTTGGCGTTGATTAAAGCCAAATAGTCATGCCAATTCTTGTAGGTATTAGGGTTTGCCTTGTTTTGGAGTTTTTTGGTCAATACTTGTGCTTCTAGGTGATTTCTTGACATGTTTTGATTACTTTGGGATTGTTTGTGATTGTAAAAAGCCTCCTTCCTTCATTTTTTTGTCCGTTTCCTATCAGCATCATAGCCTTAGGTTTTTCTAGTGCTTTGGTATGCTGAGCCTCCTGTAGGAGTCTGGGTCTTTTGTTTCACAGTCAAATTCATTCCTTGCTTGATTTCATTCGGCTCCCTTGATCCGTTTGAGTGATTCCATTTGGTGAAATGAGTCTTGTCTCTTTCATTCAGTTGTGCTTCTTGTCACTCCAAGCATAGATTACACTGCTTGTATGGGTCTGTTTCGACATCTTTCTTCAATTTGAGAGATTGCAACATTGGTTTGAGTTTTGTTTTGTTTTCTTTTGGGTTGATTGAAATTGTTTTGTTTCAACTCTCGCATTAACATTCTCGAACTAGTGCGTTGGTTTGTTTTTCATGTCATTTAGTGCACTGTTTTCTCTATTACATTGGAAAATAAAATAATTTTGTGCTTGCATTCTTGTTTGCATTGTGAAATTGAAAATATTTCATATAACTAGCATTAGACATTCTAGGAAAGATTTCTCATTTTCATTAGCTTGTATCAGATACTGTAGTGGATGCTTCTGTGTGTTCTCATTATTTGCTATCACTTGAAAACTCCTAAACTTTCTCCTAGATATATTTTCATCGAATGAAATGGTATTTTATGGCATGTAGCTTGCATTTAGGGATTTTTGAGATCTAACATTCAGTAGGACCTTGGAATTGAAACATAAATAGATCAACTTAAAATTTATTCAATTAACCTAAGGCAACATTGAAACCTAACGAAACATTTAGAGGTCTAAGTTAGAGACACGTTCCGGTGTCTTTAAACCTAGCAGTTGTCGCTCGGCATCTAGCTTCAGACATCACTAGTATGGACTTGTGTTCCCCGTACCGTCGAGTATATAAAGGGAGACCCCTCTAGGTTGCAATCCTTTTATCCATAGGAAGCCAGGTCTGCAGCCTTGTAACCATGATACACCAAACACGGCATTCGGGAAGACTACCTTCATGTACGTCAAGTCCTTGGTTAATTCTTCTTTCATTTTATTACCAAGGTGTATATGGCAGTTCACGGGAACCTGGTACACCGTTTTACCTAGACTACCTAAGTATTCATTTTCAATCTTTACTAACTCCATAAATTTTAAAATATCATCTAGCACTTGTCCTTTCATGCTCGTTTCAACCTAAAAGTAATAGAGTCACCTTTTTCCTGTTTCTTGACCCTTAAAACATGAAACGGTAGATTTTGATTTCAGTGTCTTAAAATTACTTGCCCACGAAATATTCCCAGTTAAAGTTAGTTTCCTTAGTTTTGTTTTATCGTTGTTTCTAATGAAAACCTTCTCATAGATTTCCAACCAGGGAATCCCCTCCAAAGGGAATCCTGGACCTTTTCCTACTTTTGGGAATGTTGGTGCTCCTTACATGGAAACGTTGTCTCTTCCAGGGTTAAATGTTGGTTTGCCCGTGTTGTTTTTTTCAACCTCGGTGGTCCCACATGCCCTGATATCTGTTCAACCATCACCTCCACCTGAAAAACACCATGTTGATTCTAAGGTGAACCTCTCCCCTTCTTCACTTGTTTCTTCGGCCTCCTCTCTTACTTTTCCTGGTGAAATTTTGGATTCTAGTAACTAGGTGGCTAAGAAGAAGAAGAAGAAGAAGACGAAAAAGAAGAAGTAAAATAAGCAAGAGGATAATGCTGCAGCTATTTCGCCTTGTAAACATTCCATCGAGAAATAATCCAACCTTCCACGGAAAGTCAAATTCCCTTTCATGTTGTGCAAAAGTGACCACCTTCTTCAAGATTTCCCTGGCATTCCAAAGGTACTCGAAGTGTGGTCCAGCGATCGTCCACCATTGCCTTTGGCTTTCAGAAGTCATATTGGTAGCACATCTTCGACTAGTTCTGATAAGACTCATAAGAAAAAGGGTGAGATTACCAATCCCTATAAGTTTCGTGGAGGGAATCATCCCATTCACCTTTGACCATATATGGATGAAGCCAAGAGAGTGTTGGAAAACTCTATTTTTTTTGTGCCCTGCCTTCCGATCAGTTACCAGAAACTTTCTTTGATTCCTCCACTAGTTGATTCCACAATCGGTTAAGAGTCATCCTTGGTCAATCATGCACCCCCGGAAATTCAAATTCAAGAATCCATTCCCGACCAACCATTGGACGTGGAATCAGTCGACTTGATCCCGCCTAAGGTTCATTAGGTCTTTTCCGTTGAGAGTGGATCTCATCCCCCACACGTTCTTCTAGTTTCATCAAATTATTTGGACTTGGAGAAAGATTATTTCGTCCCTGTAGTTTAAGAATTTTCTCCTCCTACTCCCGTGATGGAAGTTCAGGAGAGTGCTCCTCTTGCTCTGGTAACACCAGGGGAAAACCATCTCGGTTCAATGGTATCCCCTCCAAGTAGTTTGGTCGCTTACTTTGATTGGAGTTGATTTGCAGGATACAGCCTTCTGTCTTATGTGCCTTTTGAGATAACTGTACAAACCTTTGATCTAGTCATACCCAGCACTATTATAGATGAAGGCACGTATGTTAGTATTCTGTCTTCCACTACTTGGCAAGATTTTGGTTCTCCACCACTTATGCCTGTTACGCAAAATCTGTTGGCTTTTAACAAAGGAACCAGTCAAACGTTAGGGATCCTTCCCAAATTTCCTGTTACTTTGGGAAGGAAAATCGTCCATATAGACATGATGGTTGTTCCAGGCCCCTTGGATTTCAATTTTCTCTTGGGGCACGACTATACGTATGTCATAGGGGCTGTTGTCTCTTCCCTTTTTCGTGTGATTTATTTTCCACACAAAGTTTGAATCGTGACCATTGATCAGCTTTCATTCTTTGGTCCAGGCATGAAATCTGGTACACCATCATCCCTTCTAGGTCTTTATCCGCTTGTTGTATCTTCCCCGGTGCAGGCTAATTATGTGGCTACCTGTCCCATGCCTACATTCGGTGATAGTGTCATTGTGCATCGCGTGCTGGGGGAATTGGGTCCTGATTTCCAATATGTTTTTCTCCCATCAAATGCAAGCCTCTTGGAGTCCATGACTTTTTATTCGACATTATAAAAGGTTGTCGAAGCAGAGTTCATTTTCTTGTGTCAAGCTCCTTAAAAAATGAAACAAGCTCTCCAGAGCAAAGTTTTTTTTCTTGTGTCAAGCTCCTTAAACAATGAAACAAGGTGTCCCAAGGATATTTCTTCTTCTATGTTAACCTCGTTTAAAAAATGAATTAGTTCTGAGGATAGTTCTTTTAATGTGTAAACCTCCTTAAAACAATGAAACACGTCCCTGCTCAATTCAAGTCTTTGATTAGATCTCGTAAAATCCCAGTCGAGTCTTTCTATTGATCTCATACTTTGAACCTTCACTCCATTTGCCTTTCATATGGACTAAAGCTTGGGGGGCATGTGCCTCGAATTGAGTCACCATGATGGGGACATGATTATTTTTCAAGCATAGTTTGTTTCCATTTCAAGCTTGTGTAAAAATGAAATCGGTTTCAAACATAGTTTATCTTTGTTTCAAGTTTGTGTAAAAATGAAACTAAATTCAAGCAAATTTTCCTAATTTCAAGCTTGTGTAAAAATGAAACCATTCCCATTTTACCTCTCGTGATTGCAATTTTATCAGCATGTTTTTCCAGACGATCCTTGGTTTTCTCATTCCATCGTTACCATCTGCTTGGCTGATCATATGCCTTCACTTGGTTGTTTTACCCATTCCCGAGGAGCTGTTGCAATGAGTGGTCTTGTTAGCCAGCCTCTTAACCTTTACTTGTTCTAATCAGTTCCGCCATTACTGGAACCCGTTGCTACCCTTTATACCACTTGTTCCTCCAGGAGGAGCCACCTTTCAGCTCTTTTCTGACTCTCTAAAACTGAAAATATTGCCGAGACACTTATCGTTTTGAACTAGTTAAATTGGCTACGAAACGATATCTACCCAGTATACGTTTACCCCTTTTTCGGGCTGGGATAGATTAATTACGAAAAATGAATAACTTAGCCTATCGCGACTATGAGGTTCTCTCAGACACAGTTTTCTAGCTTTTCAGATCTGTGAGACTACCTACGAAAAGGGACTTCTGGATTTTTCTTTTCTGCTTTCTTTTCAAACTCTCTAAATATGAAAAGATGCCAATTTCTTCCTTTTTCATACTCATTAAAACTAATGACATTGGGCTCTGTTGTTATGAAATTACTCGAGTTACTCCTTCCTAGGGCTCGTAAAATGTACTAGTTTGGATTTGTCCGAAGGAAAAACTTACATCGCAAGCACATGTTATCCCATTCAAGCTTGTTTTCAAAAATAATTTGGGTACTTGCTAGAAATGGTGGGGGGAAATGGAACCAGATTGTAGTCGTGTTGGTAGTATGTCACTCTTCAAAATGGCACTTGTCTGCATTCGTGTCGGGTTTGGGACATCTCATCTCGTTATTTGTTTTCCTCCATGGGTTTGGGTAATATATTTTTACCACTCATTTTCTCTTTTCCATGTTGTCATGACCTCAAATCCCTTGAGGTCAAATGCTTCCAAATCCAGTGTCATGCCGCCGATATGTTCAAGAGAAGTTTGCCTTTGAATTTTTTAACCTCCCTCTAATTCTCTATTGGTCTTGATTCACAAAAATCACATTCCTCTGTCTCGTATCGATGATGTGGGAAAAATTATGGCCCACCTTTGATTAGGTCACTTCCTGTCGACTCCAGCTCATTATCCAGGAAGCTAATATAGAGACTCCCTTCAGGTACCTTGGAGCCTGCATACCTCAATAGCAGGTTCTTCGCATTCGACGCAAGGTCCACATCATTGGCCTTCGATCGACTGACTCTACAGGTGTTCGACTTCAGATCACTGTTCACACTCCGTGGATTGTACCTTGAGAGCCATTGTCATTATTGGTGGTTTCTCTCATGTCCGTTAATAGATTTCATCATTAGTTGGTAATCAGACGATTTTCTTGCATGTTTGACTTCAGCTCACATATTCGCATGCTCGAATTTGTACTTTGTTCAGGTCGAGATGGAGCGCAAGACCCTGGGTTTTATCTGATGAAATCTAGGCTGCGGGTTCGTTGTGGATTACTTTGAATTATTACATGGCTCTTATGATTGGATGGATGCGACCATACCTAAGTTTACTTGTTGATCCCTACTACCGGATGGTTGTGTCCATACCTCGGATCTCACTTTTTATGTACTCTATTATGGATGGTTGCGCCCATACCACATGTCATGTCTCAGAGATACCAATTGTATTTGTACTTACATGTTTTCTGACAACAGTGTTTGGGTCGAACGTGTTCTCATAAAGCATTTCACCCCTCCATCTCTCTCGGACCTCATGCTTTAGGTGGCATCTGTTACATATCATTTTGTCACCATCCCTGCATTCCCTTGCCCCACAAATTGGATGGTTTTTCTCATGACCTGTGAGTAGTGTCATACTCTACAAACACCTTATTTGCATCCTTCTGCATAAGGAAATCATTTCTCCTGCTAAACATTTCCTCAAAAAGCACAGAAAAACCTATGTTTTGGCCTTGGCACGGGTATCCAATTCACCCCTCATGCCAATGTGGAGGATTTACACTAGAGCCCATGCCACCTGGTGCTCTGTCTCTGTGTATTGCCCGTGCCAGCTGTTTTAGGAATTTTTTTTAACAAATAGAGGTGGAAGTTTCCTTCTAACTACCTCAGGGATGACTCATTAGAAGTGGTTAAATTTGATGAGCCACGGATCTCTCCTTTTAGGTAGTGGTTTTTTACCTCCCATAGAACACTCCTTGAAGATAGGACTCCCTTCCATGATTATAGGGATCCTAACCTCTCCCTCTCCCTCTATATAAACAGGCCTTCTCCCTTTATGAAATCTAGCTAAACATCTAGCCAAGAAGCTGAACTTGGAGAAGATATACTATAGTTGAGTAATTTATATTGAGAAGGTATAACTAAGGAGAATTTTGTAGAGAGAGCCCTGTCCAAATTCCTGACGAGCCTTTGTGAGACGCGCTCTGCTGGAACCCTATTAGAGGAGACCGCGACGTCGAAGCTTGGTTGTACTCTTCCTTTATTTCATTAATATACTTGACTATGGTGTTGGTTCCATCATTGTGTTATGTTGATTATCTGATGCAATTAATTTAGTCTTCTTCGACTGACTGATAGTTACGAATGTAAATAGTATGTTGTATATCATCGTTGTTTCTTGTGTGCGTGCAGATGTCCGGGCGTGAAAGTGAGCAGATCGTAATCTATCAAACCAGGAGCGAGAGGCAGCCACTCTTTCGATGACAACAACAGTGTAGGACCTCTGGTAAGTCATCTATCGAATCTCCATCCATTCCTTAACTTTGAATCGATATTATAGCTTGTCTCTTTTGTGGCTAGACCCACTCTAGGGCTAGTGGGATTGCCTCTATCTGCAGAGGGGATTTACCTCACCAATAGATATCGACCTCATAGATATGTTAGAGTTACTTTACCTCTTGATTCACGATAGTCGGGAAGCTCTTCATTCCATTCACCTACCTAAGAAATCTTTCCTCAACAAGAATGATCCTTGACAACCCTGTCACACAGTGACATAGATACATAGATACATACATATATATAATCATTAGCATAAAACAATCATGATATTTTCAAACAATGACATACATACACACATACATGTATACATATATATACATCAGCATAATCATGATCACAACACAATTTCTAGATATCATAAGGTCTAGGTTAAGAGAACTTCATTTATTCATGCACAACATGCACAACATTGAGAACAACAGTTCCCAACATAGCCAAGGAATCTAACTCTTCAGATCCATTCACTTTACCTTTCGTGTTACCCTTCTTGTAATTGTTCCACCACCATCCATTTACCTCAATGGACCCAACCAATCCAACTGGTTGTCATAATATTACTTTCAACTACCCTTATACATGTGTCAAGCTTCATCCAAATCTTACATTACCTGATGGGTTTCATCCAACTCTCCTCGAGCTCCATTACCTTCCTCTTTCCCAACCAGTTCCCAAGACACTTGAAACATAAAATGCAAGGACAAGAATAAGAAACAACTAGAATAAACCCATGAAAACCAATATCAATATGACACCACAACCAAAGTGGCAAGGCCTTGCACTAAACATAAAAAAAACTACAAATTAAGCGCAAACATATCGTAAAATACCGAAAGCACAAGACTAGCAACATACACCACAACCCAATCCCCCATGGGTTTCTAAAGCTTCCAATGGAAAGCTCAACCTGAGCCTTTTCAAAGATTTCATGAAACTATCTTTTTCCATGCAATCACCTGCATCATACTGTCATAAAGACATAACTATCAGTGTATAAATAAACATAATGATAAGCTATTAATCTTACCTTGTTGTGCCAATCACGATGCCTTGTAAATAAACACACTTATGTTAGCCATATGTATCAACATCAAGATAGCATATCTATAAATTCAAAATAAACATTTACCAAAACTAAGAACCATGTCATAATCAACAATCAACTCGCATTCATCAATAATAATATATAATGCTACAACTATCACCTTCTTACACTCAAGTATATATCAACTATCTCAGCACATATGTGTTAGCACAACCATCTTAAAACAAAATCATTCTTCATGCAATATTACAGACACATACTCATATGTAATGTTCCAAAACTGGAACAGCTACACTATTGGGAATAATTTGAGTTATTACCAATGTGGAGATTCAGAAAACCATGAGCATGGTAAATTAATAAAGCTAATTGGATTTAAAATAACATAACATCAGCATAAGAAATAACCTCAGCAAGACATTTACCAATATTCTCCTTCCTGGGTAGGGAAATACAGCAATACTGGGCATAAAACTGTTGTCTTCATAAAATAATGCTATACAAGTGAGAAATGGGACTTGGATCACTTAGAATACATGATATACAACTTGTATGCATAATCAGAGGTGAAATAAATAACTCTATTTCATATAAACAGATCTCCCAAGTCTATACAGCTAAAATAAGCTCAAAACCCCATAGTCTAGATAATGCCGGAAGTGTTGAAGCAATAAATGCTTTTGTCTAATGAGGGTTTATACAAAAAATGATGAGATAATTCTAATATGCAACTTATATTAACCAAAAAATAGATAAATGGAGGTTTACACTCTTATACAGCAAAAACAAGATAATCGTCAAAGGATTCTGGTAAAATGCATGAAAAACAATAGCACTGCAGAAATAACGCAGTCATTGCCTCTCTGTACTATACATGGCTGAATATTACATGAAGGAGCTTAATAATATAGAAATAGGGCAAAAGGCCTCTCTAAAAAACTCCCGGAGGGGAAAGAGCACCTCCTTCTCAAAGTCAAGCACAATATCAAAGGATGCAACACTGCTATTGTTGCCCCTGCATCAAGAACACAGTTTCCTGAAAGAGACTATGCTGTGGCTGAGTGTGGGTGAATGGCCCCAAGCCAAGTTCTGAAAATAATCTCAAATCCTTCTCTATTGATCCCTTAAGCAAGTTGATCCAAAGAGAGGATGGAATTCCTGCACGGGAATTCTTTGCACTAAGCAGTGCAGCAACTCCGGCTAAATAGCTGAAGTATGCAATTGGTCTCTATAAAAAGAAATATGAATACATGAATGATATCCCTTTGATGCTATGCCTTCCTTTTATCTTTGGTGAGCCTCCTCTCCCCGGACCCCACACAATGTTGAGGTGACTTCTTCATGAAGCTTCCTCTTTCAAAACTGTGTTGCCCTAGCTTGCTTCCCTCCTTTTGTGGCTGCGTTGTTGACTTGGTCAACTAATACACCTCTAATGCCCCTTTCACACTAGGGATATTCAATATAGTTTACATATGTGTGCCTTAGGATGATCCTTGTTCACATTGAACCTGTTTACTTAGGTGATCTCTTCCTCCTCAAGAATGCATGTTGACTTAGTCAAACTTGACTATGTCCTCATCTATTTTGCCCCTATTCACACTTGTAAGTGTAGAATTCAGCTCCTGAAGTGATCCCCTTACTTATTAAGGTGGATATATTCATATTTTATTATTCATGGACCTCCTTTCCCATTTATTTCTCTTCTAAAGTGAAAGTAGCAAAATCTAATGTTCCAAATTGCTATGTGCAAATTTGGGAACATTACAGTCCTTACCTCCCAAATGTTGCTTGTCCTCAAGAAACTTCAATGTTAGGACTGAAGAGTATCCTCTTCTCCCCTACAGCAACCTCACAAGATGAAAGCCTCCAAATATCAAGGTGCTACACCATCAACCACTCTCCAAGTTGCCCCTCCCAAGTGTGTAAGCCATCCAAATAGTTGGCATTATGTGAAAGTGGATCATCCATGGAGGCAACAATGGGTTGTTTGAAGGTCCTCTTGGGGCATGAAGGCTGATATAGATTGGGATTCATCATCCCCATTCGAATCTCTCCTCCCCAAGCTATCAACCAAACAAAATGAGCCACCCTCCAAAATGGTAACTCATGAAAATCATCCTCCACCTGAAGCTCCAGCAAAGTAGGTGGGCTGGAATTTCTAACATGGTAGACATAGTAGCCTACCCCACGCTACTTTCTTCTCCACTTAAGATAATTTTAAATAATTTTCCAATGTCGAGCTGCAATGATGTTGCCTTCCAATGGCAAGAATGAAGCTAGACCTCCAAAGGTCCCTCTCCCAATGCTGTGCATAAAAGCTAGCCCAAACCATCTCATACATGATGGACAAGAAATCACCACCATATGGCATCCCATCCATCTCATGGCCCTCCTCATTAAGACACAAATATTTTGTTGTAGAGGCCATGTCCCTTCCCATGCTCCCCTTAGAGCATGCAATGCAGAAAGTTTGTGGATGCTCCTCCCCCAAGAACACATCCACTCCATGTGTTCCTCCTCCAATCATGCTCCTCATATAGGTAGGAATAATATTAGCAAATAGGAACACGATCAACAGCATACTAAGAGAAATACCGAAGGTTTCATGTGTTGCTGGAAGGTACCAACAATCCCCCAAGTGGTCACAGCGCAGTCTTCCCCATTGCAGCTTCAAAAAATGGTATGGCAAGTTGTCTCTTGACAAATGGATTGGTGTATTAGTCATCACACCCACTAGTAAATAGTAGATGGCTGAATATGTCAGTAATAAGCAACCATATACTTACCCCGGATCATACATTAGATGGTTGTCTCCATCATAATAGCTGGCCAAATATGGACCATGGAGCCCAAAGAAAAACTTGCCCCTTTGTAGAGCAATGCACTACAAGAACATGGTAAGAGTATACAAATATAGTGATGAACAATCAATAAGTGCAACAACAAAGTTCTTATCATGTGATTGAAGCAAGATGATGACAAGATCCATAGATGAATCCTCCATAGTGGTATGGCATATCACTCTGAAGAGGAGTGAATCACATGCCCCATCAAAATCCTTCTTCTTATGCTTGGACATCCAAGTCAAGGAGAGCATACCACAACAACCAATGAGTCCATCCACCACTCTATCAATCTCACCTCCTCTATGCCCACCAAGTGCATCAAATATGAAGTGATCCTGGGAACACTCCACCAATAATCTCATGCTCCAAAGTGATAGCACTATTGGCCTATGTAGATAGGCTCCTGCCAACTCATAAATCCAACCTCTGACATGTTCCATGCCAAGGACTCCTGTCATAATGTTGCCAACTTCTCCTATTGCAACATCATGCAAAATGTGAGAGCAACTCTACCCTTGCTCTCTCTCAATCCTCCAAAGAAACAAATACCTTTGTTTCCTTATCCTTCCTCCATCATATAACTGATGTAGTGAAAACAAAATGACCATATCATCATAATGTATCCACTCTCCTTGCTGCCCCATGATGCAAGTACTTTGCCAAGTATCCTCCTCCCTCATACCCTTGGAAAAAGGATATGTCTCATGATGGCCAAACTCTCTCAAGAGTAGCCAATGCATTTTTCCTTCCTGCTTCCCAGTATCACAGAGTTTCAAGTAGTTTACAAGCCTCTTGCCTCCCATCCACATCCACTCAACTCCTTGTGGATGCTTCTCACCATTCTACATCGTGGTATTTCTCCATTGAGATCTACCATCCTCCACAAATAGTTTATTTTCTTTGCCTCTCATGAAGTGTTGAACGGCATCTCCTTAGGGATCTCTTAGAGAATATCTTATGTCCATAGCCATCTTGAATCCATAAGGATCCGGCTGTAAAGAAGGAAATACCTCCTTGCTGCTACCACTTGACAGCGTTGTAAACCTCCTCCAGAGTGTTTTGGCCATCTCATGTGTCAACTCCTGGATGAACATTTGGTTCTGCATGAATTTGTTTGGAGCAAGGTTCACTCCATCCTCCAGGTTCATGATTCTCTCCAACAGATCATACCTCAACCTCAAGGGTTGTGTGAAACTCAATAGTGATGCATGAGGTTGATGGTTCAATTCTCCCTTGAACCCTCCAAGCTTGCATAGCGCAGTGCAATCCTGCTACTTTATCTTAGCAATACAATTTGATCCTGGGCCATATGCAAGCAAATCTCCAAACCTTTCCATAGAATTTTCTGAAATTTTAAGATATGGAAATTGGTGCATACCTTGGTGATCCTTTGGAACATCCTCTATGGCAACAAGAGTTCCTCTCTCCAATATGTTGGCTGATCCAATTGCAAGTGTATAAGGTTTCTCTCTCAAGGCTATGGCAGCATTGGTACTTGCTCCCTCCCATGGTGGTGTGGGTCTATTCTCCTCAGATCTTCCCCCATCAAAGGTTTTGATCAGTTTTTGAGTAAACTCAGAAAAAGAAGTCACTCTTGTGTGGCTCAAGTGATTGCACCACCAAGCAGTGGCTTCACCTTCCAGGTGCAGCGCAACAACTTCTGCTGCCTCCTCCTCTACCACTGGATGAAGCATGAAAAATGCCTCAAGATTCCTTTCCCAAGCTCTTGCTATAATTGACCCATCAAATTTAGACAATAGTAAATTATTTCCTCTAATCTCTTCTTTGCTGTAAGGTCTTCTTTCTTCTCTCAGTTGAATAAACTGAGGGAAATCTAGGGTCTCTTTGAAAGCCCTAGGTTGGAACTTGTAGTCTGCCAAATACCTACTCAGAATTTCATGCTCTAAGTGGTATCCTTGCTCTTCACTCCCTCTACAAGAACAGGAAGTGCATGCATCTTCTTCTGCTTCTTGAAATCCTTTAGAGGTTTCACTCCAAATCTCTCCTCCTTGAAACCCTTTTGGATTTTGAGTCCTTTTCTCTTCCTCTTTCTTCTTGGATCTGAAAATGCATGAGAGTAAGCTCATCCTCTCCATAATTTTTCTTCCAATATCGAACTCACAGGGTGTGCCAAGTTCGATACTTTGATACCACTATAATGCTCCAAAACTGGAACAGCTACACTATTGGGAATAATTTGAGTTATTACAATTGTGGAGCTTCAGCAAACCATGAGCATGGTAAATTAGTACAGCTCATTGGATTTCAAATAACGTCACATCAACAGAATAAAGAACCTCATCAAGACATTGACCAATATTCTCCTTCCCGGGTAGGGAAATGCAACAATACTGGGCATAAAACTGTTGTCTTTAGAAAATAACGCTATACAAGTGAGAAATGGGACTTGGATCCCTTAGAATACATGATATGAAACTTGTATGCAAAATTAGAGGTGAAAGAAATAACTCTAGTTCATATAAACAGATCTCCCAAGTCTATATAGCTAAAATAAGCTCAAAACCCCATAGTCTAGATAATGTCAGAAGTGCTTAAGAAAGAACTGTGTTTTTCTAATGAGGGTTTCTGTTAAAAAATATGAGAGAAATTTGATATGCAACTTATATTAATCAAACAATAAATAAATGGAGGTTTACACTCTTATATAGCAAAAACAAGATAACCATCAAAGGATTCCGGCAAAATGCATGAAAAAAAACAGCAGTGCAGAAATAACGTAGTAACTACCTCTGTAACACCCTCTGATACCACTCTGTAACACCCTCTTCCCACATCTACCTAAGTAACCAGCCAACTGAGTTAAACATGTGACAAGAGGCTACTAATAAGAGATTCAACCTCCTAGATGACCTTAAGGAAGTGGAACCAACAAAAACACACATTACACTGCATCATTGACATCCCCATTGGGTAACCCAACCTCCCAAGGTCATGTTCCCCGAGGTGGGACTGATTTTTAGCCCCTTTTAGGCTGATCCATGAGCTTTAAAATGCAAGGGATAGACTCTATACCCTAGAGCCATTAGCTAGCCTTGGCAAGGTAGTGGCTCAGACCCAAATAAAAAAATTTCCACCTGTAGCTCCAAGATTTGTGCCACATTTTAAGTCCCTAAGCCCAAGTCACTACCGAGAACTTCTTGTAACTTCAGGAGAGGTTAAATAACATTGAAACAAACATATGGAAGAAATCACATCATTTGTAATGTTCCTACTTAGCCTTAGCTAAGAGGAGACATTCAATTTTGATTTAATTTATGTTTTATGAATAAGTGAATAAAGGAGGACATGTAAAAATCCTAAGAAGTCTAAATAAATCAATGCCCATGTGAACAAAGACAAATCAGGGCTATGTAAATAATCACTTGCAGGTGTGAAAGAGGTTTTGAGCCAAGATCGGGTCCACCTTGACCAAATCAACTGCATTGTCTATGTTCATTGTATCTCCAAAAGGGACTGTGCAGTTCTAGAAGGGAGCCTCTAATGTGAAAAGGACCAACTCATCCAAGTGGTTTAGGGTTTAAAAAGACTTTCTCATGCTATAAAAAGGAGGAGAAGACACTTGAAGAGGTTGTTGATGAATTATATTTCTGAAGTATTTGTCTGCTTAGGCAAATACCATTCTTTTTTGTTTAGTGGAGAATTGTGATTGGAATTCCTGTTTAGGGATTTCATCTCTTCCCTTGAGGATCATTGGAGGAATTATTTGCTAAATTTTGCCACTATCTATTTTTAGACCAAGCTCTATCTTTCATGAGCAGCGCTGGCTCATTGAGGGTTTTGCAGCTGCTATCTTTTGTAGCAAGTGGCATTCTAGATCTGCTTAGATCTAGTTGTTTTTTAGAGGCTTTCTCTATTTGAGAGTGTTCTTTAGCCTCCAAGGAGTTAGCTGATCTATATTTTTTATCAGATCTATAATTTCAATCGATGTGTTCAGTCTCCTTCACCCTCTGCGCAATTTCTACTCCATACTGCGTTATTTTGTGAGAGGGCTTCTTGTTTCAGTTTGCTATAAGTTTGGAGGAAGATCTCTTGGTGTTGGGCTTTCCTTCCCTTGGTGATCTGTGGAATGGGTTGCTGATCCATGTCTCTATATATCTGATCTATTTCAGTAATAAAATTTATCTTCAGAAATTTTTGGGTATTTTGTAGCACAGTATATTGTAATTCAGATCTAAATCTTAATATGCAATATTTTGATGTAATTCCAATTGGATCTTGTTCTTAAAGTATTGTAGCTTCTAGATATGTATTAGATCTGATGTTTCATCCATACATATTTCATAAATCTGAAATTTAATGTACAGCAGCTTAACCATCTAAAAAATAACGTTGTCTATGTATTTCTGCAGTTTATTCCTAGTTGCAACTCTAATTTCTGAAGGGATCTTGCCCTAGTTCTTTTTGTAATCAGTTGTAAAGACAATAAGATCATATGTAAATCTGATTTACTGTTATATTACTGAATTATCAGATCTTTGTCTTTCCTCCTTTGAGTTTCAGTCAAATCTGCTCAATTCTAGTAGATGGGGTTTTCATGTTGCAGCAGCTTCTCTCTTTGGCTGATTTCTAGCTAGTCTTGTTTCCGGGAGATCTGTTTAATGTGCTTAAAATTATTTTTTTCTGATGAAATTGTATATTTAAGTCACATACATCATAAATGAGGGGATACCATCCCTGATCTGCATTATTCTTTCTCATATTTTCTTATACAGCGTTTTCATTGAATGCCTTGTTGAGATTCCTGAATGGGATTATTCCAAATTCTATAGGCAGAGTCTATAGTTGGCCAGGTAGCATCTGGTTCTCACCCTCTTTTCAAAGGTGACATAACTAGTAAATGCCTTTGTATTCCATCTCTGACATAGAATCTTCAGAATCCCCAAAAAGGAATATTACAGTGGTATCGAAGCTCCACTCTTGGCACAGCCTATGCTAGCATTGGAGCCACAGTAATGTTTCATTCCAAAGATTAAGATCCTATTTCTGAGAGGTAGAGGAGATACCATAATATAATTCATAAAGAGTATGACTATACTACTGTTGATCTTGACAAGTGTCAAGACAAGGGGAAAGCCCCTGAATTGAATGATAAAGATAAGGAGACAGAAGAGTTTGCAAAAAATCTCCTGGAAACCATGCAAGATCTATCCAAGGAGATAAAGGAGATGAGGATAGATAGAATGAGGGAGTCCCTTGGAAGACTCTGTCAAGGAGAGAGTTTTGAAATGTCTCATTTTGGGACTGGTCCACGGGTGAGCTTGCCACAAGCTTGACAGATCTCACAACGCTCTACAATTTCTACCTTCTTGGCTGTAGAGAATGAAGGGATTCAAGATTCAAACTCCTTGGAAGGCTACTTCGCATAGTATGATTCAAAAAGTCAAAGGTTCAAGGATAACTTGAGCTTTCAAGACTTCTACCATTTGAAGGACCGGAGAAGGCCATTGCAGCAGTTTAGAGATGGAGGGTTCCTTCATGGGAGGCACCACACCATGGGCAAGTTCTTCTTGCCTAATTTCGATGGATCACCCTCTTTTTCTGCTAAAGCATGGGTGGAAAAGTTGGACATCTACTTCCAGCTGAATAAAGTGCCTCAAGCAGAAGCCATTAATATTTTTGCGCTGCATTTTGATGGAGAAACCCACAACTGGTGGTTTCATGGACTTTCTATATTGGGGCACAGCAATGTGTCCACTTATGCTGAGTTCACTAGGAGACTAGTGGAAAGATTTGATCGGAAGGATTCGGAGGCCCCTTTCATAAGCTTCACAAAGCTTAAGCAGACAAGAGATGTTGAAGCCTATATCTCTAAATTTTTTAGGCTATTTGTAATGGTTTTTGATCTTTCAGTTACAAGGAGAGTCTATATGTTCATAGATGGCTTGGAATAACCTTTGCATGGGTTGGTCAAGTCTACCAAACCCACCACTCTGCATGATGCCATTGAAAGAACCAGAGATATCCAAGATGCCTTGCCAAGAGCAAAGGCAACCTTCCCAAGCAAAGCCACTTACTCTTCTAAAGGGAAGGAAGGGAAATCTACTCCACCCAAGGAGAGCTCACAGAAAAAGCTTCTTGAAAATGATCTCGGGATGGAGTTGAGAAAGAAGAAATTATGTTTCACTTGTCAAGAACCATGGGTGTCGGGACATAGATGTGCTGCTGGAAGAGCACATTATATTGAAGTCTTCTCTGATTGTGAAGAGGAGGAAGGCAGTGATGGACCTAGGAGAGGTCACAGCGCTAGTGATGATGAGGGGGAGGATCCATCATCATCCAGAGAATAAGAAGGATCATTTGCTCCAACCAGTGGTACTCTTGCTTCTTTGATGGGAGTGCCCAAATATTTGACTCTTCGAGTGCAGGGTTCAGTTATGGACCAAAGAGTATCTATTCTGATCGACAGTGGGGCAGCCCACAACTTTATTGACGCTCACTTTGTGCAAAGGAGAGGGATCCCTACTGATTCTTTTGATGGGTTCTCTGTTTTGGTTCCAGGGGATAGAACTATGCAGTGCATGCAGTATGTTCCCTCACTTTCTGTGACTATGGGAACCTACACTTTGAGGGACCACTTCTTTTTATTGGACATACTAGACACCAACCTCATCTTGGGTGTCCAATGGTTGATTACTTTGGGAAAAGTCACCACTGATTGGAAGGCCTTGCAGATGGAGTGGGTGGACTTGAAGAGTGGGAAGAAACAAGTTATTCAAGGCATGCACACCTACCCTTCACTTGATGTCTCTACCCACACAACAAAGATGGAATTGTGTATTGGGGGCAAGGACTTTACATTTCCTTCCCTCATGTTCATGAGAAAGCTGCAAGAGACATTCCTACAGCATGGCAAGCCACTTGGGGTGCCATTAGATTCTGTGGGGAAAGCTTCACCAAGTTCTGAAACAATGGAAGAAAGAGTCATAGCACTATGGGAGGAAGCAAGGGGGAGGATCAACCTTCCAACAAACAATTTTGGCATGCATGGTGCCAAAGGAACAAGCAGCAACAAGGAAAGAACCACCATAGATGCATCTATAGTGCTGTCCTTGTTGAGAAGTGTAGATCCATATTAGAGGTCTCAACTCCTTGTGGAGTACTCCAAAGATCTGCACACCGGGATGATCTTAGATGGCATAAAGCAAGGAGGGGGCTACTTGGTCCATGAAGGGGTCATCTATCATCTTGGTAAAGTATTCTGGTCTCAAGCCTCTAAGATTAAGCTAGAGATACTACAAAGAGCTCATAAGGATTTCCTTTCCAATTACATGCAATCAGCAAGAATCTACTCCCTAATATTGAAGAGTTTTGATTGGGAGGGTATGGAGGAGGAGCTACATCAACATTATGATTGGGAGGAAATAAACCAGCACTTACAATAGTGCAATATTTATGTGGAGATGGGGAAGCCAAGGGATCCTATGCAGGAAACATTTCAGCCATCTCTTTCTTCTCTCAAAAGAGGGGAAAAACCCATGCCTAACTCTATGTGTGTGGGAGGTTTGTATGGTAAGAAATATGATCTTGTAGAGAAAGTTTATTTTTCTGATTTGGCACAATCTCTTACCATATGTATGCAGGTCATGGCTCCTACAAGGAGCAATTTTTCATGCAGAACTCATGGAAATGATGAGGTCAAGACAGGTTCCAAAGCTGGCCACTCCCTTGAGGTGCAAAAGGAGATTACTTATCATGATGGATGCTTCCCAAAAGCACCCAGTGAGGACTTCACTTTCAGCCATGTCAAAGTAACCCATGCAGCAGAGATGTGGTGGTAATACCACCTATCACATTTAGATCTACTCAAAACAAGGGGTTCACTGCGCTCGTGCCTTATGTGGGATTGTGACCCACCTCCTCATGTGCAAATTTCAGTTTGCCTTTATGTAATTTTGCTACCATACATAGATGACATATTGGTTTTGTTTATGGGAATGTATGGGAAAAAATTAAGTAGTGTACATGTACCACATGGGATGGAACTTTATCTAGTACTTCACGATACATGTTTCAGATGTGACATTGGTGCACCCATGTTTATTTCTGTTGAGTTTTACACTCCTGAGGGGGCAGACTATGCACCTATCATGCTAGCATTGGAGGAGAAGTTTTTGATGTATTTCCTTGTTGAACACTTACTTCATGATGAGAGCTTGATTCTTGATGGTGTCATCAATGGAGAAGGAGAAGAAACACATCTCTTACCCTACCAGTTGCTTGAGGACAAGCAACATTTTGAGGGGGAGGACTGTAATGTTCCTACTTAGCCTCAGCTAAGAGGAGACATTCAATTTAGATTTAATTTATGTTTTATGAATAAGTGAATAAAGGAGGACATGTAAAACTCCTAGGAAGTCTAAATAAATCAATTCCCATGTGAAAAAAGACAAATCATGGCTATGTAAATAATCACTTGCAGGTGTGAAAGACGTTTTGAGCCAAGATTGGGCCCACCTTGACCAAATCAACTGCGTTGTCTATGTTCAGTGTATCTCCAAAAGGGACTGCACAGTTCTAGAAGGGAGCCTCTAATGTGAAAAGGACCAAATCATCCAAGTGGTTTAGGGTTTGTAAACACTTTCTCATGCTATAAAAAGGAGGAGAAGACACTTGAAGAGGTTGTTGATGAATTATATTTCTGAAGTATTTGCCTGCTTAGACAAATACCATTCTCTGTTGTTTAGTGGAGGATTATGATTGGAATTCATGTTTATGGATTTCATCTCTTCCCTCGAGGATAATTAGAGGATTTATTTGCTGAATTTGGCCACTATCTGGTTTGAGACCAAGCTCTATCTTTCATGAGCAGCACTGGCCCATTGAGGGTTTTGCAGCTGCTATCTTTTGTAGCAAGTGGCATTCTAGATCTGCTTAGATCTAGTTGTTTTTTAGAGGATTTCTCTATTGGAGAGTGTTCTTCAGCCTCCAAGGAGATAGCTGATATATATTTTGTATCAGATCTATAATTTCAATCCATGTATTCAGTCTCCTTCACCCTCTGCGCAGTTTCTGCTCCATACTACGTTATTTTGTGAGAAGGCTTATTGTTTCAGTTTGCTATCAGTTTGGAGGAAGATCTCTTGGTGTTAGGCTTGCCTTCCCTTGGTGATCCATGGATTGGGTTTTTGATCCATGTCTCTATAGATCTGATCTATTTCAGTAATAAAAGTTATCTTCGGGAATTTTTGGGTTTTCTGTAGCACAGTATATTGTAATTCAAATCTACAGCTTAATATTCAATATTTTGATGTAATTCCAATTAGATCTTGTTCTTAAAGTCTTGTAGCTTCCATATCTATATTATATCTGATTTTTAATCTATACATATGTCAAAGATATGAAATTTAATGTAAATTAGCTGAACTATCTGAAAAATAACGTTGTCTATGTATTTCTGCAGTTTATTCCTAGTTGCAGCTCTAATTTCTGAAGGGATCTTGCCCTAGTTCTTTTTGTAATCAGTTGTAAAGACAATAATCTCATATGTAAATCTGATTTACTTTCATATTACTGAAATATCGGATCTTTGGCTGTCCTCCTCTGAGTTTCATTCATATCTGCACAATTCTAGTAGCTTGGGTTTTCATGTTGCAGCAGCTTCTCTCTTTGGCTGATTTCTAGCTAGTCTTGTTTCCGGGAGATCTGTTTAATGTGCTTAAACTTATTTTTTTCTAATGAAATTGAATATGTAAGTCACATACAGCATAAATGAGGGGATCCCATCCCTGATCTACGTTATTCTTTCTCAGATTTGTTTATACATCATTTTCATTGAAGGCCTTGTTGAGATTCTTGAATGGGATTATTCCAAGTTCTATAGGCAGAGTCTACAGTTGGCCAGGTAGCCTGTGGTTCCCACCCTCTTTTTAGAGGTGAAATAACCATTAAATTCATCTGTATTCCATCTCTGACATAGAATCTTGAGAATCCCCAAAAAGGAATATTACATCATTGGGCACTCATCCAACCCCACCCAGCCATGACAATAATTTCGTTAAACATGTCACGAACATAAAATCTATAGGTATAAACAACATATTTAAACAAAGGGGTCTCTTTCTTATATGAAAATGAAAAAGAAGCATTGTTACCCTACATTATAAGCTATCACTTAATCAATTTAACAATAGATACATTGTGCATTCATTTATAAGTAAAATCATGGAGAGAGCCATACCTCATCACTATCACAATACATTATTATAACCAACGTAATACCAACAGAATTAACATGGATACATCAACAATAGAATCCATATATAGAAAAATTCATGTACACATAAAATACCAAGGCAATGAACCCTTCATTAATGAATGTAAAAACTAACCCGGAATGGGACTTCCACATTCCACCCAACAATAGATTGGTTGAGCCAAGTCTCACTTCAACCAATCATCCCCTTGCCATATTCCAAGCATGAACGTGCGACTTAATCAAACACATCAATCACAATTAATCCATGGCTTCCAGAGGCCAATCCACCTCACCCTCAACCAGTGATTCCACCTCACAGTAGGACATCACAACCATTATGGAATGGTACCTATCCAAGTTGTTATAGGTCTCGAGAGTGTTTTTTCCAACCAAGGATCCAGGACTAGTAACTCAACCCCAGCTATTCCTAGGCTCCAAAAAGTTTGTCTAACCAAGGCTCCACGACTAGTAACTCAACCCACCTAGGTCTCTAGAGTGTTTGTCCAACCAAGGCTCTAGGACTAGTAATTCAACCCAACAGCTGTCCGTCAGGCTTCAGAGAATTTTTCCAACCAAGGCTCTGGTAACTAATAACTCAACCCAACAGCTAAAGGAATCATGAGAACAAACCAGAAAACAATCAATGGAAATAAACCCACAATCACCATGGCTATCCAAGAAATGGAAAGGCTAAGAAAATCCACATGCATACCCATGCATGCCAAATCTAGTGAGGAAATCATACATGCAACTTGGTACCTACACTTAGAACCTGTTGTAGATGTTGATCCTGATGTCCTCTTCTTCTTTCTTTCTTTTCCTTTTCTTTCATGATAAAAATCTCCATGCCACACTCTACAAGAGTTTATCTAGGTGTATTTTGGTGGCCACCCACCTATTCCACCTACTTATTTTCATGAGATTTATTATTTATTGTTTTTAGCAGTTTTTTGGGTTGTGAACTTCCGGAGCCATTTTGAGGCCCTAAACGACATTTTTTGGGCATGATTGATCCAGCGATTTGAAACAAATTGCAACATTAGTTGTAGTCCTTGGGAAGATATTTCTAATCAGGTATCATATGCACCTAATGGACATAATATGACCAATTTACAAACCTAGGAAGTTGGATGTCCAAATAACCCCAATGGGGCCCATAAACCTTTGGTGTTACATCTCCTCAGGTTAGGGTTTTTTTTTGTTTAGGGTTTTCTCTTATTGTTCAAAAATAAAAAGGCCCTTGAGCCTTGTTGGAGAGGTAAATCCCCTCTGCGGACAGAGGCAATCCCTACTAGCCCAGACTGCATCTAGTAACAACCAATTCATGCTAGGATGCAAGTTCCTAATTGCAAAATACCAAGATGAAACAAGAGGCCTACCTTAAGTCATACATTGTCGTCGTTTGTGGAGAAGATGGCACTTCCGTCCCTTGCTTTGGCAGATCATAATTCTCCCGCTCAATGCGAATGAACACCTGCACGTACAAGAAGAAACAACAAACAAACAAGCGTAAAACCTAATACATGCAATTATGTATCAGTCAGAGAAGATACAACTCATGACATAAAACATGAACATCTGAGTGGAACTATAATCGAAGTCATTTATTATTAATCAGAACAAAGAAAGATACAACCTGAGCTCTGACGCTGGATCTTCCTTCGGCGGGTCGACAAAGGAGTACGTCTTGGTAAAGCTCGTTGGGGAAAGGACAAGTCTCTCTCTCTTTGGCTGTCTAACGATAATATCCTTACAATTGATTCAGCTCTATTCAAGCTACCAAGACTACTAAGGCTCAACCATTTAGCCCCTTCATCAATGGAAGATGGCTATATTTATAGAGGAGAGGAGGAGGTTGGGATCCCTACAATAGTGGAAGGGAGGCCTTATCCCTTGGGAGGTTCCCTATAAGGTGGAAATAAGAGGCCAAAGGAGGAAAGTCATGGTTATTTAGTCGAAACTACTCCTCATGACTCATCCACGAAGTTGTTGTAATCGAAACTTTGCCTCTTTTTTAAAAAAAATTCCATAAGCAGATTAGTGTAGGTGCTTAACTGAGACAGAGCGCCAATTGGCATGGGCTCAGTGTTAATTTTCCTCATTGGCGCGAGGACATAACGAGCTACCAACACCAAGGCAAAAACAGATGTTTTTGGGGGTCTACTCAGGAAATGATCAACAAAAGGAATGTTGTCCTCATGGAAAGGGATACAATGATGGTATTTGCAAGGCATGACACTACTTATTGATTACATAAACTATCCTCCAATGGGCGATATGGGGATTTCAAGGATAGTGACAAATTACTGTGTAACAGATGCCCCCTAAAGCATGAGGCCCGAGAGAGACAAAGGGGTGAAATGCTTTATGAGAACGTGTCCAACTGAAAACACTGTCGTTGGAAAACCTGCGTAGACAAGTACAACTGATATCTCAAATACATGATGTGTGGTATGGGTGCAACCATCCATAATAGAGTATACAATAATCAAGATCCGAGGCATGGACGCAGCCATCCAGTGAGGATCAATAAATAGACTCATGTATGGTCACAGCCATCCAATCAATGAGTCATGTAGCCAATCATAATAATCCACAAAATCACAGCCTGGATTCCAATAGAAAAAATCCAGGGTCTTGCACTCCATCTCGACCCAAACAAAGTACAAGTTCTAGCATGTGAATAAGTGAGTTGAAGTCGAACATGCAAGAACATCATCTGATTACCAGCTAATGATGAAAGTTGTTAATAGACATGAGAGGAACCACCAATAATGAAAATGGCCCTCAAGGTACGATAGGTACAATCCATGGAATGTGAACAGTGAGCTGGTGTCGAACAATCGCAGAATCATGCGATCGAAGGTCAATGATTAAAACCTTGTGTCGAATGCGAAGAACCTGCCATTGAGGCATGCAGGCTCCAAGGTACCGGAAGGGAGTCTCTAGATCAACTTCCTTGATAATGAGCTAAAGTCGACAGGAAGTGACCTTGATCGAAGGTGGTTCATAGTGTTTCCCACATCATCGACGCGAGACAGAGGAAAATAATGTTTGTGAATCAGGATCGGATGAGAATCAGAGGAAGGTTGAAACTTGCAGAGGTCAAATTCTCTTGAACATATCGGCGGCATGACAGTGGATTTGGTAGTATTTGACATCAAAATATCAGAGATCATGATGATGATGCAAAGAACAGATGAGAGGTCAAAAAGGATAACCAAACCCACAGAGGCAAATAGAGAATGAGATGAGATGTCCCCAACCCTACACGAATGCAGACAAGTGCCATGTTCAAGAGCGACATACTCCCGACATGACGACGATACTGGTTCCATTTTTTCCCCACCATTTCTGGCGAGTACCTCTTTATTTTTACAAAATATTGAAGAGGATACCATATGCTTGTCATATAAATTCGTCCTTCGGACGAATCCATCCTAGTACATTTAACGAGCCCTAGGAAGGAGGAACTCAAATATCGTCATTACGAATGAATTCGATGTCATCAGGGTTTAATGAGTCTGAAAAATGAAGAACTCGGCATCTTTTCATGTTTAGAGATTTTGAAAAGACAACAGAAAAGTAAACTCCAAGAGTCCCTTTTCATAAATAGTTCCTCAGATCCGAAAAGGTAGAAAACTATGTCTAAGAAAACCTCCTATTCGCGATAGGCTAGGGTATTCCTTTTTCGTAAGTAATCTATCCCAGCCCGAAAAAGGGGTAAATGTATACTGGGTAGATTTCGTTTCGCAGCCGCTTTAACGAGATCAAAATGACAAGCGACTCGGCAATATTTTCATGTTTAGAGAGTTAGAAAAGAGCTGAAATTTGACTCCTCCTGGAGGAACGAGTGGTATAAAGGGTAGCAACTAGTTCTGATAATGGTGGAACTGCTTTGAATAAATAAAGGTCAAGAGGTTGGCTAACAATACCACTAATCACAGCAGTTCCTTAGGAATAGGTAAAAACAACCAAGTGAAGGCATATGATCGGCCAAGTAGATAGTGACGATGGAGTGAGAAAACCAAGGCTCATCTGGAAAAACAGGCTGATAAAATGGCAATCACATGAGGTAAAATTGGAATGGTTTCATTTTTACACAAGCTTGAAATTAGGAAACTCTGCTTGAAATTGTTTTCATTTTTACACAACCTTGAAACAAAGGTAAACTATGCTTGAAATCGGTTTCATTTTTACACAAGCTTGAAACGAAAACAAACTATGCTTGAAAAAGTAAGAATGCCCCCAGCATGGTGACTCAATTCAAGGAAAATTCCCCCCAAGATTCAGTCCATATGAAAGGCAGATGGAGTGAAGGTTCAAGTTACAAGATCAAGAGGAAGACTCGACTAGGATTTTACGAGATCTTATCAAAGACTCGAATTGAACAGGAAACGTGTTTCATTGTTTTAATGAGGTTGACACATTAAAAGAACTATCCTCGGGACACCTTGTTTCATTTTTTAAGGAGATTGACGCAAGAAAACAAACTCTGCTCCGATGACCTCATCATAATGAATAAAAATTCATCACTTCCAAGAGTTCTACACCAGATGGGAGAACAACATCTCAGAAATCGAGACCCAATGCCCCCAGCACACGATGTACAATGGCACTATCACTGAGTACAGGCACGGGGTTGGTAGCTACATAGTTGACCTACGGTGGGGCAGAAACAATGGGTGGATAAAAACCAGGAAGGGATGATGGCGGGCCAGCTACCACGATCAATGGTCACGATCCGTCCTTCATGTGGAAAATAGACCACACGAAAAAGGGAGGAGACAAGCGCTCCCATGGCATAGGTGTAATCGTGCCCCAAGAGCAGATTTAAATCCAAGGGGCCTGGAACAACCATCACGTCCATGTGGATGGTTTTACCTCCCAATGTAACAGGTAACCTTGGAAGGATCCCTAACGGTTGGCTAGTTATTTTGTTAAATTCCAACAGATTCTGTGTAACAAGTACAAGCGGTGGTGAACCGAAAGCTTTCTAAGTAATTGAGGATAAAATACTAACAGACACGCATTCATCTATAACAGTGCTGGGTACGACCAGACCAAAGGCCTGTACCATTATCTCGAAAGGCACATAAGACGGAAGGCAGTATCCCGCAAATTGATTCAAATCAAAGGAAGGGACCAAACTACTTAGAGGGGCTACCATCGAACCAAGATGGTCTTCCCCTGGTGTTACAGGAGAAGGAGGAGCATCTACCATGACCTCCATCACGGAGTCGGGAAGGGTATCCTCCAGCACCTCCATCACTGGAGGTGGAGGAGTAGCTTCTTGAGATCTAGGGATAGGAGAATCTTTCTCCAAGTCCGAGGAATCTGAAGAAACTAGAAGAACCTGAGGGATGTCAGATCCACTCTCAACAAAAAATACCTGGGGCACCATAGATGAGGCCAGCTCAACCGATCCCACGACCAATAATTGGTCGAGGATGGATTCTTTAATTTGAATTTTCGAGGGAGTGGGATCGACCAAGGATGACTCTTGACCAATCGTAGGATCAGCTAGTGGAGGACTCAAAGAAAGTTTTTTGTTACCAGCCGGAAGGCACGGTGCAGAAACAGTCGAGTTGTCCAAAACTCTCTTGGCTTCATCCATATATGGACAAAGGTTAATGGCATGGTGCCCTTCACACAACTTACAGGGATTGGTGAGCTTACCCTGCTTCTTAAGAGCTTTACCAGCACTAGCTGAAGACGTGCCCCCAACCTGACTCCCGGAAGCCAAAGGCAACGGCGAACGACCGTTGGACCATACTTCGAGCACCTTGGGAATGCCAGGGCAGTCTCGAAGAAGATGGTCTCTTATGCACAATGTGCAAGGGAACTTGACTTTTCGCGGAGGGTCAGAAGGTTTATCAAGAGGAGGTGCTTTAGAAGCAGTAGCTACACTCTTAGCCTCTCCCTTATCGAAATTCTTCTTCTTCTTCTTCTTCTTCTTCTTCTTCTTCTTCTTCTTCTTAGCCACCTGGTTACGCAAATCCAGACTTTCACCAGGCGAAGTAGAAGAGGAGGACTCAGAAACAGGCGAAGAAGGGGAGAGTTCCACCTTGGAATCAACATGATGTTTTCTAGGTGGAGGAACTGATTGAACAGTAGCTAGGACATTCGAGACCACAGAGGTTGAAAACAACCAAACAGGCAACCCAACAGTTAACCCAGGAAGGGACAACATTGCCATATAAGGAGCACCAACATTTCCAAAAGGATGAAAAGGACTAGGATTCCCTTCAGAGGGGATTCCTTGGTTGGAGAACTCCAGAAAAGTTTCCATCGGAGACGACCCAAAACAACAACCTAAGGAAACTAACTTTAACCAGGAATATTCCGTGGGCAGTTAATTTTTAAAACATTGAAACAAAACTCTGTTGTTTCATATTTTAAGAGTCCATAAACAAGAAAAAGGTGATTCTATCACTTTCAGTTTGGAAACAAGCGTGAAAGGACAAGCGCTTGATGATCTTTTCAAATTTAATGAGTCAGAAAATATTGAAATGACTACTGTGGAAATCTAGGCATAAGAGTGTACCAGATATCCGTGAACTGCAATATACACCTTGGTGATCAAATGAAAGAAAAATGACCAAGGACTTTCCGTACGTGCAGGTAGTCTCCCTGAATGCTGTGTCCGGTGTATCACGGGTATAAGGTGGCAGACTCGGCTTCCTACGGATAAAGGATAGCAACCTAGTGGGGTCTCCCTTTATATACGCGACAATACGGGGAGCACAAGTTCGTACTAGTGCTGTCTAAAGCCAAGAGGCAAATGATAGCTACTAGGTTTAACGACGCTGGAACACGTCACTAGCCTAGACCTATAGATATTTCGTTAATGTTTAAATGTTGCCTCAAGGTAAATTGAATAAATTTTATAGTTGATCTTCAATTATGTTTCAATTTTCAGGCCCTACCGAATGTCATTCAACAATCTCCCATATGCAGCTATATGAAAAAAGAAATCTTTTCAATTCGATGAATGCTATCTAATTAAGGGAAGAGCTTCAAACAATGATGCACCAAACAACAACACTGAAAATGAAACTTTTTCCAAACTAGAGGACTTTCACTATCCAAAATTAATTTAAAACATTCAACGATGCAAATTATGCAATGTAATCTATGCAAAATCCTCTTTTTTGAAAACTATGCACTTGTAATCTATGCACAATTTCCTTTTTATTTTTAAATGATAAGAATGCACTCAATGCATTTTTCGAGGAAATGAGAATCTACTTAATGCATGCTTTTAATGAAAGAGAATGCACTCAATGCGACTTTTAGCTTTCAATCATTAAACAATGTGATCTAAGTTCAATGATAGATCTCAAAAAAAATACTTTCCAATGTAATGTGATCTAATGCATTTTAACAAAAGAAAACTTTGAGATGAAAACTAAATAAACGCAAATCTTTTTAATAAAGGATGAAGGCAAAAGGGATGCAAACAGACACTAAGAATGCAATCGTTGTTTCAAACACTTTGTAACAAAATTCCTCAAAAGGTGACAAGACATATGAAGTAAAACACAAAGAGGACTTCCAAAGCATGAGATCAGAAAAAGGCATTCATTCCCTTTTACATCAAGAAATCATAGAAAGAAGACATTACAAACAATGAGCAATGTAATCTATGCTCATACAGAGAAAAGGCCAAAAGGGAAAGACACACTGGTGAAGGATTTAGGGAAAAAATCTCAATTTTCACACACCCTGAAATTGGCATGGCTTTTGTAGGTGAAAGTAGCGCCAACTGGCGCGACTTGCTCACTGAAAATTGGCACCAATGGCCAATTGGAAAGGGTTTCTAACTGACAACAAGCGCCAACACATGAAAATGAAAAAACAAAGAATTTATCCCAACCAATACCAAACTCACCACTACAAGCAGAATCCAAAAATAACCCAGAAGCAAAGATACTGGCCATAAAAATTCCCGAACAAGGGAAGACCCTAACACCTACAGGAAAAGGCATGACTGTCTGGCTATAATCCGCACCAAACAAGGGATGGCATGAGTGATGAATTGGCAACCTGCGCTAATGGGCGTGACTGTCAGGGTGGAAACCGCTCCAATGAAGCCAACCATGAAAAGATGAAAATTTTGGAAAAGCAGAGGTCAGATCTAATCCTCTGGGGCTGAACAGAGGTTTTACACTAGAAAAAATTGAACCAAAAGAGCTGATCAAGCAGACAAAGACCAAAATCAACTGAAAATACAATACAAAATCCAATCAATGTCTCCCCAGCAGAGTCGCTAGTTTGATGGAGAGGTAAATCCCCTCTACGGATAGAGGCGATCCCTACTAGCCTAGACCGGATCTAGCAACAATCGAGTCATGCTAAGACACAAGTTCCTAATTTCAAAAGACCAAGATGTGACAAGAGGCCTACCTTAAGTCCTACGCTACCATCATTTGTGGAGAAGATGGTGCTTCTGTCCCTTGCTTTGGCAGATCATAATTCTCCTGCTCAATGCGATCAAACACCTGCACGTAAAAGAAGAAACAACAAACAAACAAGCGTAAAACCTAATACATGAAATTATGTATCAGTCAGAGAAGATACAACTCATCACATAAAACATGAACATCTAAGTGGAACCATAATTGAAGTCATTTATTATTAATCAGAACAAAGAAAGCTACAACTTGAGCTCTAACACTGGATCTTCCTTCAGCAGGTCGATAGAGGAGTACGTCTCGATAAAGCTCGTCGGGGAAAGGACAAGTCTCTCTCTCTTCGGATGTCTGACGATAATCTCCTTACAATTGATTTAGCTCTATTTAGGCTACCAAGACTACTAAGGCTCAACCATTCAGCCCCTTCATCAATGGAAGATGGTTATATTTATAGAGGAGAGGAGGAGGTTGGGATCCCTACAATAGTGTAAGGAAGGCCTTATCCCTTGGGAGGTTCCCCATAAGGTGGAAACAAGAGGCCAAAGGAGGAAGGCTGTGGTTATTTAGTCGAAACCACTCCTCATGACTCATCCACGGAGTTGTTGTAATCGAAACTTCACCTCTTTTTTAAAGAATTTTCCATAAGAAAATTCGCACAGGTGCTTAATTTTGACATAGCACCAACTGGCGTGGGCTCAGTGTTAATTTTCCTCATTGGCACGAGGACATAACGGGCTATCAGCGCTAAGGAAAAAACAAGTGTTTTTAGTGGTCTGCTCAGGAAATGATGAACAGAAGGAATGTTGTCCTCATGGAAAGGGATGCAATGATGGTATTTGCAAGGCATGACACTGCTTATTGATCACATAAATGACCCTCCAATGGGCAAGATGGGGATTGTAGGGACGGTGACAAATTACTGTGTAACAAGCCTCATTGTAACATGGTTCAGAGGCATATAGCCACCACATCTCTTCTCAGAGATAAGATACCATCACCTGAGTTAGTTTGTTTCCATTATTTCTGTAAGCATTTTTTAGTATTTGATATTAATGAAATGAAGTGTTATTCCTACTACATCTCCATGTTTATGTTAATTTATGTATTTTATTGTGTTCCTGCATAAGTCTCGATCAGTCTCGATATTTTTTTTGTATATCCCCAACAAGGTCGGGGTATAATGGGTTAGGACTCAATATGGTTTAACCTTTGCAAGATCAGCCTCGCAAACCCCGACAGCCTCCCATGGTGGAAGAAAAGAAAGATGAGGGAGCAGGAGATCCTATCAAAATATTGCTTGATGATACCCTCGAGAAACAAAGGAATGCAATGATGGATAAATTTTCTCAAATCTTTCAACAACTACCCACTGGCAGCGCATATTCATCCAACAGCCACTCTAGAGGCACCACTCCTTTCAAGGTACATGTAAAATTTGACATTCCCATATTTGAGGGCCAAATATATGCAGACACCATAGATAGATGGTTGAATTTTCTGGAAGGGTATTTTTTGATCCATGGTTTCTCTGATCAAGAAAATATTACCTTTGTGCTCCTCAAAGCCACCCCCCATGTCCAAAATTGGTGGGAAACCTACTATGAATAGAGGCATGAGGAGGAACCCTCACTTTTTTCATCCGCACCCACTTAGAATTTGTTCCGAGATAGCATCAAGGAACAATATTACGTCATGGGGAGCTATGAGGACAATTACATCCAATGGACCACGCTTCCACAGTAAATGGATCAAGATGTGAATGAGCTTACGAATTTGCTCCATACCCTACGCACAAATTTGGGTATTAAATATTCAGAGAAACATATGATGCTCAAGTACTGCAGTTGTTTGTAAAAATACATTCAGGAGGAAATGGAGTTCCTCGACATTACCTCGCTTGGCATGGCATATCTATGCCACCAATATCTAGTAGAAATTTAAGCAGAAGAAGCAAGACTTTGGATCCACAAATTCGAAGCCAAAGAAATGCGCCCCCAAACAGTAGAACAAGGGGCAAAGCCAAATTGGGACCACTCAGGACAACCCTCAAAGCAGCAAGAGAAGAAAAACACCACAAATCCAAATAAGGACACAGGGAAGTGGTGTGAATTCCATAAGAGCTCCACTCACAACACAAGTGAGTGTCAAGCCAAATAGTCGATGGTGGCCAAGCTGACAGCATCCGAATCAAATATATGTTCTGATTCTAAGTCAAAACCAGACAAGGGAAATGACAAAGGGAAGAAAATAATTGATGATAAACCCAGTGCCACCATTTCCACCACCAAGATCTAGAAGGAGGAACCTAAAGATCCAAAGGAGGGGGATCTCCTCTTCCATTCCCAGATGTGGGTGAAGGGTTATCCACTACAATTCATTGTCTATAGCGGAAGCCAAAAGAACCTCATTTCAGCACAGGTCTTGAAGCGGCTCGACCTACCAACCACAGCATACTCGTAGTCGTATACCATCGGGTGGATTCACCAAGGAAGAGATATTTGTGTCAGCTAGCAACGTCTCCTTCCCTACAGCATCAATCCCTTCACATATGAGGTACTATGTGATATTTCTCCTGTTGAAGTTTCCGATGTATTATTAGGCAAACCATACTTGTGGAAGAGACATGTTGTGTATGAGTCTAAGCCTCATCCTATTATTATTACTTTGGGAAATAAGTTGTATAGGATACCGGAGGTAGTACCGCCTTCTGCCATCTCTTTTATTATTGCAAAGCAATGCAATAAGATTATTTCCCAAACTAGGAAATTTATTTTCATTATGATTCACCCACTGGACAAGAAGAAGATTATGGTTGCAGCCTCCAAACAAAGCTCCCCTGCACGACAGCAGCAGATGGACAAAGCCTTGGAGGAATACAAGGACATTTTCTCCTCGCCCATAGGTGTTCCTCTACATTGTCAGGTCAAGCACTCCATTGATCTGACCCTAGGTGTTTCATTGCCTAATGGGTTGATATATCGATGCTCTATTATGGAAAATGATAAAATCAAGAGACAAATCCAAGATTTGTTGCGGAAAGGGCACATCAAGCCAAGTTCCTCACCTTGTTGGAGGCGGATCGTGCTGGTACAGAAGAAGGATGACACTTGGAGACTTTGTATTGACTATTGGGTCTTGAACAAGATCATAGTCTGGAATAGGTATCTAATCCCACGGATCAATGACCTCCTGGACCAACTCAGGGGGGAAAATATTTCAGCAAGATTGACTTGAAGTCTAGGTATCACCAGGTACCAATCAAAACCTCCAATGTGTGGAAGACTTCATTCAAAGCCAAGGAGGGCCTCATCAAATGGCTAGTCTGCCTTTCAGTTTGATGAATGGTCCTGCAACCTTCGTGTGGCTGATGGATGAAATCTTACGGCCATTCACCAACTCATGTGTGGTGGTGTACTTGGATGACATCCTAATCTTCAGCCCAATTTGGAAAGTGCACCTCCACCACATTCGACAGGTCCTCCAAATAGGGAAAATTTTAAGAACCCCCTACATTTATATGTATAATAAATGGGTGAATCCCCATGATACATAAGAAAAATGGAAGGCGATTTTATTAATAATATAATATTTATATATAATTTTTTGGCGAATCTCTCACAAGATTATATTATCTTGTAAAATCATGGCGAACCACCAATACAAATGGTGAATCACTAGTACAAAATGGTGAATTGTTGTCTAGTGGAGTTCGGAGTGTTGGTTCCAATGAAGATATGGTAGTTGAACCAGGAGTTGAAGGAAGTGAACCATTGAGACCAAGCATGGCACATGGTGACTCGTGAGGAAAGTACCAAGGATTTTTGTTCCTAGGAACAATCATAAGAAGTATTTGACATATAGGTCGAGTTTTGAGCCTTGACACATTGATAATGCAATGGCTTAGGTCAAAACTCACACATTGAAAAGTCATCAATGAAGAGAAGACAATATCATTATGAATTACACATACTCCAAACTTCCTACGAAATTCTACTTAGTTTTCTGCAACTTAGCTATACATAATCTTACAGTAAATACAAATTCCACAAAGCCTTCTTCACATAGCTAATAAATGGCCATTGGAAGATCACCCCTTATATAATAGTAATAGTAGCAATCAATAGATTATTTCATATTGAACTTCATAGCCATAGCACTCCTATGTATTGTATGATGTATTCAACTTGCGTTATCAAATATAGATACAATCATAGTTTTGATCGATACATGTAAATCATACTTGTGCACAATGTTGAATGCAATGTCAGTCAAGGCGTAAAGTCAGTTTGACATGTAATGATCTATAAAATAGTGAAGAAACTTAGTAACATTATAGCTTATGCAACTTAACATTATTATACAACAATGACCACATTTTATGACTAGTGAGCACGTATAGATGTGTGTTGAAATAAAAGGCCCATCTCCAAGTCATGTGCTCACTACTCACTACACCTTCTAGTTCTAAAAGGAGGGAAATCACGATTAACATTCTAGTCAACAGTGAAGTTTGAACACATAAATTAATAAAATAATTATGCCGTAAGGTGTCATTATTTGAAAATAACTCTCTTGTGTGCATCATGTCATAATCTGAAACCTTTAGATTATATGTTAGACGATTAAAACATCTTCAACCCTTAGATGAAAAGCAAAGATAGTTATTTAGTTATGGGTATTTTCCTGTTACAGAATCTTCTTATAAAAAGGGAATTTCAATGGCTATGAAACTTGTGTGAGGCGCCTACATCACAAGAGAAAATTCCGAGGTGAGGGCATCGGGCACCCCTTCACTTGTACATTCTCAGAAAGGCACAACTATTACAATGTTTGTGCCTCATTGCTGCTGGAAAATGGCAAAGAATCATTACTACCAGCTTTGTTTTTTCATATGTGTAATGCCTCATTTCTCACATTCACTGGTAGAATCTACACCTAAATTTACAAAAACTGCCGAACTATGTTGCAATTGAGTACAATCATTTTCATTTTCAGCAAGCACGTTCAAATCCAACGTCTCGGTTCTACTTGGAGGTGAAAATTGTTGCTACTCAGTTGTTGTATGGCTTGTATAATTGTGCATATTAGTAGCAGGGGGAGTGGAATGAGTCCTCTTGTGATCACCCAAAGCTTCGCCAAACTTCCCAAAGCTTGGCCAGATGAAAAACTTGTGTGACACACAGGGCTTTCATTCACCCTAAATTTCTTACTCTCAGTGCACAAACTCTAATTATAAGTCTCAATAGATAGCCCATTGATGGACCAATAAACTACTTCTTCTTTGAAACCCCCATTAGTTTGTAGTGTGGGAAAGATGGACTTGGAATTGTAGTGGCAGCTTGCCCTATGGCTGCCCAGAGCTCGAAATGAAGAAAACTTCTTGTTGCAGGACTTGCATGCGTAGAACCTCATCATCATCATCATCTCTGGTTTGAAATCAACATCCCATTCCAGACTGCAGCTACACGCGAATATATAGAGACAGTGTGAGAATAGTAGCACAAACACATTGCTTTTGAATTTCTGCTATCTTTTCTTACTGTTTTCGCTTCCGTTACAATAATCTGTCAAGTCTTGTACAAAGCCCTAAAAAATGGCGAACCCAAGTTCAAATCCCTATGTTCCCTATACTCATGAAGGTAATGTCAAGAAAAATCCTCTTTAAATTCACAAAAATCCATAGAAAAATTATTGGTAATCACTCTAAGGGTTTCTAGAATTTAGAAGCTGGTAAGGCCTTCAAAAATGAGTGTAATTGTCCCAATGGAGAAGAGAATCCTGTTTTATCACCCAAAATTCCTTTCAGTTCAATTTCTTCCCAAAATAGTTGTGATCAGTCCATGAACCCTAATGATAAAAATAAGGATATTATTGACTTCCAACAGTGCAATTTTTAATCATTTAATTGGCTAGGGGACTGTAATGTGAAAACCCTTGAAAAATTTTTATGTTTTACTGATATGACCATGGGCCAGATAGAAGATATATGCCTCGCACACATTGTGCATTACACAGGTTTTCCAGGGCTTCTTCCAAATCATTTTCCCTTCAACAACAATAATAGCATTGACTACACGATTACAGAATTGGGTATCTGGATTGAAACTATATTTCTTCTGAATTGAAATTTTAGGTATTGTTCATATTTCCAATTCCAAATTCCTAGGTTATGATTTGTTCTGAATTGAAATTTCAGGTATTGTGGGGCTCAAAATTGTGCACCAAGACATTGCAGTGACTCCATGGTGGCAGTGCCAAACTATTCTGTCCACTCCACAAGGCGAAACCCTAGTGGCGCAAAATAAATCATTATTAGTACTAGCTACACACAATTTTGAATCTGGTAAGCTTGTTCTCTGGATTTTCTCATTATGCTAATACAATATTGTTCAATAAGAAGGGTTTGATTTATCTATTGGTAATGGTGATGATTTGTCAGTAAAATTGGTTGTTGCAAAGGCTAGAGAATTAGGGATTTTGAGAAAAGGTGGAGGTGGGTTACAATTCGCCCAACAGAAGGGCATGGCGAACATTCTATTGCTAGGTCTAGTGAAAACGGGATTTTAAGTGAGAAAATATGTTCCGTTTGGACCTTCGATGCTTGAGGAGGATATAATGCCTCATTGTTGGTCTGCTCTAAGAGGTAGTTTCACACAATTTTCCAGGTGCAAGTCCTGGGCGAATTTAGCAGAATTTATCGCTCCAGACATCTTAGCATAAATTTCTTCCATGAGTTATTAGGCGTATCTTATTATTATAGTTTAGCTGGAAGGTGCATCTTGCATGTGTTGAATAGAAATCCCAATAAAAAAAAAGGGTTGACGCCTCTTATTCTATACCATTTATAGGATAGGATCTGCATATATTGGGTGAAGACGCCATAAAATAGAGGATTACTACCTCTTTTAAACAGCATCATTCTAGGACGAGGGATCTACAAATCTTGAGTTTTTCTTGCAATGTGGAAGCTATTTGCTAGTACCTTGAATATTAGGCTGCCCCACTTATTTTTTTTGTTTTTTTTTATTGTTTGTTTTTCTTAAATTGTGTTTGGAACATCCCTTGACTACATCAACAAAACTGGCCGATTCAGTGAAAAAAGGTTGGTTCAATACTGAACTAGCCATTTTCAGTCCTAGACCTTGAACCGGACCAACTTGACACCCAAACAGGTTGGACCGGTTTGTTTCACTAGTTACAGTCCAGTTCCACTAATATGCTATCTTGAAAGAACACTAATAATAAAAAAATTGAAACTAAAACCATGAATAATCTTAGTAAATAAGGAACTTAGTAGGTTAGAAATATTTTTTTCAAGGAAAAAAGATATTAGAGTAGCCGGTTACATGCTCATCTAGAAAGGAAAGATGGATATTTTGTCAAAAAAATAGCATGGGAAAACATTTAACAGACATAAAGCCATGATATTTCAAAGAAATGATAAAAGCAGTTCAGATTACCACTTCAAGCTAAAAGAAATAACACGTTGAGAAACCTTAAGGAACCCAACTGTGAAAATTTTGGATATTCCATGTTTGTTATATTCCATAGCTTACAATATATTGTTATTTTTTAAATACACCAACCAGCTAAGCATGCTATCTGAATGCCTTTGTAGTCCCTGCAATCAAGGATAAATCCATAACTAAAAAAGGAGGATTATACAATTTCACAATGCAAAAAAAAGCCTAGTAATAAGGACCAGAATAAGACTTACAATAGTAACATAAATATGAATCAAATATGCCAAAATGAAGAGCTCCTGTCAAAAAGCAGAATGTAATAGAACATGTGAAACAAGGAAAAGAATGATATAAGTTTTCCCATTATCCTCTCCCCTGTTGTGCACTCTGTCATGTAGGACCTTCAACCTTACTTCAAACTTTAAAGCTATCCAAAAAGTTAAACAAAACATGCTCCCATAAATAAAGTATGGGTAGCTCACTTTAAACCAAGTGAACAAGTAATTTAAAATTTAAATGAAGACAAGGTACATAGAATACCCATTTGAATCAGATGGGTCAAGAATAAGTAGTTTATAATCTTAAGCATGAATGCCATTATGCGTAGGGGATATCTAAAATTTAAATACTATAAGCCCACTACTCCATTTTCATTTGTTGATTCACAGATATAATATAATCGATGCCTGACAAGAAAAATCTATCCTTCAAGCATGTTACGAGACAGTCCATCAAAATTGGAACATGTAGAAAAAATCAAGCAATTTATGCTATGGGAATCAAGACCATTGTAACATGAAAAGGCAAATGGGTGCTAACAAAATGTATCAAGTTCAAAAATTGATCTCATCCATGCCAGAGAAAGCCTCCTTATCAATGGCTACATGCTAGTCGAGTCAATCCACTTTATGAATGTAGGATAGACTGAGAAATACACTAAAGTGAAATAAAGCATAAAAGCGTAAACTAATCAAAAGTCATAATGACTGTATTATTTTCCATTTCTAATGTGTAATTGACCATGATCAATCTGAAATTACTTTAACAACCCCCTTAATGATCAATCTACTAACCACACCAAGCTTAGGTCCTGTGTTGATCCACTGTTCCATTGACTAAGCTTTGAGATATTTTTGGTGCATAATTTTAACCCCACAGACCGCTATTAGACAATGAATTCGACATTCTTCAAATGACCATATTCTCGTGCTGGAATTCTGCAAGGGTAATTGTTTCACCCAATTCATTTGAGAAAATAGAATCCAGTTGAACTCTCTCATGAACTTATATGCTTCACAACATTTCAATACTAGAAAAAGATATCTGTCAGTAACCATGGCCACACAAGCTATACCAGATCTTGAATAAACCATTTCGTTAGATAAAATAAATATAACTCCAAGGAAAACTCCGGTTACTTCATGCATGATGTAGGAAATAACATTTATAATGAGTATATGTACAGTTGAGATCCTCTGTCAACAATCTGCGTAGAATTTTTAATTCTTAAAATTTTGGCCTCGAGTCCACTAACGCAAAAATTTCTTCCTAGCTCATGATCATGCAATAATATTACCTCCACTCTTGATCTTTGTCTTTGGTGAAATATATGGACCCTTTGTGTCTTTTCTTGGTCCATTTCTAAACTACCTTAATCATCATCTATTCCATTCTACAAATATCTCCACCAGCTCCTGATCAAGCTGACATTACTTTAACAGCCCCCTTAATGATCAATCTACTAACCACACCAAGCTTAGGTCCTGTGCTGATCTATTGTTCCATTGACTAAGCTTTGAGATATTTTTGATGCATAATTTTACCCCGACAGACCGCTATTAGACAATTAATTCCACATTCTTCAAATGATCATATTCTCGTGCTGGAATTTTGCAAGGGTAATTGTTTCACCCAATTCATTTGAGAAAATAGAATCTAGTTGAACTCTCTCATGAACTTATATGCTTCACAACATTTCAATACTAGAAAAACAGATCTGTCAGTAACCATGGCCACACAAGCTATACCAAATCTTGAATAAACCATTTCGTTAGATAAAACAAAGATAACTCCAAGTAAAACTCTGGTTACTTCATGCATGATGTAGGAAATTACATTTATATTGAGTATATGTACAATTGAGATCCTATGTCAACAATCTGCGAAGCATTCTTAATCCTTAAAATTTTGGCCCGAGTCCACTAATGCAAAAACTTCTTCCTAGCTCATGAGCACGCAATAATATTATCTCCACTCTTGATATTTGTCTTTGGTGAAATATATGGACCCTCCGTGTCTTTTCTTGGTCCATTTCTCCACTACCCTAATCATCCTCTGTTCCATTCTACAAAGATCTCCATTAGCTCCTGATGAAGCATGCCTGGGAAGATGATAAGCTTCAAAAATAAATTGCAGGTCTCTATATTCCAAGCCATCATTAGCCAATTTCATAAATTCTCGACCCATTTGTCAACCTATATGCATTTATGGAAAATGTATATATCTGGTTGATAATTGTTGAACATAGTGCCAGCAAATAAATAAAATTATGACATGTTACGAAAATGTAACAACTTGTCATGAAATTGATATCCCATTTCCTAAAAGCACCATAGGAGCGCTTATCAACACGTTTTCCAAAGACTTGAATGCCCCATCTTAAATAATTTTGGAGATTAATATATTTTCTTAGAAATACTCTGACACAACTTTCTCCCTTAGCCGCACTATGTGAGCATTCTTCCACAAAGCAATGGATATCTCTATTTTCAACGTCATATCTGTAGCTTCATACTCTGGTCAATGTTAATCTTAAAATTTGTTGATAGGAAAACTTAGCTTATCTTGAACAAGGGATGATTAGGGAGATCTATATGAACTGAACATGAAAAGAGGAACACTGCGATGTAATATTTTCAACCAAATTTCCACCTATGTCCTTGGAATCAATAGATGCCAAAAACTCATTTTCAAGTTGTTATCAAACAGGTTCAAACCATAGATGGGGACCTTTGAACACATATTCCAATTGCATAAACAACATTTGCATCAAAATTTCTACTTGGATTTATAATATAGTAGTCTGTGAGTATTCCTCCCATTTTGCAGTTTGAATGAATACAAATGAGTCATAAAGGTTTGTTAACATACGAGGCTTCCCATCATCACTTACGCTTTGATATAAGAAATGAATCTTTTGATCATACTCAGGCTTGTGTGATTGTGTAACTTGTCCTACTTCACCCTTTTGAAGTCGTTTTGGCATAAACAAACACCTTTCTAATAAGGGTGATAATCTTTGGGAGTGTTAGTCATTTGACCCGATCCCCAAGGTCTATTATGAAGATGGGGTTAAAACAACCTAGTTTTCTCAAAGTATTCAATTTCTAAAGAAAATTCCATCATCATGTTCAACTCATCATTTGAGAAAACAAAATCCAGTTGAACTCTCTCATGAACTTATATGCTTCACAACATTTCAGTACTAGAACAAGAAAAATTGTACCATGTGTTACCAACATAATATACAAAACATCTATATGAATTGACCATGAAAAGAGGAACACTGTGATGTAATATTTTCAACCAAATTTCCAGCTACGTCCTTGGAATCAATAGATGCCAAAAACTCATTTTCAAATTGTTATCAAACAGGTTAAAACCACAGATGGGGACCTTTGAACACATATTCCAATTGCAGAAACAACATTTGCATCAAAATTTCTACTTGGATTTATAATATAGTAGTATGTGATTATTCCTCCCATTTTGCAGTTTGAATGAATACAAATGAGTCATAAAGGTTTGTTAACATAAGAGGCTTCCCATCATCACTTTATGCTTTGAGATAAGAAATGAATTTTTTGATCATACTCAGGCCTATGTGATTGTGTAACTTGTCCTACTTCACCCTTTTGAAGTCGTGTTGGCATAAAAAAACACATTTTTAATAAGGGTGATAAACTTTGGGAGTGTTAGTCGTTTGACCCGATCTCCAAGGTATATTATGAAGATGGGGTTAAAACAACCTATTTTTCTTGAAGTATTAAATTTCTAAAGCAAATTCCATCATCGTGTTCAACTCATCATTTGAGAAAATAGAATCCAGTTGAACTCTCTCATGAACTTATATGCTTCACAACATTTCAATACTAGAACAAGATATCCGCCAGTAACCATGGCCACACAAGCTATACCAAATCTTCAATAAACCATTTCATTAGATAAAATCATAAAACAAATATAACTCCAAGGAAAAATTTGGTTACTTCATGCATGATGTAGGAAATTACATTTATAATGAGTATATGTACAGTTGAGATACTCTGTCAACAATCTACGAAGCAATTTTAATCCTTAAAATTTTGGCCTCAAGTCCACTAACGCAAAAACTTCTTCCTAGCTCATCAGAATGCAATAATATTATCCCCACTCTTGATCTTGGTCTTTGGTGAAATATGTGGACCCTTCGTGTATTTTCTTGGTCCACTTCTCCACTACCCTAATCATCCTATGTTCCATTCTACAAATATCTCCATCAGCTCCTGATCGAGCATGCCTGGGAAGATGATAAGCTTCAAAAATAAATTGCAGGTCTCTATATTCCAAGCCATCATCAACCAATTTCATAAACTCTCAACCCATTTGTCAACCTATATGCATTTATGGAAAATGTATATATTTGGTTGATAATTGTTGAACATAATTCCAACAAATAAATAAACTTATGACATGTTACCAAAATGTAACAACTTGTCATGCAATTGATATCCCATTTCGTAAAAGCACCATAGGAGCGCTTATCAACACGTTTGCCAAAGACTTGAATGCCCCATCTTAAATAATTTTGGAGATTAATATATTTTCTTAGAAATAATCTGACACAACTTTCTCCCTTAGCCACACCATGTGAGCATTCTTCCACAAAGCAATGGATATCTCTATTGTCAATGTCATGTCTATAGCTTCAAACTCTAGTCAATGTTAATCTTGAAATTTATTGATAGGAAAACTTGGCTCCATTTATCTTGAAAAATGGATGATTGGGGAGATCGTATTATAGCCTAATATCCTTCAAAAACAATTGTACCATGTGTTAGAAACATAATATACAAAACATGTATATGAACTGACCATGAAAAGAGGAACATTGTGATGTAATATGTTCAACCAAATTTCCACCTACGTCCTTGGAATCAAGAGATGCCAAAAACTCATTTTAAACTTGTTATCAAATAGGATCAAACCACAAATGGGGACCTTTGAACATATATTCCAATTACAGAAACAGCATTTGCATCAAAAATTCTACTTGGATTTAAAATATAGCAGTTTATGAGTATTCCTCCCATTTTGTAGTTTGAATGAATACAAATGAGTCACAAAGGCTTGTTAACATATGAGGCTTCCCATCATCACTTAAATTATCTTTCACCAACACATAACTGATTTCATTTTGATAATGTACATTAATTCTACCTATGTCATCTTCAGGTGCACTTTGTGCACAACCAACAGCATCCCACCAATCAACTCCAACTGAGAGGCCCCACCAAAATCTGGTAATGGATAAGAATAATCAAACCGTAGGCCAGTGAAATAAACCATAACATAAATATAGAGATGCAGCAAAATGAAAAGAAAAATCAACTTCATACATGTCTACTATAGCTCATTCCCAGGCAGATGCATTACCTTTCCCTTGACTACTTTGACTATCAAGAGGTAGAATACGTAGAATCTTCAGTACAGTCCAATCCTTGCTGGTATCATGCTAAACAGAGGCCAGGCAACAGCTAGTAGAAGAGAAAGCTGGTAGGGAAACAAAAACCCAAACTGTGGAACAGTAATAATCTATGAGATTAAATCCATTGCCAGAGAATAAATGAACATTGCCATACTAAAAATCAAAAGCAACCTCCCCTCCATGACTTGAAAGACAATTTTTGCTAGCATCCTTACGTCACTGTGCTGATTAGCTAGGTCAGAGTTGAATTTTTCACTATTTCCACCATTTGAATCTACTGATGTCTAGGATAATGACAAATTTCCAGGTGTAGCAAGGGGTCGAGAACCTTTGAATTATTTTATTGGATATATGCTCTTATTTACTTTGGTGGTCCATACTGTTGTCATTGCTGCTTGTCCACAAAAATTTGTATTAGAATTTTCAAAAAGGGGATGCAGTGCAACCTGTTGACGTGAACTTTCCCACCGCTGCACCCTCCAACTAGTTAGAGATTGCCCCTCATCAAGATTGTGTGGAGACATATATTGGCCTGATGGAATGTAATTTTGAGGCCGTTAGTTTACTAAAAAGAACAGTTAATTCAGTCATATTTATGATCAGTCAATTTGCCTACAAATCCAAGTCTAGTGGATTGAAATATAAAAAGACTTAATAAAAGCATCAATGTCAAATTCTATTGCATACAAGATATTACTAGTGACAGAATGTAGTTAAACATGTCTTAGTTAGGGTCTAGCCATTCGGATGCATTTGTCTTATACTTTCATGCTTATACTGTCAAAATTATTGTTTCCCTTCTAAAATTACATCATATAGCATGAAAGACAAGGTTTCTTCAAAACATAGAGCTCAATTTCAATTATAGGAGACCTAATGATAATGAGCATAAGCAAACTTTTATGAATCGTAACAAGAAGAGAAAGTAGAAAACTTTTTGATGCCCTTGCTCTTATGCCTCCAATGCAAAGTAACAAGAAAAATACTTCAGAAGTTTGAAATTTTGTGTCCATTAAAAAGATCATTCACTCTTTAGCACTCATTGGAGGACAAGCTATACGAGGTTAATAGGTCTAGATATTTATACATATTACAGAGATACAAATGTAATATATATATACTCGACTTGGTCCAAAGTCTTCTACACAATATGCCCCTGAGTCAGGTGATACTGTTGAAGAAAAACTCTTAGGACCTCACCTGCGCTCATGTCTAATCTAATATACAATTTTGGCTTTGCTTTAGACTAGTCCTAATTACTGTCACCTTTGAGGTAAATTCATTCATCGTCAATACCCATAACTTTTACATCCAATTTAGACTCCCCAAAAAAAGAAAATTTAAGCAAAGACTCCCAAAAGGAAGCAAAAATTGTAAGCATATTGCAAATTAGTATCCTGCAATGTGTAAAGAAGACCTCCTTCTTACACAAAAACATATAGTGTTAAATTTAGAATGAGAGAGAGCAAGTGTACTATATTTCAATGCCAATAAAATCTAAGAGATCACCTAGAGTATATTGAGCATGTGAATAAGGTGTTCCAGGCAGAAGATAGCAAATAAAATTGTCTACATGCCCTTTGTATTCCTGAAGAGAGTGCACATTTCGTATCAAGAACTCCTGCACACAAACAACATTAATACAATTATTCATTTACATAGAACACCCAGTAGATAATCAAACTGCCCAAAAAACGCTCCCTGTAGTTAATTACAATAATAAAGAGGTAGTTGAACTATGAATATTAAAATATATTAAGGAATACATATGTGAATTTAGGAAGGGGTCTTCAATGCTTTTGGATTTAAAAATTTTACCTCTTAAAACTAAACACATGCTATTATACTGATTTTTTAACTTATGAGGATTGCAGATTCCAGGAATATCTAGGAATCTGACTGTCACTAGAAAGGTCAAAAAATTGACCCTCTTGTAACCATCAGATTTCAAGTTATTCTAGGAATCTGTTGGAAATATGTTTCTGGTATCCTATTATATTGAATTGATTGTCCTTGATGGAAACTCTCTGACAAAGGATGCAGATAATGACTGTATGAAGAACTCATAAAACCATCAGCAGTTCTATACAAGCAGAATATAAGACTGAATGTACATTAATCGAAGCTCTGTATTTATTGGGAGAATCGATGTGAATACGGACGTGTTAAGAGTCATGTTATGATTCACTGAAGTTTAACCTTGGGTGGAGAATACCAAGAGTATTTGGGTATTTATTGGTTCAATTCTCATGTGGAATGCTCTAAAACTCTGTGTGAAGCCATGTTGGGAGAGTGAACCACGAACGTGTTCTGTGTGTGCAGGGCACATTAGCTCTGTCGGTCAAAGTAATAATGCGTTCTGCATGTGTTAGACATTACAAAAAAGGGTGTACCTGTTTAATGCAAGACAACCGAGTCGAATAGTCCATAAGGATTTCATTGGATTTGTATAACAGTATTGTGATTGTATGAACTGATAACGCGGAAAAATGAATTGGCGAAAGTACGCAGAAGGAACCTGGAGTAGAGGAGCGGAACCTTGCGGATGAACAGTGAACGCGATTTAAGGCTAGAAGTGGTTTTTATCGCACCACCTTTGCAGTGAAATTGGTATTTTAGAATCGGAAGCGATTCCATAGAACAGTCGACACGTTGCATCGGGCGAAGTTCCAAAACTGCCATCACTGGGCGCCATTGCACGTTAAAAATCGACCAAGAAGGCCGCGCGATATTGTTGAGAACTGTCGATCTGGAGGGAAGCCATCGGACGACAGTCGTATGAAGAAGATGCACGAAGGCTAACCAAAGTACGGCGTGGGAATTTGATTGAACTATTGATCATATACGTGGGGCCCGGAGTTAAATGTTTATTAACCTTGGCTATAATATTATACGGCGGAGATAAAGATTACCTTTGGGTCGATTCGTGTTGTGAGAGTATGCATTAGTGTATATGGAAGAGCGTAGTTTGGGGTTCCAATTTGGATTGGTTCGCCTTTTAATACGTGGGTTGTTATTAAAAGAGCATTTTTGTATGCCTTAGGAAGGTCATTACTAAAGGAGAAATTTGGATTAATATCTCAATCTTAGATTGAGATATTAAAAAGCCTTAGATTAATTATCTATTTTCCAGACCAAGAAAATAGAACAATGAGAGGTTGTTTGGAGCTTGGGTAGACCCCGCTGGATTATCTATTTGATCCCGTCCAGGAATACCATCAGCGGTTGGGTGGTTTTGACTCATGGTATTAATAAAGGCTAAAACTATATAAGGATAAGAGGATTATAGTACAACGCGTGCATGTGGAGGGGTTGTTAATGAATAAATCTCTTTAAGAGATATCTGCATGATTGAACTCTGTTTCTGATAAATCGAAATCTATGATGCACCTATGGATATGATGAAGGTTCAAGATCTCTATATCTAGAAATGATGAATCAAAAAGAAATCATGAAGACCTAGCGCAAGTCTGATGAATAAATTGAAGAAAGTTGGTGGATCTGAGGGTTGAAGCCTACAGTATGAAAGTGGAAGCTTTCTACAAGCTGGTGTTAAATCAGGGGGTCGAAGCTCCCTTCCAGGAGAGGTTGGTAAATGAGATCAGGGGGTTGGAGCTCCCTTCCAGTAGTGACTGGAGAACGAGAGAAGGTGGTAGCCTTCTACGGGTGGGTGCCTGCATGCTGGTATAAGTCTGCGCCAATACAAAATTGTAAGAAGTTTTCATTATAATAAATATTGAAGACAAAGATGACAGCAGCGGTGGTTTTCTCCCGAATTGGGTTTCCACCTTAAATACTGGTGTTCATGTGTGTTGCTTATGTGTGATGGTTTATTCTGTTATTACTGCACATGCTTACTTCTTACGAAACATCTAATGAATGAATGATGCAATGACCTAAGTAAAGAATTAAATGCATAATAAGAACTCTGGACATATAGGATATCCACATGTATACACAAGTTGGATTTAGTAAAGTAGGGTATGGTTTCAAGAAAGAAAAAACTAAAAAGTTTTCAGTCAGCTCTAAATACTGATTCACCCCCCCTCTCAGTATTTATTCCAAAAATTGGTATCAGAGCAGGTCCTTTTGAAAAGGCTTGGCTGCTAGAAGGAAGATCAAACAAAATGAGCAATCAAGAAGGAACAACATCTATCAGGCCTCCACTCTTCAACGGAAACAATTTAATCTTCTGGAAAACAAGGATGAGATCCTATCTTCAGTCTCTAGGAGCAGATGTATGGGCTATAGTTGAAGGAGGATATCAATATCCAGCCGAAGTACCAACAGATCCAACAGAAAGAAAGAATTATGAAACAAATGCAAAAGTGGTCAATGCTTTATTGGGAAGTCTAACTGAATCTGAATGCAGGAGCAAAGTCCAACCAAAAGAGCATTTTCCTTCAAACTCCAAAGTATGGAAAAAGAAGGAATTACAGGTTGAAAATTGTGGCATAGCTTTATTTGCTGAAGGAGAAGAAAATCAATGGTACATTGATAGTGGATGCTCAAAACACATGATAGGTGACAAAAACAAACTTCTTGCATATAGTGCTCTAGAAAAAGAAAATAATGTTACATTTGGAAATGATACTCCTGTTGTCATTAAGGGAAAAGGGTCTTTTTTTCTAAAAGAAAAGGTGAAAGCTAATAATGTCATGTATGTAGATGGATTAAAGCATAACCTGTTAAGTGTAAGTCAAATGTGTGATCAAGGAACTGAATTTGTCTTTAGTTCAAAAGAATGTGTGGTACGTGATCTTGATACAGGTAAAACAATTATAAAAGGAAACAGAACTCCAAGCAACCTGTATGTATTAAAGAACTGCAAATAACAATGTTACTTGAGTAAATCTTCAGAAAAATGGCTATGGCATAGAAGTTTGGGGCATCTGAGCTTCTCTCAAATCAACAAATCAAGCAGACTTAAAGCTCTTCGTGATCTTCCCAATATTACACTACCTGAAAGTATCATATGCAAATCTTACCAATTTAGTAAGAAAACCAGAGTGAAATTTAATGCCAAGGAAGGTTCATCAAGTAAGCCTCTTGAACTCATTCATACTAACATATGTGGACCTATGAGGAAAAAGTCACCACGGGGTGAACAATACTATATCTTATTTATTGATGATTTCTCTAGAATGTGTTGGATTGGGTTGATTAAACACAAAGATGAAGCATTTGAGAAATTTCAGATCTTAAAAGCACTAGTTGAAAATGAATTAGATCTAAAAATCAAGTGTCTTAGATCTGATCGAGGAGGAGAATATACATCAGATGAATTCATTGAATTTTGTGAACAACATGGCATAAAAAGACAGTTTTATGTAGTTGGTACACCACAACAAAATGGCGTAGCAAAAAAAATGAATAGAACAGTTCAACAAATGGCTAGAGCTATGCTTGATGATTCCAAAACACCTGACACATTTTGGGGAGAAGCAGCGCATACAGCGGTGAATATTCTTAACAAGGCACATGTTCGTGTAAATAGTGATAAAACTCCATATGAACTATGGTATGGTAATCCTCCCACTGTGAAGCATTTTAGAGTTTTTGGGAGAAAATGCTTTATCAAAAATAATGATGAAAAAATTGGTAAGTTTGAACCCAGAGCAGATGAAGGAATACTTCTTGGTTACTCCTCTAGGATTAGAGCATATAAATGTTACAATAAAATACTTCGGAAGATTGTTGAATGTGTTGATGTTGTTATTAATGAGTCTCCTGCGGCTCCAAAAGAAGAAAAACAAACAACAGATGAAGACGATGATGACATATATCCTTCTACATCAAATAGGAATGATATAGATAGTGAACCCAATGAAGAACCCGAAGAGGATTTATCTGAAAAAGCTCCATCCAGATATGTTGAAAAGAATCATCCAGAATCTCAAATTTTGGGAGAAAAGGGATCAAGTGTACAAACAAGAAGGAATCTTGTGGGATCTTCTAGCTATCTGGCATTTCTATCCACTATTGAACCACACAATGTCAATCAAGCTAGCAAAGATGAATGTTGGATTCAAGCCATGAATGAAGAGCTTGATCAAATTGAAAATAATCACACTTGGGAATTAGTACCAAGAACTCATGACAAAAATGTCATTGGAACTAAATGGATATTCAAAAACAAGTTAAATGAGAATGGCGATGTTATAAGAAATAAAGCTAAACTTGTTTGCAAGGGGTATGCACAACAAGAAGGTATAGACTTTGAAGAAACTTTTGCTCCTGTAGCTAGACTTGAAGCCATAAGAATGTTTCTTGCTTTTTCAAGCTTCCAACAAATCAAATTTTATCAAATGGATGTTAAATCTGCTTTTCTCAATGGTGATCTAGAAGAAGAAGTTTATATAGAACAACGAGAAGGATTCATCTTGGGAAATGACGAAAAACTTGTTTGTAGACTTAAAAAGGCTTTATATCGTCTCAAACAAGCTCCAAGGGCATGGTACTATCGTCTTGACAAATATCTTCATCAACAAGGATTTTCAAAGGGGTCTGTTGATAGCAACTTATACACAAAAACTAAAATTGATAAACTATTGATTGTGGTTGTATATGTTGATGATATCATTTTTGGAAGTAATGAAGAGTCTATGAGTCAGAAATTTTCTTCTGCTATGCAGCAAGAATTTGAAATGTCTTTACTTAGGGAACTAACATTCTCTCTTGGCTTGCAAGTGCAACAAACAACAAATGGCATATTCTTATCACAAGAAAAATATCTTAAGCAAATTTTGAAGAAGTATGGCATGGAAGAGTGCAAACCTGTAAGTACACCAATGATAACCAGATGTAATCTCAGTTCTCATGATGATTCTCCCACGGTGAATCATTCAGAATACAGATCTATGATAGGAAGTCTACCTTATCTCACTAGGACTAGACTAGACATTATGCATGCAATTGGGATTGTGGGACGATTCCAAGCTAATCCAAAAGAGTCTCATCTTCAGGTTGTCAAAATAATATTCAAATATCTGCAAGGAACTCAAGACTTTGGACTATGGTATCCAAAGAATGTTGATCTCACTCTTCATGCTTACACTGATGCATATTGGGCTGGAAATGTTGATGATCGGAAAAGCACTAGTGGTGGTGCATTCTATATGGGGCCCCGGTTAGTATCTTGGTTCAGCAAGAAGCAAAGCTCTATTGCCTTATCTATAGCAGAAGAATAATATGTGGCTGCAGCATCATGTTGCACTCAACTTCTTTGGATGATGCAAACCTTACAAGACATTCAAATCAAATGTTCACCTCCTATCTCCATTATGTGTGATAATGCAAGTGCCATCAGTATTTCAAATAATCATGTTATGCATTCCAAGACCAAGCACATTCCCATCAAGTATCACTTCTTACGTGAACAAGTGCTTGAAAATAAGGTGAAGTTGGAATATGTTCCCTCCATAGAACAAGTTGCTAATATATTTACCAAACCTTTACCCAGGGAAGCGTTCGAATATCTCAGACAAAAGCTGGGAGTAGTCTCTGCCATGCAAAAGATCAGATCTACTTAAATACAGAAGATTAAATTGGATATGCGGATTTCCTGCAGGACAGTCGCGTATATATGCAAGTTTATACATAGGAAACCGCGTATGGGTATTTGCTGAAAAAATTGTTCTGGGTATCTCTGGATACACAGGTTAAGGGGGAGCATTGGCATTCTAATTATTTGTTGTAGTCTGATCTCATGCTTGAGAATCTTTGATCTTGATTGTATAAGTCATTTCTGTTATTTCATTGAATATTGTGTTTGAAGATGCAGCATGATCTCAGGGGGAGCATGGTATTGTCGGTACAAAGGATCTTGATCTATCCTTTGCCCTTGATGTCAAAGGGGGAGAATATTGCTGAATGTATTTCTGGTCATGGTTGCCATCAATTCCAAAGGGGGAGATTGTTGGCAATATGTTTCTAGTATCCTATTATATTGAATTGATTGTCCTTGATGGAAACTCTCTGATAAAGGATGCAGATAATGACTATATGAAGAACTCAAAAAACCATTAGCAATTCTATACAAGCAGAATATAAGACTGAATGTACATTAATCGAAGCTCTGTATTTATTGGGAGAATCGATGTGAATACGGACGTGTTAAGAGTCATGTGTTATGATTCACTAAATTTTAACCTTGGGTGGAGAATACTGAGAGTATTTGGGTATTGATTGGTTCAATTATCGTGTGGAATGCTCTGAAACTCTGTGTGAAGCCCTGTTGGGAGACTGAGCCACGAACATGTTCTGTGTGTGCAGGGCACATTAGCTCTGTCGGTCAAAGTAATAGTGTGTTTCGCATGTGTTAGACATTACAAAGAAGGGTGTCCCTGTTGAATGCAAGAGAACCAAGTCGAATAGACCATAAGGATTTCATTGGAGTTGTATAACAGTATTGTGATTATATGAACTGATAACACGGAAAAACAAATTGGCGAAAGTACACAGACGGAACCTAGAGTAGAGGAGCGGAACCTTGCAGATGAACAGTGAACACGGTTTAAGGCTGGAAGCGGTTTTTATCACACCACCTTTGCAAAGAAAATGGTATTTGAGAATCAGGAGCGATTCCATAGAACAGTCGACACGTGGCATCGGGCGAAGTTCCAAAACCGCCATCACTGCGTGCCATCGCACGTTAACAATCGAGCAAGGAGGCTGCGCGATATTGTTGAGCACCGTCGATCTGGAGGGAAGCCATCGGATGGCGGTCATATGAAGAAAATGCACGAACGTTAATCAAAGTACGGCGCGGGGATTTGATTGGACTATTGATCATATACGTGGGGCCCAGAGTTAAATGTTTATTAACCTTGGCTATAATATTATACGGTGGAGATAAAGATTACCTTTGGGTCGATTCGTGTTGTGAGAGTATGCATTAGTGTATATGGAAGAGCATAGGTTTGGGTTCCAATTTGGATTGGTTCACCTTTTAATACGTGGGTTGTTATTAAAAGAGCATTTTTGTATGCCTTAGGAAGGTCATTACTAAAGGAGAAATTTGGATTAATATCTCAATCTCAGATTGAGATATTAAAAAGCCTTAGATTAATTATCTATTTGCCAGACCAAGAAAATAGAACAATGAGAAGTTGTTTGGAGCTTGGGTAGACCCTGTTGGATTATCTATTTGATCTCATCCAGGAATACCATCAGCAGTTGGGTGGTTTTGACTCATGGTATTAATAAAGACTAAAACGATATAAGGAGAAGAGGATTATAGTACAACGCGTGCATGTGGAGGGGTTGTTAATGAATAAATATCTTTAAGAGATATCTGCATGATTGAACTCTATTTCTGATAAACCGGAATATATGATGCACCTATGGATATGATGAAGGTTCAAGATCTCTAGATCTAGAAATGATGAATCAAAAATAAATCATGAAGACCTAGCGCAAGTCTGATGAAGAAATTGAAGAAAGTTGGTGGATTTGAGGGTTGAAGCCTACAGTATGAAAGTGGAAGCTTCATACAAGCTGGTGTTAAATCAGGGGGTCGAAGCTCCCTTCCAGGAGAGGTTGGTAAACGAGATCAGGGGGTTGGAGCTCCCTTCCAGTAGTGACTGGATAACGAGAGAAGGTGGTAGCCTTCTACAGGTGGGTGCCTGCGTGCTAGTATAAGTCTCCACCAGTACAAAATTGTAAGAAGTTTTCATTATAATAAATATTTAAGATAGAGATGACAGTAGCAGTGGTTTTCTCTCAAAGTGGGTTTCCACCTTAAATACTGGTGTTCATGTGTGTTGCTTATGTGTGATGGTTTATTCTATTATTATTGCACATGCTTACTGCTTACGAAACATCTGGTGAATGAACGATGCAATGATATATGTAAATAATTAAATGCATAATAAGATCTCTGGGAATATAGGATATCCACGTGTATATGCAAGTTGGATTCAGTAAAGTAGCGTATGGTTTTAAGAAAGAAAAAACTAAAAAGTTTTCAGTCAGCTCTAAATACTGATTCACCCCCCCTCTCAGTGTTTATTCCAATAGAATCTGCAATCAACATAAGAATACCTTGCTACTAAATGTTAGGTAACCACAACTACCTTCCATGCTTCCCAAAACAGCCTCGGTTTCACCCTGAGCAATCTCGAAAGAATCATAATAAGTTGATGTGGTTCCTTTGGTTCCACCAGCATTGGTGGCATGGTCAGCTGTTTGTGAAACCAGCATTCTAATCTCCTTAGCATTATGATCAACTGCCACTGTTCTTCCCAAGTCAACGAACTCAGCTCCGCCTTGGCATCAAAAGTGTAATTGCATAAAAGGAATTTTTGTCTCATGCCCATAGGTCTCCTACGATGAATGCACGGGAACCTAGTACATAGACAGTTTTTCTCTTCGCTTAGCTACCCAGGGCTTATTTCCCTTTCCAAATATCAATAATTCTTTTTCAAGAAAAATCTATAATAAGAAAAATATTTTACTATATTCTAAAAGGTGAAGATGTCTAAATCATGCCACAAAGTGAAAGGAAATAAAATATCTTTCTTCAAACCACCAAATATATAAGGAAAACAATAATGATTATAATAATAAAACTAGATTTATCGATCTATGCATGATATGAGACCCATAAGCATTCAAGGGACTAAAAATATCTAACCAAAACAAACCAAAAATTTCAAACTCAACAAAATCCTCTAAATAAGCAACAAACAAACCACTAAAATTTTCAAAGATATCAAAGCTAGACATGAACACAATTTCATGTACTTTAATAAACCCATTGTTGCTTAGTGTTAGACTTCTTAAATTAGTTATTTATCATTTAATAATAGGACACTATCTATGTGAAAAGAAATAGGTTCCAACTTCATCAAATCTAACTTCATTTCCAATCAAAGATCAAAACCATCTTCGTTTCCAATACCAATATAAAATCACACATTTTCCAAATATCAATAATTATTTTCCAAGAAAATGTAAAACTCGAAACTTAGCAAAATTCCCCAAACATAAGCAACATATATACCATTAAAATTTTCCAAGATGTCAGAGCTAGACATCAAGGTAGTTTCATGTACTTGAATGAGCCCATTGATGCTTTGCATTAGTCTTGTTAAACTAGTTATCTATCATTTAATACTAGTGAGACACTATCTATGTGAAAATAAATAGGTCCTAGAATCATCAAATCCAGCTTCATTTCCTGTCACAAATAAGAAACAAACAATGTAAGGATTAAATATGAAACATCAATCTTAAAATAACACGCATGAAGGAAATGTAGCTACAATTTTACAATGAAAATTAAAAAATATAGAACCCATTTTTACCTAAATTTGACATGTAGTAATCTTGCATGATCAATGGAACATGTATACCAAAATAAGAGTCCTAGGGTATTTCAATTTCCCAGTTCTCATCATGGTCATCATTTTTTACATTGTGAACATGATCTTCTCCAGATGTACTATCATTATGAGCCTCCAAAACATTATGTTATGTATCAAGTTCATTAGATAAATTTGTTATATTGTTTTCTCCCCTTCTATCACAATCTGATCGCCAAAGCGCTAGTGCTCTTTCATACAGAAAATTGTCAACGTCATACTTTGTTAAATATATTCTTAAACATGTATCCACATGTTTATCAAGATTTTTCCTCAACCTTGACTTCAAAAATGATAGTGCACTAAACATTTTATCATCCTCCACTGATCCCAAAATCATGGTTTGACACAAATCTTATAATTTGAAATATTTTGATATCTTTTCTTGCAGGTATTGGCTAGCACTTAAAGTATTCCATAATCTTGATATAGCACCGTTTTCATTAGGATTCTCCAAAAAAGGATATTGCTTCCACATTGTTTCAACAAAGCATCCACCTTGTTGATACAATTTTGATGAATCTAAAATACCTTCAATCTGTTCTCCATGTATCGAGACTTTCTTGCAAAAGTGGTCTACTAAACATTTTAATCTCTTTTGAAAATCGGCTTTTAAATTTCTTGGACATTGACAATTGTTCCAATATTGAGGGTATACCACACACATGGCCTCCAACAATTCATCTCGAGGAAATCGTTCTCTTATCTCTGATGATAGTGATCTTGCAATTTCTATAGAATTTTGTCTCACTAAGATCACAATATTATCAAATTGGTCTCTTGACATGGGGCAATCTTTGGTGATTCATCCTGTCTTACTAATATAATGAAAGGGGACCATTTACCCATGCACTGTGATACATAGTATCCCTTTTTCATCAAACGTTAAAAAAAAATTCAGTATTTTCTATATTGATGATCTTAGTCCAACTTGTAAACTCTGGACCAGTTAAAGAGTTTGGCATCATATACAAATTATCCAATGAAAGGCATGTTGACTTTCTCACATTTGTGTATTCAGCAATATACATTGTGTGATTCTGAGACATTTTCATGAGGACATTCATTTCATGTAGCATAGGAATAATTCCAGCCAATGTCAATAATGTTTCTATATCAGTTAGTCGAAAAAGAAGATCTTGATCTTTGTCTACATTGTAGTGTTTTTCATACATCAACCCTACCAAAGATTTGAACTCACTAAATAGTCTTTGAGCTGGTCCATTTAATGAGATCCATCTTGTATCAACATATTTTGGTATTTTTTTCCATCCGTAACACCATTTGCAAATTTTTGAAACTCTAAATATCGTTTGGGACTACAAGAAAAGTATGCATTAGTCTCACATACAAGATCTTCAACTTTTGAAACTAATGGAAACTTGCTTACTATTTCAAATGCAAGATTCATCCTATGAGCCATACAATGAATATTAATCATATATGGCAAAGCTAATAGTTTTATTCTAACACAAAGACCATTCCTTTGTCCTTGCATTACTGATACTCCATCTTCTCCAACACATACCAAATTTTTTGCAACCATTAAATGATAAATACCACTTTCCTTCAAAGTATTAAGAACAAGTTCATAAATATTTCCAGCTCTAGAAGTCTCTCTCATATTTTTAATCCCAAGTAGATAGGAATGCCTAATATGGTCATTAACCATATAAATGCTCATGTAGATCCATGAAGTATTATCAATATCCATAACCTCATCCAAAGACAATGCCAAAAACCTAGAATTTGTAATTTCCTGTTTCAAATCATCATTTTATTCTTGAGCTAGATATCTTGTCCATTCCCAACCACTAGTTACGGACCAATGAGAAGATGGAAAGTTTGGCACGTGAAGAAAAGATAGAAATTTCATGTGATCTGGATAATCTGTCATAGGATGACCTTTACATAAGATGTGAAATACAGTGCTCAATTGTATCGTCTTGGATAAAAAACTTCTTTCCATCGTCTTTTCAAATTGAGATATGATGGTTCCTCCACTTGCCTCAAGTTTCTTCTTACTTATTAAATATTTTTTGTATTCTTCCACACATTGGATATGTCAACATTCCTCCAAAGATTTCCATCTGACAATATATTTCTCCTTACCATTTATAATTTTCTTTTCATAAACATTTCCTGCATGCTTTTGTACAGTATCTAGCTTCATCTGAAATTTCACTACCTTGCAACTTTTCCAACTACACGCAATACATTTAACTTCTCGTAAATCCTAATTTGTAGGAGGTATTTCTTCAATAAATGGAAAACTTGAGACCCAATCATCTTGGAATTTTCTCCCTACGGTCCACTGGCCTTTTTTCCTTTTCCATGAATGGTTTGTGTCACCTTCCAAGGAAATATCTTTAACATTTTCATCACTAATTTCTGTTGAAACTGCATTTATCTAACCCTGATCACTTGAGGAACCTATTATTTCATCCATCATATGGATATCAGATGCATTTTCACCAGAGTTAACATCTCTCTCAGTAACAGATTGTTCAAAGGAGCTTGAAGCATGAAGAGAATGTGTATTCTTGGATTAAGACTTTTTAAAGTATGATAATAGATCAATTTGCCTTGATAGTTTCTTCCCAGGATTATTTTTTGACATCTCACTGATATTCTAGAAGTAAAATCTCAAATTGATCTATAAACCTACATCAATAGTTTCCAAGAGTTGAGAATTACTAGATTTGTATGTAGCTTTCAAAATAAAATAAGTGTAATGTTCACAAAAACCATTATGCAATTTTTTATTAAAATGTTGTGCCAAGCCCAAGCCCAAAAGCAAAAATAAATCATTATACACAAAAAAATAACATCATGGGTCATCATCTATAAAACAAAGAACATCATTCAAATGTAAAATATATAAAAATTTCCACTAAATTAATTCATATCTCCAAATCACCTAATGAAAACTTGAAAGCTTTAAACAAAACAACAAAATATTACAATAAATTTAATCATCCTTTTCAAAACACCTCTCCCTTAAGTTGTAAAGAATTGGTTATAAGAAGTTGAAACATATCCTCTATCATTTTCCATGATAAAAGTGAGGAAGGAAACTAGTCAGTTACTAGTGATTATTTTACTTATCTTCCCCTTGATGAATTGGTTATAAGAAGTTGAAACATATCCTCTATCATTTTCCATGATAAAAATGAGGAGGAAGGCAACTAGTTAGTTACTAGTGACATTTACACCCTCCATAGAGAAGATGGAGGACTTGGGCTAATTAACAGCCATGCTCCAAGGATAGTTTTAGCAACTAAATGGCTTGCAAGGACAAATGAAGGAGAAGCTCCTTATGAGGTATTTTTCAATCATAGGCTAGAAACAACTTCACATATACGCAACATCTAAGTCCCTAATGATTTATGATTTAATCATAGGTGAAAATTCCTTTAATTTTCCTAGATGAACAATCATCAAAACAATTTGGAATGATTGCAAGTAATATTTCATGAGCTTGACAAGGAGCTAAGGATTTTTAAGAGTGTTCTTACACTAGGACACCAAGTGGGCCACATTTCTAGGCGGGCCAATGATTTGGGTTTACATGCATGGAAAAAGCATGGGAAAAATAAATTGCAAGCGTTAAATCATCTAATGTGTTTGATCAGCGGAATGGACCCTTTGCAAGGTAAATCAATGAAATGGTATCTTTACACTTTTTTAATCAATAGAATGGACCCTTTCTATAGGTTTAATATGTGAAATGGAAAAAAAACCATGTTCTTAACCATTAGGACCATCGAAGACCTGATTTCAGAGTAGGACCTTTTTAATGGAAAATTCAATTGGAGCAATACAGAGCTAGGGCCAGGGTTCATTGTGGAAAGACTTTATAGGTTTCTCTTATAAAGCTCCTTTTTCTTTGAGTAATTATAAATTCTGAAATTATCCCAAGTGCACTATCCAATCACAAGACAATTCTGCTCTCAGTATCAAACTCTCAAGCACTTGGTCCAAGTCATTTAAAATTTAGCCCTGTATGGTTCTCACAACCATACTTTAAAGAAATGGTGAGAAATTTTGGATCTCTCCCAGTTCATGGCTTTGCCTCCTACATCTGGGAGAAAAAAATAAAGAGATTAAAATTGAAATGAAAGAATGGCCTCAATCCCACAAGGAAGATCGTCCCATTTCGGAAGACGGGAATCCTTGAAGAAGTCAAGTCCCAAATTTAAGAATAAGGTCTCTTTGAACAAACTTGGGCAAGGGGAAAAGGAATTAAGTGCTCAACTATTCAAATCTCAGATCATCGAAGAATAAATCTAGAGATTGAAATCAAGGAGCCTGTGGCTGAAAGCAGGGAACAGGAGCATTAAATTTCTCCATTACTAATAACAGTCAAGAATAATTTAAAATTTCATCTCTGAGGTAACTCTTAGACAGATTGAAAACAGATGGTTTAATGAAATCAAAGTAGCAGCCTTCTCTCACTTTAGGGACCTGCTTTCAGAATAAGAGTAGATATTGGAAGTGCTTGGGAGGAAATGTTGGACAAGATCCATGTCTTCTACAAGAACTGGATAATGAGAAACTCCTAAGACCCATATCAAGCAAGGAAGTCCAAGAAATGGTATGGAATATGAAACTTAACAAAGTCCCTAGTCCAGAGTCCAGACAAGTTCTCAACACATTTTTTAGTAAGCATGTAAATATATCAATAGTGACCTCTTAATCTATGTGGAAGAATCAAGGAAGCAATGCAGATTTAAAGAAAAAATAAATTCCTTCTACTTCACCCTCATCCCTAATGTCAGAAACTAAAAGATTCTAGGTAAGACTACCTTTTCTAGATTTAAACCATTGATGCAATGTGTTATCGCAGAGAAACAAACTTGCTTTGTTCAGGGTAGACTTATCTGTGAAAACAACATAAGAGTTTAGGAAGCTTCTCACAGTAGCCACCCATCTGGAAAGAAGTACATGAGTCATAAAAATCGATATGGTGAATGCCTTGGATAGAGTGAGGTATATTTTTTTATTCTCGGCTATGAAGAAATTTGGCTTTGCTAAGAACTTCATTCTATGGGCCAAGGCCTACATAGGACCCTAAATTAAAACTATAGTCAACAGGAGGACAATGTCTTTCTTAAATCTTCAAGGCCACCAAGGACCTCAAATAAGGATATCACATCTACCCTTCCTTGTTCACTATAATGGCATAGTGCTACCTATAGGAGTTTTTTATCCTCCTATAACGAAGAAAGCGCTTGACAATGAATTAATCGTATATATAGCAAGAGTCATATTATTTGAATTTTGAGCTTACCTTTCTAAAATTCATGCTCCTAATTGGGTCTTTTATACATCAAATGGAAACCTACATTGGTTCGAGACATTTCATTGTATAGACGAGGAACTTCGAAGACTCGAACTTGAACACTTGCACACTCCTGGACTAATTTATGTCAATTACGTAGTTGTTGTAGATGCCTCTCTGGAGAAACTCTTAGCCTACCTTCCCTTGGGATAAAAATATTTTTTAGCTCAACAATCATCAGTCTAAAATGTTCTTCTACCTGTATGCCTAGAAAGATACAAAAAGAGTATAGAGTATAGACGTTGTGATACAAAAATAAGAATCTGCTTCAAACAGAACAAGCCTTGAATAGAATGTAACATTCCTTTCCTGATATGACTTGGAAAAACCACAAAATTTTTGATTTTATATAGTCTAGTTCACTGTGAAATTTTTACAAACAATTGGTATGTGGATTGATGTAGGTGACTTTGAGAATTTATTTCCAAATAAAAAGGTACAGAGAACATATATGCCAATTAAAACATCAACACCTATATGATATAAATGCTTCTGAACAGTCACATCCACTTGCATTTAAGATAAAGGCATACATAACATTGATAGAGCATACTCCAGCCAATAAAATGAGTGATTTGAGAAGTATCCGTGAGCAGTTAAGAGAGAACTATAGTTGTATATGGAGGCCGCTTTCAGAATAGTAATATTAGCAACATAAATAACTTCCAACAGAGAAATAACATAGATGTACTTAACCTCCAAACACACAGGTATGCCTAGAAAGCAACACACAGGTATCCCCAGAAATCAACACACAGGTATGCCTAGAAATATTTATTTTTCTATGTCAAATGTGATGGGAAAACTGGTATAAACTTCTGAATCAAAACAGGTTGCAAATTTTGCCTTAATGTATAATTATTTCCCTGCATCTCAATGTCAATGAATATTATATTCTCTATAATAATGCAGAAATTTTTTCCAAAATATTGGAATATATTTATTTTTTCCGATTTTCCCATCCCAAGAAATAACCCAAACAAATCGTAAGTTTTTCTGAGTTTTGAAAAAATCACAATTTCAAAAAAAACACTGGAGTATTTAATTAGTTCCAGTAAAGCTTTCATGGATTTCCCGACTTGGGTAGATGTCAAGTATGAGCAGGCTGCAGGAGTGGTTGGTAGTAGAGGATGTCCTTAACCAGCCACTACAGGATGGACAAAGTCCTGTACTAGACTCAATACCCACCACTATGTTTGACTCCAGCCACAGAACCTTCCACTACTAGAGGATGACCCAATATATATGCCCACTAAAGGAGTAGGGTCATTGATAGTAGATACTAGATAATTTGGCATCTTACACCTTTTATATATGTATCTTCTTTTCATATGGTATGGAAATATGATTATATATTGTTGCTAGTTTATACTTAATTTTAAATGAAAAAATGAAATATTTTTCATTTTTTAATGCTTAGCCATTTTTTGCCAAGTCATTTCCATTGTTTTCCTGAGTTGCTGAATTTCAAAGTTGTTGACCCCCACAAGTTTATTCCCAAGTCCAATATTTCAATATTACTTAACCATACAACCCTTGACATTAAGGTACATCTCCTTAAATATAGTAACAGAATCTTGACTTATTTTTCATCTCCTTCCACATGACCCTTGAGGAACTCAGCGTTTTGTATGAAACAAATTGGACACATATTCTTTCAACATTAAAAAAATTTCTCATTTTCTAATCCTTCTTGTGAGCTCTGGAGCTCTTTTTAAAAATCAATAAAGAAGCAATTTGGATATCAACACTTCAACATGGAACAGACCCCTCCCCCTCTTTCTTATAATATGAATCAAATATTTATGCAGCTTTCCAATTAAGTTAAATGTGTACCAATGGCATGAATATATATCAAAATTTCCATCCATGCAATAATCATCGGAAAGACGAAAATGTACAACCAAAATGATATGTCTAAGGCGTAATGACACAAGGGGGCATCCATTGTTGACCTCAGGAAAACCCATACCCTATACATACATAGCATAAAATCCAAGCCCCTAAAGCAACTCAATACAATTGTAAATTCCTAGAAATCCAAGATTTATGAAATTCCTTTCCTTGACCCAAACATAGAAGAATGCAACAATAACCGATTGCATAACCAACTTTCACTTCTCTCCAAGTCAAATTGTTGTTAAAGAATGGTTTCTCTACACCCTAAAACACATGTTTACATACACAAATGGGAGAAAAGATGTAAGCAAGCAATGCAACCACCTCAAATTGTGGGGTAAATCACGATACATCCATCATAATAGGCACCTTAAGGGGATAGAGCATACCTGACACCAAACTGTTAATTTACCGTGTTGCTCTGAGCATGTTCTCCTTCTGGTGGTAGGGCACTTGGCCTTTAATGGAAAGAGGGCACACCTGTGGAAGAGTCTCTCATGTGGACAAGTTGATTTGTATACAACCTCATCTTATTTCTGGTAGGGTACATTTATCTAGGCCTACAAGGCATATTCATTCTTGGAGCTCTACTCTTACTTCTGTCATACTAGCTTGGGTGAGATTCTCGCATGCATGGTAGAGTTACTCTGGGATTTCTACTCTTGTATTCAATAACCAGTTTATTTTTCATTCTAAAACTGGAAGAAACACTCAACAAATATAATATGAATACGGTATGTTGTCCAATTTCATGAGCATGGAGTCATGGACTGCTATCATATCAAAATTTCAAAACATTATTTGCAACTTTTTATAATTGTTGTTGGTATCAAACCCCTTGTAAAACAATATGTACGGGACCAAACTAGGTCCTGGCCATTTTTCATGGAAGCCAATATACAATCTCTTCCCTCATGTCACAACATGATTTGATCAATTTGGCCAGGGTTCAATGCATTAACAAAATTTGACCAAAATTTGTGTTTTATGTAACCTAAATTGCAGGAAATTTAACCACCTGTATTTTAATATCTGGAAATGTTTTAGGTAGTGAAACATGTCCAGTATGGCTATGAAATAACCTAAAAATATTCAAATGTTTTCCATGATTTGTAAACACAGGGGTGCCATGTAAAATTTCAAGCCCAAAAAATCACATTTGGGATCCTATAAACCAAAATTAGTTATTGTATCAAACATTTAAAACTCCTAATTAGCACTTAGTGTTTGTTATTTTACCAACTTCCATTGAAATAACAGTCATGGGATGTTACCAAAGAGTTAACCAATAGATAAATGCACACCACAAATCATACATTCATTGGAACTTCCCCTCCCATACATGACCATCTAAGGGAAAGGGACAAAAAATAAGAAAATAAGTTAGCGAATCATCACAGTCAGCCAATGATTCTTAGTGTCAAATCATTGGAAACTGCAAATCAAGTACAAATTTAACCCATGTATCCATGGGTTGATAAAAAGAGTTTATAGCAGCCACAAGCTAATCACTCTACGAGTCTACCCAAATCTGACACAAACTCCTAGAACTTGTTGATTAGAAATTCCCCAAGAAATTTTACTCGGTTCATGAGAGAATGAAAGACGAGTGAAAATAAACTTTCTATGATTTAACAGCGCTAGGTTTGTGAGCTAGTTCCAACTTCCTTGTATCATATGCAAATGCCTCAATTGTGCATTGAGATTCTCTTTTTGAACTTATTAACATTAAAGCAGCAACAGACATTGATAAGAAGATTATAAATGACCAAACCCATATTGTAAAATTTCATGTTACTCTACAACTTACACCATCTTTACTCCATGGTACACCTTTTATATCATCTGGAAGGGAAGTTATCATGAATGAATGGTGAATGCTTAAGAACACACAATAAGTTTCAGTGGTGAAGGGCTGACATCATCATCCTTAATCCTATACAAGGCTTCAACTTAGGGCTTATTTGAAGGCTTGCCATCACCTTTTTTCGATTTCATCACTAAGTAAACCTTTTCTTTATGCTTACATGCCCAGTTACTCCTTGTATAAGCTACATCTTGAAACCCTAGGCAATCAAGCATCTTTCAAGGCTTTGTTTATGGTATGTTGTTCCTTTTACATAGAGAATTGTGCCTTTATCCATATAAGTATCTTGCTTAGCCTTTCACTTATATCACCTTGAGCCAATTGACATATAATCTTTAGGCGAGAAGTTGGGAAGCCTCTTGCGTGATGAAATTCCACTAAATATCATAAGGTGGATTAAGTGACAGTGGCAATCCACCTCATTGTTGCACCTTGGTTTGGCTCTTGCCTTGTGAGGTCTTTCACAAGGCCTGTTAGATTTTGAGGCAACAGGGACCTTGTGTTTTGTGGAAAATACAAATAATGAAATGCATGGGTTACAGTTTTCTTTGTAAATAAAGATGAACCATATCGATGTAAAGTTTCTGAAGTTGCTATCCTATCGTCACAAGAGAGAAACTGATTACAGTAACATTCACAAGATGAATTCCTTGGTAGACAATCCCAAAGCTAATATTTGACTCCTGCACTAAAATGTTATGCAACAAGAGAGTTCTAAAATATTATGTACAATAGTCTGATTGACAAAGTCAGAAATTGGATTGCAATGTAGACGTTGACACCGGCTTGTTTACTAAGAATATTAATCTACTTTTGACTATATCCTGAGAACCAGACACACTGACCTTCTAATATAAATTGGTTGGACAAGTTTTTAGTATCAACTTGAAATGGTATTGACTATAATATTTGCATAAACTCTTCCTAGACCTATGCAATACCTCAATGGTGCCCTGTTATTGAATGATAAATATTTTCCTTTCTGCACATCAGTGTTTTTCACATGCACCGTTAGTTTAAGTTTTTATCAAGTGCTAGCTTCCTATATTACAACTTAATACTAGCATAGTATATTCAGGTAACTCTTTGTAAAATATCATACATGCACTTCAAAGAAATGATCTCAAAATGCTAAGTCCCAGTTAATAGAATCTGCACGTGGAATTATTAGAAAAGAGAATCCAAAGAAGCTACCAACTCCAAATGCTGCATCAAAAGTCAATGCCATAGAGTTTCATATTGACACCATTTCAAATCGATAATGAAAAACTAGAACAACACCAAATATATCGTGACAGGTGATCAAAATACCATGATGTCATGCATGCTTCCACCAAATAAGCTGACCATTAAAGTATCTACGTCTCACTTGCATGCAATGCTCTCGCGACACTTATATGCTAATTTTTAAAAGCCATAAAAAATGTAACCAAGATAAATGATAAATTCTACTATTATTTTTTAGATAAAATTTTAAATTAACAAATCCCATGAATGATTCCAGAGGATGATAACTCCATACTCATTAAGGAAATAAATCTAACAACTTTAAATGATATGCATAATGATAAATTAAAATTGTATGCACTGCAACAGCACATGCTCATTACAGTCACACTTGTAGGGCATTTGAAAGATGAAATAGCACTCAAAATAACCTTAATAAAGAAACTCAACAACCAATGGCATTCCACAAGATCTACATCATAAATATAATAAGGTAAGACAAATTACAAAAACCCATCTCAGAGTTTTGTCAAGATTTACCAGTAGTCTTTAAATTAATAGACGTTAAATTGCTAGCTGAGAAAGCAATAGGGGTCAGAGGTGGTGAAGAAACTTCTTCAGTAATTTCTATGCCTTGCAACTGGTCTTTCTACCACAAAGTTGCCTTGAAAATATGCCAAAAACAGGTATCAGAGAAGGTGTTTGTATCTAACTACATAGTTCGACATAAGGCTCAACTAAATAGGTTTGAATTAATTCATCAAGTTTACAGACCAATACATAAGAAAACCTTTGAAAGATTCACATAATCAATAAATATGGCTCAAACTTGTCTAGACACAGAGGGCTAAAATTATATAGGAAACCACAACATATTAACGAAGTGAACATTAGGGAAAAAATTATGCCTCAGGAGTCACACCTCTATCACAGAAAAATTTCCTTAGAGAGGGCTGAAATTTGACCTATGAGGACTCCTCGCTGAACTTTGAAGCAATCACCGATTCACCAACATTCACCAGAGGTCCATCACATTCGGACTGGCAAATTTATTAAAAAATAATAATGACATAGCATTGTTAGACTGGCCAAAACCATCACAGCACACTTGAAGCATTTGAATTTTGGACTCAGCAAATTTATAGAAAAAAATATAATTATAGTTGCAACCCAAGGGCCAACACCACTACCTAAACTCCTCCTCGCGGCGCGGTTTTAGCTCCATGGCACCGAGGAAATGGGCTATCTTGGACCTTGGAACTCTAAATCTAGCTATAGTGGTCCATCTCCCGAAACCAGTTGCCCTCGTCAATGCGTGCAGTTGTAGCCTGTCATCAGTCAATGTGTCCAGAATCCAAATCTTGTAAGTTTCCACCTCCATCGATCTCCACCTCCGTCAATCTGACCTCCATCGATCTGGGTTGCACTTCCAACATTCAACTTCCATGCCCCAAACCATCCAAAATTCAACTTCCACGCCCCTTCCAAGCCCCAACCACCTCTCCGACCCAGTAAATTCCTGCGAACCAGTGAAAAAATGGGGCGAATCACTCCAACCCCTCCCTCCTACCCAGTAAATCCAGGCGAATGCCATTTAAATATGCTTCAAACAAATAAAATCGGGACCGAATTCCATTTTTTCAGTTTTATGGGCATTTATTTTGTTGGGCTAATATTTAATAATTAATTATTTTTAAAATAATTATTGGGCTAACTTTATAAAAATATAGAAAATGGGTTTTATATAAAAAAAATTCCCTATTAAAATTTAAAATCCCTTAAAATTCGCCTTTGGGCTAAAATTCGCCCCTAAAATTTTCCCTGCCTCCAAACACTATGGAAACACAAGTTGTGTGCCAATTTGGAGAAGTGCACTTTTGGCATGACCCAGGTTCAGTATCTAGGAACATTATTAATGAACAGGGGGTGCATGTGGATCCAATCAAAATCCAATTAATTCAGGATTGGCCAGCCCCAACCACTCTAACAGAGCTCTGTAGCTTTCTGGGTCTTTCCAATTTCTACCGCAAGTTCGTGTTGGGATTCTCTCATATCACTTGGCCCTTGAGTCAAGTCACTAAGGGAGGAGCGAAAGAAAAATTATCTTGCTTTGAATCTCAATAGAAGGTGTTCGTAGAGTTAAAACATTGCCTCTACTCTGCATCATTGCTCATATTACTAGACTTGCAACAGCCATTTGAGATCGAGACAAATGCCTCTAACTATGCTATTGGGGCAGTCCTTACTCAACAGGGGTATCCAGTGGAATATCACAATGAGACACTTTCTGAAACAATCCAGAAGTACCCTACTTATGAAAAATAGATGTATTCCATTATGCAGGCTTGTCAACAATGGAAGCATTACATTTTGGGGAAGGAAACAGTCATCCACATAGACCACTAACCCCTGCAGTTCATATAGGCACTATGGAAGTTGCAAAATGATCGCCATCAAAAGTGGTCCACATACCTGCAATAGTTTCATTTGAACATCAAGTACAAGAAGGGTAGCACCAATAATGTTGTAGACTACCTCAGCCAACCACCGATCGTGGCGCTAACCACCATGCTCAACTCTTGTGGGCACGAGACTTCCAATTGGCCCCTTCTCTACATAAGCGATCCAAAATTTGGCCACATATACAAGATGCTCTTTGAAGGTAAGAAAGTTCCAAATTTTCACCTCCATGATGCACTGCAATGTCACCTGGGACACCTTTAATTTCCTTCAACCAAGCATGCCAAGATGGTTTGGGATGCGCACTACAGTTGGGTTGTTGGGCATTTTAGGGTCGAGAAAATAGTGGCAGTACTGTAGAAGTATTTCTATTGGCCAAAATTTCGGCAGGATATCGGGAAGTACATTAGATCTTGCATTTCCTGCGCCATTGCTAAACCAACCATCAATAAGAAAGGTCTCTATACTTCGCTACCTACCCCTATTCGACCTTGGGAATCCATTTCCATGGATTACATTTCGAGGCTTCCTTCTACTAAGCATAGAAATGACTTTGTTTTTGTGGTCATCGATAGATTCTCGAATATCGCCATTATGACGGCTTGCAAGAATAATATCACAAAAGAAGCCATTGCTAAACTCTTCTTTGAATAAGTGTGGGTGCACTTTGGGATCCTGCTGTCTATCATCTCATATCAGGACAATAGGTTCCTCAATACATTTTGGTCCAGTCTTTGGTTGATGTTGGACACTCCACAGCTTTACATCCCCACACTGATGGAAAAAAAGAGGTCATCAACAAGATGATCATACACATTCTCTACATGTACAACTCAAAACATCCACGCACATGGGATGAGAGCATCCCCTATTTACATCACAAATATAACTGGGCTCTCCACAGCTCAACTGGCCATAACCCCTTTAAGGTGGGCTTAGGATTCCAGCCACTATGTCCCATTGATGTAGCCATGCCCTTTGCAACTACTCAGGCAGATTCGGCTCATGTCTAGTCTGAAGCTGACAAGGTTAACAACTTTATTGAGTGCATTCAACACATATAACAACATTTTCATGACATATTTTCTAGATCCAATGCTAATTACAAGAAATGACATGATCAACATCGGGTACCACATAGCTTCTAGGTGGGCAACAAAGTTTGGTTAAATTTGCAAAAGGAGCACCTCTCTGGACCCCACTGCAAGCTACACCCACTCCTATATGGTCCATATACCATCACAAAGGCCATGGGAGACAATTCTTTTGAACTTAGCATTCCCCCATTCCTTGGCCTGCAACCAGTGCTCAACGTGGATCGCCTTCGACCATACTTTCTGCCATTACTGGATACATTCGACATTGCGGAAAAACCCACATCGATAGAGTTAAATCCATACTGCATGGAATAGGCTACAACCGATAAAATCATGGACACATATCTTAAAAGCACTCGTCAACAGAAGATCCAATTGTATCGGATTGTCGAATTTTTCCAAATCCTTCACTAGGGAAAGTGGTTCACCAGGGACCAAGTTCAACAGAAAGTTCCCCACCTCACAAAGGCTCTGCATGCAATAGGTACCATTTCTTCCTAACAAGGGAGGAATTATCAAGGTGGATTTTGGTGGCCACTCTCCTATTCCACCTATTCAGTTTCTCAAGTTTTCGTATTTACTAGTTTTAGCATTTTTTCGAGTCCTGAACTTCTGGAGCCATTTTGAGGTTGTAAAAGTCGTTTTTTGGGCATGATTTCTCCAGCGATAGACTATGCATGCAATGGGGACCATTTCTTCCTAAGGGGGGAGGAATGATTCGAGTGGATGTTGGTGGCCACCCGCCTATTCCACCTAATCAATTTCATCAATTTTCTTATTTACTATTTTTAGCAGATTTTTAGGTCCTGCACTTCCAGAGTCGTTTTGAGGCCCTAAACGGATTTTTTGGGCATGATTGCTCCAAATATTTGATCAAATCATGGCAGAAATCGTGGTCTTTAAATATATATTTTTAACGAGGTATCTGAACCGAATTTATGCAGGAACGCAACAGAATATAGAAATAACCATAAACATAGAAATACAGCGTAAGGCTTCATTTCATTAATATCAAATCACAGAAATATGCTTACAAACATGATGGAAATTAAATAGCTAGGGTGTTGGTAGCAAATCTCTGAGAAGAGATGTGGCGACTACAGACCTTTGAACTATGTTACAATGAGGCTCGAGGGCCTATTTATTATGGAGAAACAATGGAGAACTCTAAATGTTAAAAAACCTAACCCTAGGAGATGAAGTGCCAAAAATATGGGCCCCGTTTGGGTAAATTGGTGTTTCAGCTTCCTGGGGACGTAACTTCGGCATACTATCTCTGTTTTGGGCTTCAAAACGGCTCCGGAAGTTCAAGATCTGAAAAACTGCTAAAACTAGTAAGTTGTGAAAAAATTGAAAGAGACAATGGTGGGGCCCCAAGTGGAATATGCAGGTGGCCACCAATATCCACCTAGATCATTCCTCCCCCCTTAGGAAAGCAATGGTCCCCATTGCATTAATTTCCTCCATGAGATGAGGAAACTTCTGTTGAACTTGGTCCCTGGTGAATAACTTTCCTTGGTGCAGGAGTTGGCCAACTTTGACAACCTGATATAGTTGGATATTTTGTCAGTGAGTGTTCTTGATTTGCATGTCCATGATACAATGTGTTCTGGTCTATTCCATGCAGTCTGGGTTTAATTCTTTTGCTGTGAGTTCTTCTACAATGTCAAAGGTGTCCAATAGAGGTGGAAAGTAGGGACGAAGGAAGTCTACATTGCATATTGGGTGCAGACCAAGGAATGGTGGAATATGGAGCTCAAATGCATTGTTCTCTATAGCCTTGGTGATGGTGTATAGCACATATCAGAGCGGGAAAATCTTGCGGTGGTGTCAAGTGAGGCAGTCCTTCTGCAAATGTAGCCACACTTTTCGCCCACCTGGAAGTTGTGTGGCACCCAATGTTGATCATGTCGTTGCTTGTACTTAGCATTGGCTCTGTCCAATATGTCATGAACCTATTGGGGGATGTGCTGAATTTGCTTGATGAAGTTGTTTTCTTTGTCAGCTTCAGACTGGACATGAGCTGAATCGGCTTGAGTAGCTGCAAATGGCATGGCTACGTCAATGGGACATAGTGGCTGGAATCCCAAACCCACCTGAAAGGGGTTGTGGCCGGTTGAGATGTGGAGAGCCCAGTTATAACTGAGTCATACATAAGGAAAACTCTCATCCCATGTGCGTGGATGCTTTGAATTTTACATGCGCAGAATGTGTACAATCATCCTGTTGACGACCTCTGTCTAGCCATCAGTTTAGGGATGGAAAGTTGTGGACTTGGTGAGCTTGGTGTCAAACATTGACTAGAGGCTGGACCAAAATGTGATGAGGAACCTTCTATCATGATCTGATATGATAGACTTTGGGATCCCAAAGTGCACCCACACTCGTCCAAAGAGGAGTTTAGTAGTGGATTCTACTGTGATATTCTTATTGCAAGCCACCATAATGGCCATATTTGAGAACCTGTCGACGACAATGAAAACACAGTCGTTTCCATGCTTAGTAGAAGGAAGGCCTAACATGTAATCCATGGAGATGGATTCCCAAGGTCGACTAGGGGTAGGTAGCAGAGAATAGATCCCTTGCTTCTTGATGGTCGATTTGGCAATGGCGCAAGCAGTGCAGGATCTGATGTACTTCCCGATATCTTATCGAAGGTTCGGCCAATAGAAATAATTTTTTAGTACTGCAACTTTTTTCTCGACCCCAAAATGCCCAATGACTTGACTGTAATGCGCTTCCCATATCATCTTGGCACACTCGCTTGAAGGAACACAAAGGTGTCCCAAGTGACATAATAGTGCATCTTGGAGGTTGAAATTTGGAACTTGCATACCCCCTAAAATACATTTTACCGAAGTTGCTGCATCAATGGAATACGCAGTATAAAGAGGGTTTTAACATAAAAATATGGGAGAATAATATATCTACTCATATATTAATGAATAATGCTAAATTACAGAGATCTATTCTCCTCATACAAAATACAAGAGAACCCGGCAAGGGTTTCTTATCAAATACTCTGCATACAAATGTGATCTTCAGGAAATTACTGAATAATCACTGAAACACTGAAGCACAAGAGAATAGAAGGCTGGAAATATATCTGATCTGATGTATAAACCTCAAGGGCTTCCTCCCATGAAATGATGAACCTCTCAATCACAAGGAAACACTGCAACGGAGCCACCAAACCATGCAATGAACACTGCCTCCAAAATAACGCACTCCCTAGCAGAAACAGCGCTGGGAGGGTATGATAAATGTGTGTTATGATACCACAGATCTGAAATAATTCCTGGAGCTCTCCAAAAAGATCTCTCAAGTGAAGGAAACCTCCCTCCAATGAGAAACTAGCTCAGAAGCCCGAATTCCAATCCCTTCCACTGCTACACCCAGCAACACTGCACAATCTCCGGAAAAGTTGTGCTGATGTAGATGGCTGAAGCTTGTCCTGAAAAACTGATGTGGAAACATGAATACAAACTCTCCTAATGAGCTACTCAAATGAAAGAGGTGGGATTCCCGCCCGAGAACACCCAGTGCTAAACAGCACTACAACTTTGCTAAGCAGCAACAATTCTTGGCAGCCAAGAATAATAATCTACAACATAACCAATAATATTGCCATCCTCTTCCTTATATAAGATGTGAGTTTTCTTTCCCTTTGCCCCACTCACTTAGGTTGCTTCTAACCCAAGTTACATTTCCCTCCAAAATTGCATTATCCATCCTAGGATTCCTCCCCCACTAAAACTATGATGTTGACTTGGTCAAAGCAGATTCATTTTATCTTTTTCCACACATGGAGGTGTCTTATTGAGCTATAAAGAGTGTCTCCTTTCACACTTGGAGTGTTTTTATCCTCCTTAGGATACTTATGGGATTTTCTACCCATTTATTTACTGGCTACAGCTACTGTTAACTCTAATGTTCCATTTGGCTTGGAAGCTAAAATTTTGGAACATTACAATCCTCCCTTCCAAAATATTTTCTTGTCCTCAAGAAAATGCATAAGGAGATCAAAATATCTCCCCTCCTTCTCATGTGGCCTCCATCAATAGCCTCCATCACTGCATCAAGAGAATCTACAAATAAACTGTCATCTAATGCTTCCTCCCAAGTGTGAAAAACCAAGGTGTCTGCATCAATCAGAGGTGGAAAGTGTGAATGGAAACATTATATATGTCTCATGGCCTCCACAAAGTAGGAGTGATGATCATCATGGTGAATGAGTGCCTCCCTCATCCATGCAGTCATCCAAATGAAGTGAGTCACCCTCCAACATGGTAACTCATGAAAGGTCTCTTCCACCTTGTGCTCTTGAAATGAAGGTGGGTTTAATAAGTGAACATGATAGGGCATGCTAATCTTGGGCTGAGACATGATTTCCCTCCAATGGCAATAATTAGATTGAGCCTCCAAAGACTCTTCCTCCAAAATCATGAGTCATGCCAACCCAAACCATTCCATTCAAGATGAATGGCACATCATCACTACACTGCATCCAAATCAGAAAATGGTTGAAGGTTATGTGCAATTTTGGATGATACATATGGTCTCTCTGGTGGATACAGCGCAGTTCTCCCAACTGCTTCTTGAGAATGTCATATGGCAAGTGTTCCTGCAACAAGTTACATGTTGGATATGTATGTTCTCCCAACATGGGGAAGTAAGCATAAATGTATATCAGATGTACATATAAAAAATAACAATGCACCTGCCCAATGTCATGTATAGATGGGCTACTATCATCATAAACATTGGCCCTAAATTGACCATGAAACCCAAAAATACTCTTGCTCTTTTGGGGAGCAATGCACTATTCAAACATAGTGAGAAAGTACAAATACTCAATAGAGTAATCAACAAGTACAAAAATGCATTCTCTACCATACATAGTGAGTGGGATGAAAGTGAGATCCTCCAATAAGTCCTCCCATGAGAATCTACTCATAAAATTCTGCAATAAGAAGGGATACCTACTCCCTTTGGAATATCTCATCCATAAGAACATGCTCCTATGTGACAGTGTTGTAGGCCTTTGTAATAAGGCTCCATGACTTCTCCCTTTGACATTCCATATTCCAAAGCCATCCACCATAATGTCGCTATGTGAGAAGATCATCTTCTGACATGGAAGTCTCTCATGATCCTCCAATACTGAAGGGTAGCCTCCTTGCACCATGAATGTGCCTTTCTTGTCTTCAAAAATATCATGAAAATTATGGGAAGAGTTTTTCCCATACTCTCCCAAGTTCCACCATAGCAACAACAACCTTTTTTGTTGTCTCATCTCTCCCTCATACAAGCTTCCTTTGAACAAGAACACATCAGCAATACATGGAAGCAAGATACAATAAAAACAAGTTATCAATTGACAACCAGAGAGTGAATCTTGGTCCCTCTCATTGAACCAGCGCATTTCACCCTTGGCCTGCATCAAAATAAGAATCAACAAGTGCTTTACTAGCCACTTATTTTCTGCCATAGTCATCTCATAAGATGAAAACATGAAGTCACAATATGGTGTCATTGGTGCACACCAAGAGACATATTTCTTCCCCCATAGCTCATCAAAAGGATAGCCAATATCAATGCCACAAGTAGCTTCATGTACATCATTATACCCTATGCAAGAAGAAGCAATTAGTCTTGATACATCATGCTGCTCAAATAAGGAAAATAAGTATAATACAAAATGTAAAAGTATACCTCCTCCATTATGTACTTGAGGTCTTGAGCTGAAACGGCTCAACTGGAAATTCTCCCTCACTCCCAATGAGTAGGAAGGTGGTTGTGACATCCTCTCTATCATCATATGGGCTATGCATCTCTCCATATGCTGAAATATGTCATGTTGAATTCCCTCCCAAATGAACTCCTCTGCCAAGGAAAGATATGCATCAAAATGCATGGAAGAGAAATCCTCATGTGTTGCATGTAGAAATTTCTCCTTGAGAATAGAAGTTCTAGTCAAGAAGATCCTACCATAGAAATAGATGACCACATAATCAACCATGTATCTTTCATCTCCATCTGGGTCATCAAGAATCATTTATGCACCAAGATCCTTGGAGTACTCTACCAAGATCTGAGACCTCTAATAAGGATCAATCCTCCTCAAAGACAGCACTAGTGATCTGGTATGTGTAGCTCCACTCATGCTACTACCTACTACTTTGACATCCCTCATGCCAAATTTTTCCTCCAAACTCTTCACCTCTCCAAAATCCAAGAGTGGTGAATCCAAAGATAAGATATCTCTCATCAACTGAAGATCAGGTGGCCTCCCCGGTGGAATGCCTCCGTGAAGTGAGACATCAATGTCAAGAGTAGACTGCATAAGTGATTGGGAAATATTTCCCCTAATTCTACAGCACAAATTAGAATGCCTCTTCCTTGCATTGGCTCTCTGAAATAGAGAAGGGTGTATGCCTCTCATCAACTGATGCTTCTCTTCCTCCCTTCCTCCTCCTTCCAGCTACAATGTTGCACAATCATGCTGCTCACTGACTGTGCTTGGACCTCCATGTATGAGATCCTGGGGAACTTCTTGCAAAGGAAAAAGAATCCCTCTTGTTGGAGCATGTGCTCCTCCCTCCTCTGCATGAGGCACTGGATGTGCTCTAGATGTGACAGTGTTTTTGCCCTCTTCTTCATCAATGTGTCTAGGCAACATCTCAACAATTGGATCCCTTTGTGAAAAAGTGATCCCCATGCCCTCTAGTTCAAGAATATGAATTTGAGGTTTTGCTTCCGAAAAAGTGTAATGCAAGACATCAGCTCCTCCAATGGTTCTCTGAAATGGAGTTTCCTCCATCACATGCAAGGGTTTTGTTTTCTCCAGTTTTCCTTGCTCATGTGTCTTAGGAAGTTTTTCACCAAACCTCTCCATCAATGTTTATATGAATCTTGCATAAGGGGAAGTATTGGCATTTTTTAAGGAACCAAATTCAAAAATCCACCATGCATGAGCCTTACCTCTGAAATGCAGCGCTGCAAATCTGATAGCTTCATCTTCGGAAATATGGTGCAGCTACAAATAGGAGTTTAGCTCCTTCACCCAAGCTCCAACTGAACATATGGGTGATCCGGCAAAATTAGATAGAAGAAATCTATCTGCACCCTGTTGCTAGCTCTTCTCCATATCGATCTTGAAAAACTTTTGGAAATCAGTATGATCTCTAAACCTCTCAATTTGAGATTCATACTCTCGCAACAAATCACTAAGAGTCATTCTCTTAGGCATTCTTCCTCCTTCCATCCATCTTAGGATAGCTCTAGGAATTTTACTATGCTATGCATCATGGAGTGCAGCTGCATGCTCACACTCACCATGGAAAATCTAGATTCATCTCTAGAATTAACCTCCTTTGGAGATTTCATCTCCAATATTATTTTATCCATCTCTCCTTGAAAGCTCTTCATAGATTTCGGAAGAAGCTTTGTAAGCTTGTCATCCTTTCTTCTTGCACATACTGAATATTTCTAGCTTCTATCCATCTCTTCTTCTTTTGATAGCTGGATCTCATAGGCTGAGCCATATATCATGCTTTGATACCGCTATAATATCCCTTTTTCAGGATTACTCATAAATCGTGCATGAAAAATGCATTTCCAACAACATATACAATAAAACAGTGAAATCATCACTTGGATCATGTAGATACATCCATATAGCACCTAAATACAATAGGATATCAGAAAGAAATGAAACTATGTGGGTTAAATAGATCTCCCACACTAGAGTAGTTGAAAATGACTAAAAACCCGAAACTGCATTTTACCGGAGTTGCTACATCAATCGACTACGCAGTATAAAGAGGTTTTTAACATAAAAATATGGGAGAAAAATAGATATACTCATATATTAATGAATAATTCTGAAGTACAGAGATATAGTCTCCTCATACAAAATACAAGAGAACCCGGCAAGGATTTCTTGTCAAATACTCTGCATACAAATGTGATCTTCAGGAAATTACTGAATAATCACTGAAACACTGAAGCACAAGAGAACAGAAGGCTGGAAATATATATTATCTGAAGTAGAACCCTCAATGTATTCCTCCCATGGAAGGATGAACCTCTCAATCACAAGGAAACATTGCAACGGAGCCACCAAACCATGCAATGAACACTACCTCCAAAATAACACACTCCCTAGCAAAAACAGCGCTGGGAGGGTATGATAAATGTGTGGTCTGATACCACAGATCTGAAATAAGTCATAGAGCTCTCCAAAAATATCTCTCAAGTGAAGGAAACCTTCCTCCAATGAGAAATTAGCTCAGAAGTCGGGATTCCAATCCCTTCCACTGCTGCACCCAGCAACACTGCACAATCTCTAGCAAAGTTGTGCTAATGTAGATGGCTAAAGATTGGCCTAAAAACCTGATGTGGAAAGATGAATACAAACTCTCCCAATGAGCTACTCAAAGGAAAGAGGTGGGATTCCCGCCCGGGAACACCCAATGCTAAATAACACTGCAACTTTGCTAAGCAGCAAAGCAGCAACAATTCTTGGCAGCCAAGAATAATAATCTACAACATAACCGATAATGTTGCCATCCTCTTCCTTATATAATATGTGAGTTTTATTTCCCTTGGCCCCACTCACTTAGGTTGCTTCTAACCCAAGTTACATTTCCCTCCAAAATTGCGTTATCCATCCTAGGATTCCTCCTCCATTAAAACTGCATTGTTGACTTGGTCAAAGCAGCTTCATTTTATCTTTTTCCACACATGGAGGTGTCTTATTGAGCTATAAAGAGTGTCTCCTTTCACACTATGAGTGTTTTTATCCTCCTTAGGAGACTTATGAGCTTTTCTACCCATTTATTTACTGGCTACAGCTGTTGTTAACTCTAATGTTCCATTTAGCTTGGAAGCTAAAATTTTGGAACATTACAGCTGGCTGACGCGGAGATATTGTCCTTGGTTAAGCCACCTGATGGTGTATGGTTGTGGGTGCGCTGTGGTCGAAAAGCCCAGCTGCTTCACAAAATCTGCTTAAATGAGGTTCTTTTGGCTCCCATTGTCGATAACGAACCATAGCGAGGAACCCTTTACCCACATCTGGGAGTGGAAGAGATGCTCTGCCTCCTCTGGATATTATGGTTCCTCCTTCTGGATCTTCGTAGTGGCAACAATGGAATTGGGCTCCACATCAATAATTTGCTTCCCTTTTTCATTCACCTTGTCAAGTTCTGATTTAGATTCGGAGCATGCATCTGATTCAGAAGCCCTCATCTCGGCCACCATCGACCGCTTGGCCTGACACTCACTTGTGTTGTGAGTTGAGCTCTTATGGAACTCGCACCACTTTCCTGTGTCCTTCTTTGGCTTTGTGTTGTTTTTCTTTGCTTATATATTTGGCAGGTAGTCTTGGGCCACCATGCCTTGGCTTTGTCCTTTGTTCTACGGTTTGAGGGCACCTTTCCCTTACTTTTGATTCACAGATCCAAAGTTTCGCTTCTTCTGTTTGAATTTATGCTCAATCTTGGCAGCATACCGGTATGTCGTACCAAGCGAGGAGATTTTGAGGAACTCCATTTCCTCCTGAATGTATCTGTGTAGACAACTGCGATACTTTAGCACCAAATGTTTCTCTGAATATTTGATACCCAACTTTGTGCACAAGGTATGGAACAGATTCATTAGCTCATGCACATCTTGATCCCTTTGTTGCCGCAGTGTGGTCCATTGTATGTACTTGTCCTCATAGCTCCCCACGGGATAGTATTTTTCCTTGATGGCATCTCGAAAATAATTCCAAGAGGGTACATCTGAAAACAGAGAGGATTTTGTCTCGTCCTTTTTCTCACAGTAGGTTTCCCACCAATCCTTGACATGGGGGGTAGCTTTAAGGAGTGCAAAAATAATCTTCTCCTGGTCCAAAAAGTCATGAAATGAGAAATATCATTCTAATAGATTCAACCATCTATCTACGACATCTACATTTATTTGACCCTCAAATATAGGAATTTCAAAGTTTACTTTTACCTTAAAGGGAGTCGTGCCTCCAGAGTGGCTGCTACATGCATATGCACCGCCGGTGGGCAGTCGTTTAAGGATCTGGGAAAATTTATCCATCATCGTGTTCCTTTGTTTTTCGAGGGCCTCCTCGAGCAATATTTTGATAGGATCTCCTGCTCCCTCATCTTTCTTTTCGTCCCCCATGAGCGTCCATCGGGGTTTGCAAGGCTAATATTGCAAAGGTTCCACCAGATCGAGCCCTAACTCCCTTTACCCCGACCTCGTTGGGGACATGCAAAGAAGGATTGAGAAAAAGCAAACCACTCTGATACCACTGATCTGGATTTATGAAGGAAAGCAATAGAATACAGAAATAACCATAAACATAAAAATACAGCGGAAACAAGGCTTCATTTCATTAATATCAAATCACAGAAATATGCTTACAAACATGATGGAAATGAAATAGCTAGGGTGTTGGTAGCGAATCTCTGTGAAGAGATGTGGCGACTACAGACCTATGAACTGTGTTACAATGAGGCTCGAGGGCCTATTTATTATGGAGAAATAATGGAGAACTCTAAACATCAAAAAACCTAACCCTAGGAGATGAAGCGCCAAAACTATGGGCCCCGTTTGGGTAAATTGGCGTTTCAACTTCCCGGGGACGTAACTTCGGCATACTATCTCTGTTTTGGGCTTCAAAATAGCTTCGGAAGTTCAGGACTGGAAAAACTGTTAAAAATAGTAATTTGTGAAAAAACTGAAAGAACAATGGTGGGGCCCCAAGTGGAATAGGCGAGTGGCCACCAATATCCACCTGGATCAGTATCATATGTGCCAAATGGAAATAATATGACCAAGTTATAGCCCTATGAATTTGGCTACCCAACTAACCCCAACGGGGCCCATAAACTCTTGGTGTTATATCTCCTCGAGTTATGGTTTTGGTTGTTTAGGGTTTTCTCTTATTTTTTAATAATAAAAAGGCCCTTGAGATTCATTTTAGCATGGTTCAAAAGCATGTATCCACCACATCTCTTCTTAGAGATAAGCTACCATTGCCTGAGCTAGTTTTTTTTCCATTCTCTTTGTAAGAATTTTTCAGTATTTTATATTAATGAAATGAATTATTATTCTTGTTGCATCTCTGCATTTATGTTTATTCCTTTATTTTATTGTGTTCCTGCATAAGTCCAGATCAAGAGTGCTCCAAGAATACACTAAGTGCTCAAGAGTATGAGAGAGAGAGAATAATGAGAAATCCAAAACTAAACCAACCAATCTTTCCCCACTGATCCTCAAAAGCCCTTTTATTAATGAGGCCTCTAAGTTCTTCATTTTCCATTATTTTCCTTCAATTTCCTCCTCACATGCAACATGTGACCTTTCACCTTCCTTTTCTCCTAATTTCCATTATTTTCATAAATAAAATGACAATTAATGCCTCATGCCTTTCTAAAGCCTTTTCCTTTTCCTTTGCCAATTTCCTTAGCCATAATAACTGAAATGAACACCCACTAGGATTTTTTTCCATCCATTCAGCTTGGAATACATGTCCCATCACCGTGTTCTTCTAGATATTTTTACATGTATTTTTACCAGGGTTGTTACAAAGAGAATAAAGCTTATAGGTCTTTTTAAAGGATAATTATCCATGTCATTGGTGAAAACAACAAAGTGTTCCAACATATGACATTGCAATATATTGACCCATGATATTTTTTTTCCTTATTTTCAAAATAAAACTTCAAAAAAACCCTTTACATATCTATGAATGGTTATGTAGATTCATTCATGGGGTGCACATCCCTCTTTGTTTGAGACTTGAATCAAAGCCTCTAGTGTCTATATGACCCACAAAATACCCTTTCATTTTGTCCTATGTTAGAGCTTCACCTATTGAATAATGTTCTCCCTTGAATTCCCGATTTCTATCTTGGGTGGTTGGGAAGAAATTTCATTCTTCCTTCCATCTTGGTTCAATTCCTACAAAGGAACATGTTGGCTCCTATAAGGGTAAATGGCACTTGGATAAAGTTTCACACCCCCAGTGTGCCCTGGGATTCTTCATCCCTTGCTAATTCATAAGTTTCTCGCTATGTGTTATCTTGTAGACTTTTGGCACTAGCCAAGAGGTTGTATTGGTAGCCAATCAAATTTGAAGTCCAGGTAATCCCACCAAGTTACCGATTCCTCTTGATTGAAAAGATAAAAATTCACTCTTGAATATCAAAAGGAAATTCGTTAAAAATGATGTCATCACCATGTGTATCACATTTGGGATGAGCTTTTGTAATCACTTGGGAGAACCATGTGAGCTATGTCCCTTCTTGATATATCCTTGAGTGTTTACCAAAATGATGGTTTTAGGGGGTGGAATTTCCATTTAAATGACCTATGGGACCCTCATGGTATTCATAAAACACTATAGCTTTAGGCCCATGCAAGCTCCAATAAATCCAAAATAATAAACACATAGTGAGCATGATAGCTTCAAACCTACCCTAGTTCATTCCACTTTTTGAAATACTAGATAATTTATAATGTAAATTCAATCACCTTTTCTTTTATGTAATTTTTTTCATCGTGCGAAGAGAAACATTATATAACCCTATATGCAAGAGATGGTCATGAATTAGTAAGTGTAACACTAATGCTAATCAACTTTTAACATTAAAAATAAACTTAAACACTTTAATAATGAGAATTTTAAGTTTTTCATTCAATAATATTCAACATATCGTGTTAATGAAATATAAATGAGTCTGACTAAATCTATCTTAAACCCAAATCTATTATGTTGAGAGGGATAAATATGTAAACTTTTCTTCAACTTTTTTCTTCTCAAAAAAGGGTTCCAACTTGTCAATGGTTGGCAATGCTAACTTTGTAATGATAGAAATGAGATATTATTACCCCCCCCACAAGAGTTCAATTATTTCAATGAAAAATTTGTGCTTATGCTAGTCCTTGTGAGAAAGGAAAGACCCAAGTAAAAGGGCAAAATCTAACTATTAGATGTTTTTTCCTTTTTGCTAGAATTTTGCATCACAAATTTTGGCAATATTGTGACTTTTAGTTGTTTAAAATGTATTTTTGAATTCATGAATGGATTCAACTCCTTGAAAAACCCTCGGCGCACATGAATTTTGTAGATTACACAGTAGAAACTTACGATTTCAAGAAATACCTGTCGAATTTGAAGCAAAATTGATTGGAAAAAAAAGCCTAGAAAAGGGCAAAAAACATCTGACATTTAGACCATGCTAAGAAAAAAAAATTCTTTGATGATATAATATCTCCACTTATAAAATTTTAGTTAAATAAAACATTTATAACATAATAAGAGATTTTTGCATTAACATTAAGTATCCAAATTAAGAATTGTTTAAAATAAATTTAGTTTATTAATATAAATATATTTCATTGATTTTATTAATATCACATATATTACTTTAAACTACATATATCCTCTTTTAAATCATAACATTAATAAAAAGAATTAAAATTTAAAACTTTCAATCTTTCCTCATGTTTTATAAATCTAAATTTAATATAAATTTAAAATAAATTTAATTTATTGACATCTTTTTTTTTAATTAATTTGTATTGCCTCAAAAAATAAAAATATCAGAGCATCTATCAAATAAGCATGGTCTAACTAGGCCAATCATAGGTGATCTCAATCTGCCGCCTAGGAAACTATATATATTGACCACCTACAGGCCATAAAGTCTGAGCAAAAAATAATATATTCTGGAAAAGAGAAATCTTGTTTAGAATATAATGAATAAGAAAACTATTACAAGAGTACAAAGCAGGTACCATTATTTAGATGTGGTTACTGGGACAATATTTTTAGAAATGAAGCCTAGAGGTATGTATATTTATCCTCACACTGAAGGTGGCTCTCCAAGTGGGTTATTTGGTCATCTAATTGTTCCAAACAAAATCATTGATATCGTTGAGCATGTTTGATATCCTATGGGGTTGGAAAGATGTTGTGTCGTTCCCCTTATTTTTCTTTCAAGACTCGACCCATGCCAATTTTCAAATGCTAATGAAAAATTATAGAATTGAGGTATTTCTTATGTCGTCCCCTTATATTACCAAGGTCAGGAACCCATTGGGAGACCTCTTCAATGATATCAAAATATGAGAAGGCTTTCCTATAAGCATTAGACAAGGATTCAAGATGTCAGATTTCTGACAAAATTTTACAGGAAGTAACCAAATTGAAAATAGTTGTGGCCTCCTTTTCCTAGGCCTAGGCACAAGGTATTCCCTAAGGGTCACAACCACCCCCTCCTTAGTGGTTTTTCATACACTACCGATGCATAATTTACATGAGGGAGAAGCAACAAAACGTGAAGATAAATTTTAGACACAACTTGTAACCAAGAACATGATCAAAAAAAAACATTGACATACTAGACCAGAAGAAGAAAGTGCCCCAAATAGGCTTTCCCAACATAATTCACAACAACCAGATGGCCGAGAGATAAAAGGAGACTAGCAAGATAGATGGGAGAAAATTTTCAAAGTCTATCTCCACGTAATGAATCTTTATATACCACCAGAGAAAACTAACCATGAACATGAGTTGATAACCATAAAATGAACTCTAGAAAGGGTATAATGCAATCTAATAGGCATTGATGTTACCACAGAGAAAACATCCCAAGTCATCAACCAACTTAACTAATTTACAATTGGCTAGGTTGAATTAAGGTTAATATTTTTGTCCTAACAACTCAGATTGATTCCAACCTATCCAAAGCCCAGGTTAGGGCCAAAATTGACATAGAGGATGGGAAGAAGATTTCCTTATCTAGGGTGCTTAGAGCAGCACAGACCCCGTCCTTGGGTTATTGATGATCATACTCTCTTTCAATTGCAGGGGTTTTTCTAGTCAACCCAAAAAACTAGCACTTAGGGCTTTAATGAAGTCATATGAGTCGGATGTCCTTATGTTACAGGAAACCTTGTGGGTGGGGGAGGAAGTGGCTGGAGCTCTATCCAGGATGTTTCCAAGGTGGTCCTTTCAGGCTCTGAATGCCCAAGGAAGGTCAGGGGGTTTGGTGATAGGAATAAAATCTGGAACATTGAAGGATATATGCTCCCGGGGTTTCAAAAATTCCTTAGCAATGGAGGTCTATTCAAATGATATATGTCACTCTCTCCTGCTACTTAATGTGTATGGTCCATGTCTGAATAGGGTTTAGTACTGGAAAAATATTTTTGCTAAGCCTTCTCTGAAAAACCCTAACCTCATTCTGGGAGGGGACCTAAATTTTTCCTTAGGGATATATAAATTCTGGGGCCCCTCTGCCCAGGAAGATCCCCTTACTTATTTTTTCCTCAAAAATCTTGTATCAACTCATATGGTTGATGCAAACCTAATTAAATCCATGCCTACTTGGAGAAACAGAAGAATTGGTGAGGATAGGGTGGAAAAGAAATTGGATTGTTTTCTCCTTAATGAAGAGTCGGTAGCCCGATCTTATGTCTTTCATAATTGGGTATGGGAAGGATTTATTTCAGAAAATCTGCACATCCTAATGGAGATTAAAGACCCTAACAAGAAACCGGGGGTTCCCTTCAAGTTCAACTCGTCGTGGCTCAAAGATGAGTCTTTCAACCTTTTGTTCCATGCCACCTGGAGAAGGGAGGGGCGGATGGGCAAGGTATTATGAGCTTGATATTTATGGATAATCTCAAGATAATGAAAAAAGCAACATTGGAATGGGTAAAGGCTAAAAAAATCAGGGAGGTGGAAGATCTGTGGAAGATAAATGAAGAACTATACTTCTTTGAGAGGTCAGAGGGTGCAGGTTATGCTTCAATCGAGACAAGGGACAAAGTAAAGAGCCTTGAATCATCAAGAAATAAAATATTACTGGAAAATGAAGAAATATGGTGCCTCAAAATCAAGGCTATTTGGTTGGCAACAGGGGATGAAAACACGAAATTCTTCCAGAACTATGCACGAGGAAGGAAAAATATAAATACCATATGGGGGATGCAAACTGAGGAAGGAAGTAGTGTTAGAAATTTTGAGTACTTATCATCCTTTGGATGTAAACATTTTAAATCCTTATTCAAAGCCCCTTCGGAGGCCTCTATATTTGAAGTGATTAGTTTGGCCCAGTTTTTTCCTAGATATATTGAAGAAGAGGGGAATGACAGTATAATGGATCCTGTGTCGAAATAGGAGGTGGAAGTGATTCTCAAGGAAATGCAGAAGGATAAGAGCCCAGGGCCTGATGGATGGACGGTGGAATTCTTCCAACACTTTTTTGAATCTTTAGGAGAGGACCTGTTAGCAGTGGTAGAAGATTCATGGAGCATGGGTACCATCTATCAGCCTTTCAATTCCACTTTCCTCGCCATCATTCCCAAAAAGGAGGACCCAATATCTTTTGATGACTTTGGACCTATTTCTTTCTGTACATATGTATATAAAATCATTGCAAAGGTGATAACAACCCGTCTAAAGCCTTTCCTCTCAAAAAAAATTTCGTTGGAACAATTTGGTTTTCTGGATGGAAGGAAAATAGATGAGGTGGTGGGGATGGCATAGGAAACTATTCACAGTTTGAAAAGAAGCCGGAAAAAATGAGCCATTATGAAAATTGATCTTTCCAAGGCTTACGACAGAATAAGTTGGATGTATCTCCGTCTGCTCCTGACCCATCTTGGATTCTGAATTGATTTTATCAACTGGGTGATGGCGTGTATCACAACCACCATTATTGCCATCCTAATCAATGGGGATGCAACTCCCTTTTTTCAAATTCAAAGATACCTTTGCCAGGGATTCCCTTTATCCCCTCTCCTCTTCCTCCTTGTTATCGAAGGGCTCAGTCAGATGATTCATGATGCAAAAAGAAAGGGGGAAGTGAAAGGTATTAAGGTAGCAGTCAACCTTTCCATTACCCATATGCTCGTTGTCGATGATATCATTTTGTTTAGCAATTGAATCATAGAAGACATCTGAAGTATCAAAGAGGTGATTTACCTCTTCCTTATGGCCATCGGATTAAGCATCAACAGCTATAAATCCTCCATTACCATGGAAGGTTTCACTCTAGCCGAAGTGGATAGAATATCATATGTATTTTCCTTTGAAGTAAAATCCCTCCATGACAGTTTCAAATACCTGGGTTTCCATCTAAAGCTAGACACTTACCAAATCTAGGATTGGCATTGGCTTGTGGCAAAAATTGAGTCAAGAATGAAACACTAGAGCTATAAATGGCTATCCCAAGTAGGGAGGCTTGTGCTGATCAAATCCATAGCTATGGCCATCCCAATGTATTGGGCCACCCTAACATGGGTCCCAAAAAGAATCCTCTCTATAATAAATAAACTCTACAGCAGGTTCCTATGGTCAGGCTCAAAGACCAAACATGTAATGCCATGGGTGGCATGGGATAAAATAGCGAGACCAAAGGCCTCGGGAGGTTGGGGAATCAAGGATCTCTCGTCCTTCACCCTCTCTCTAACAAAAAAATTGTCCTGGAGAACCTTTGGACATCTGTGATCAAAATTAAATACATTGAACTGATGCTAATGGATGAATGGTTGCGTCTCCCTACAAAGAAAGTGAAAAATGCTTCGATCGTCTGGAAAGCCATGCTGGCATCGATCAAGACCATTGAACAGGGGCTGGCTTGGCATGTAGGGGATGGTGCACAGGTAAGGTTTGGTTGTGACCTGTGGGTGGGGTGCAATGGAGGCTATGCACTTTTTAGAGAATTCCTTGAACATCTTGAAAATTTAGGCTTCCGCACTTTGAGCCATATTGTTCAAGTTGGTCATTCAACCATGTGGAGACAAGCATGGTTGTCAGGAAAGGCCCTACAACTTGAAGATATGTTGAGAGAGGAGTGGTATGGATTTATCAGTGAGCTCCACAGAAAAAAATGTCTGAATTCAGGAGAGGTCGGATGAGCTTAGATGGTTTCATTCCCCTTCTGGCTAGTATACACCAAAATTAGGCTACAAATGGATAATGATAGAGAAGGGATGGGTGGAGCCAGAGTGGTGGTTTAAATATTTGTGGGAGCTTAAAGGCCTGGTGAAATAAAAAAAATTCTTTTGGTGCATCTTATAGAACAAATTTCCCTCTTGGGAATGTCTACAACGAAGGGTCAAGATAGGTCTGGGATGGTGCACCCTATGCAAGTATAGCTAGGAGTCTATGCATCACCTTTTTCTCTCTTGTGCCTTTAAAAATAGTCTATGGGTTGAAACTTTGAGGCTTCTAAAAATTTCTCAGAGATGGGAAGGCTAAACCATCTCGGAGGCTTGGAAAAGATGGTGGAATTAAGCTCCAAATGACAGGGTAAGGAACATACCTCTTATTGTAGCATGGGGTACCTGGATAGCAAGGAACCGAGTCATATTTCAAGATTTCATGTTCCCCATAAATATTCTAGCTTCGGAAGGGGTATATATCTATGAATATAGTCCCATCCCACAGGAATCCCAGAACGTCGGAATCATCAAAATGGAAGATATTAAGGGAGACATCCAGTGGGCTTATTTTTATGGGGCCTCTGACCCACAAAATAGGTGTGCAGCAGGGCTCACCATACACCTCCCCTCTGGAAAAGTGTACAAAGCTTCGGTTGGACTTGGACCTGGAACAAATAAATTTGTAGAACTCAAATCTCTACATCTTCTTCTATGATGGTTCTCCTCCATTGAGCTGAGATAAGCTCATATTTTTTTTGACTCTATGAATATCATAAAATGGTTTAATGGAACTCAAAGATGCCTCAACTATATTCTGATTCCTTTATTAGAAGAGGTCCTGGTCTTAAAATATTTATTTAATCAAATCTTTGCTTGTCATATTTACAGGGAAAGAAACAGTGATGTAGACCTCCTTTCTAAGGAGGGCGTTCAGCAAGATATGGGGTTCTGGCTAGAAAAAGAGTTTGACAGAGAGTTGGTTTGAATCATGGAACAACCTCCTTTTGCTTGCTAAAAAAGATCCTACATCCAGTTTTATGTTTTTTTTTTGTTATTTTGGTTATCTATCTCTAACTAAGTGTAAAAACTTTTTATGTTAACTTTTTCAACAGTACTGAACTATATTGTAAACCTCATCATATCTATTTCTGATTATTTTCCTTTTAAGAGGATATTCAGGAGAAAAGGTGTGAGGATTTTTTTTTTTTCTTAAAATCTCTATATCTGGAAAGGTGTCTATCATCTAGGTGTTCTTTTTGGAATGTTCAACAACAAGTCTACTTTACACCCATGTTTAGGGTGGTTTTTCCTATATTTAGGGAAGCCCAGTGGCCGAAGAAGATGCACCCACTTTGATCCATTTGAAAAGGGCTGGGGGGGAATGGCTAAAAAAAAAATTCTCTTCCATACAGCCGCAACTCCATCTTTTCCTTTATCAAAAAAAGGAAAACATTTAGTTCATTGAATGCCATGTGAATATACTATGTAACCTTCTATATACTTAATAGAAAGTTCAATATTTTTCTTTTGGAAAAAATAACTCAGATTGGCTAGAAAGTCAATAACTTTATTGACACTTCTCCTCGAGTGAGAAGTTATAGTATATTGAATAGAGAGGAAAAGTTTCCGAATACGAGAGATAAGATGCTCGAGCCACCAACTCATAGACAATTTAGAAATGGGATCATATTTTATTATCTTATGAGTGGTAGAGATGGCCAATTAGGAGTCTCCATCCAAATTTAACTGTAATGTTCCTACTTAGCCTTAGCTAAGAGGAGACATTCAATTTTGATTTAATTTATGTTTTATGAATAAGTGAATAAAGGAGGACATGTAAAACTCCTAATAAGTCTAAATAAATCAATGCCCATGTGAACAAAGACAAATCAGGGGTATGTAAATAATCACTTGCAGGTGTGAAAGAGGTTTTGAGCCAAGATTGGGTCCACCTTGACCAAGTCAACTGCGCTGTCTATGTTCATTGTATCTCCAAAAGGGACTGTGCAGTTCTAGAAGGGAGCCTCTAATGTGAAAAGGACCAACTCTTCCAAGTGGTTCATGGTTTGAAAAGACTTTATCATGCTATAAAAAGGAGGAGAAGACACTTGAAGAGGTTGTTGATGAATTATATGTCTGAAGTATTTGTCTGCTTAGACAAATACCATTCTCTGCTGTTTAGTGGAGGATTGTGATTGGAATTCCTGTTTAGGGATTTCATCTCTTCCCTTGAGGATAATTGGAGGAGTTATTTTCTGAAGTTGGCCACTATCTGGTTTGAGACCAAGCTCTATCTTTCATGAGCAGCGTCGGCCCATTGAGGGTTTTGCAGCTGCTATCTTTTGTAGCAAGTGGCATTCTAGATCTGCTTAGATCTAGTTGTTTTTGAGAGGATTTCTCTATTGGAGACTATTATTTAGCCTCCAAGGAGTTAGCTGATCTATATTTTGTATCATTTCTGTAATTTCAGTCCATTTATTTAGTCTCCTTCACCCTTTGTGCAGTTTATGCTCCATACTGCGTTATTTTGTGAGAGGGCTTCTTGTTTCAGTTTGCTATCAGTTTGGAGGAAGATCTCTTGGTGTTAGGCTTGCCTTCCCTTGGTGAACCGTGGATTGGGTTTTTGATCCATGTCTCTATATATCTGATCTATTTCAGTAATAAAATTTATCTTTAGAAATTTCTGGGTTTTCTGCAGCACAGTATATTGTAATTCAGATCTACAACTTAATATACAATATTTTGATGTAATTCCAATTGGATCTTGTTCTTAAAGTCTTGTAGCTTCCAGATCTGTATTAGATCTGATGTTTCATCCATAAATATGTCATAGATATGAAATTTAATGTACAGTAGCTGAACCATCTGAAAAATAACGTTGTCTATGTATTTTTGCAGTTTATTCCTAGTTGCAGCTCTAATTTCTGAAGGGATCTTTCCCTAGTTCTTTCTGTAATCAGTTGTAAAGACAATAAGCTCATATGTAAATATTATTTACTGTTATATTACTGAAGTATGAAATATCTTTCTGTCCTCCTCTGAGTTTCAGTCAAATCTGTGCAATTCTAGTAGCTAGGGTTTTCATGTTGCAGCAGCTTCTCTCTTTGGTTGATTTCTAGCTAGTCTTGTTTCCGGGAGATCTATTTAATGTGCTTAATTTTTTATTTTTTTTGATGAAATTGCATATGTAAGTCAAATAAATCATAAATGAGGGGATCCCAGCCCTGATCTACGTTATTCTTTCTCATATTTTTTTATACAGTTTTTTCATTGAAGGCCTTATTGAGATTCCTGAATGGGATTATTCCAAGTTCTATAGGCAAAGTCTACAGTTGGCCAGGTAGCCTTTGGTTCTAACCCTCTTTTCAAAGGTGACATAAAAATTTAATGCCTCTATATTCCATCTCTGACATAGAATCTTGAGAATCCCCAAAAAAGGAATATTACAGTGGTATCGGAGCTCCACTCTTGGCACAGCTTGTGCTAGCATTGGAGCCACAGTCATGTTGCATTCTGAAGATAAAGATCCTCTTCCTGAGAGGGAGAGGAGATAACAGAATAGAATTCATAAAAATTATGACTATACTACTGTTGACCTTGACAAGGGTCAAGACAAGGGGAAAGCCCATGAATTGAATGATAAAGATAAGGAGGCAGAAGAGTTTGCAAAAACTCTCTTGGAAACCATGCAAGATATATCCAAGGAGATAAAGGAGATGAGGATAGATAGAATGAGGGAGTCCCTTGGAAGACTCCATCAAGGAGAGAGTTTTGAAATGTCTCAGTTTGGGACTGGTCCACCGGTGATCTTACCACAAGCTCCACAGATCTCACAATTCTCTACAATGCCTACCTTCTTGGCTATAGAGAATGAAGGGCTTCAAGATTCAACCTCTTTGGAAGGCTACTTTGCATAATATGATTAACAAAGTCAAAGGTTCAAGGATAACTTGAGCTTTCAAGACTTCTACCATTTGAAGGACCGGAGGAGGCCATTGCAACAGTTTAGATATGGAGGGTTCCTTCATGGGACGCACCACACCATGGGCAGGTTCTTCTTGCCTAATTTCAATGGATCACCCTCTTTTTCTGCTAAAGCTTGGGTGGAAAAGTTGGACATCTACTTCTAGCTAAATAAAGTGCCTGAAGCAGAAGCCATTAAGATTGTTGCGTTGCATTTTGATGGAGAAGCCCACAACTGGTGGTTTCATGGACTTTCTACATTGGGGCACAACAATGTGTCCACTTATACTAAGTTCACTAGGAGACTAGTAGAAATATTTGATCGGAAGGATTCGAAGGCCCCTTTCATAAGCTTGGAAAAGCTTAAGCAGACAAGAGATGTTGAAGCCTATATCTCTATATTTTTGAGGTTGTCTGTAATGGTTCCTGATCTTTCAGTTTCAAGGAGAGTCTATATGTTCATAGATGGCTTGGAAGAACCTTTGCATGGGTTTTTCAAGTCTACCAAACCCACCACTCTGCATGATGCCATTGAAAGAACCAAAGATCTCCAAGATGCCTTGCCAAGAGCAAAGGCAACCTTCCCAAGCAAAGCCACTCACTCTTCTAAAGGGAAGGAAGGGAAAGCTACTCCACCCAAGGAGAGCTCACAGAAAACGCTTCTTGACAATGATCTCTGGAGGGAGTTGAGGAAGAAGAAATTATGTTTCACTTGTCAAGAACCATGGGTGCTAGGACATAGATGTGTTGTTGGAAGAGAAAATTATATTGAAGTCTTCTCTGATTGTGAATAGGAGGAAGGAACTGAAAGACCTAGGAGAGGTCACAGCGTTGGTGATGATGAGGAGGAGGATCCATCATCATCCAGAGAAGAAGAAGGAACATTTTCTCCAACCAGTGGGACTCTTGCTTCTTTGAGGGGAGTGCCCAAATATTTGACTCTTATAGTGCAAGGTTCAGTTATGGACCAAAGAGTATCTATTCTGATCGACAGTGGGGCAACCCACAACTTTATTGATGCTCACTTTGTGCAGAGGAGAGGGATCCCTACTGATTCTTTTGATGGGTTCTCTATTTTGGTTCTGGGGGATAGAACTATGTAGTGCATGCAGTATGTTCCCTCCCTTTCTGTGACTATGGGGACCTACACTTTGAGGGACCACTTCTTTGTAGTGGACATACCAGACACCAACCTCATCTTAGGTGTCCAGTGGTTGATTACTTTGGGAAAATTCACCACTGATTGGAGGGCCTTGCAGATGGAGTGGGTGGACTTAAAGAGTGGGAAGCAACAATCTATTCAAGGCATGCACACCTACCCTTCACTTGATGTCTCTACCCACACAAAACATATGGAATTGCACAGTGGGGGAAAGGACTTTACAGTTCCTTCCCTCATGTTCATGACAAAGCTGCAAGAGACATTCCTACAGCATGGCAAGCCACTTGGGGTGCCATTAGATTCTGTGGGGAAAGCTTCACCAAGTGCTGAAACAATGGAAGAAAGAGTCACAACGTTGTGGGAGGAAGCAAGGGGGAGGATCAGCCTTCCCACAAAAAATTTTGGCATGCATGATGCTAAAGGAACAAGCAGCAACAAGGCAAGCACTACCATATATGCATCTATAGCACTGACCTTGTTGAGAAGTTTAGATCCATATTGGAGGTCTCAACTCCTTGTGGATTACTCCAAAGATCTGCACACCGAGATGATCTTAGATGGCATAAAGCAAGGAGGGGACTACTTGGTCTATGAAGGGGTCATCTATCATCTTGGTAAAGTATTCTTGTCTGAAGCCTCCAAGCTTAAGCAAGATATACTACAAAGAGCCCATAAGGAGTTCCTTTCTAGTTACATGAAATCAACAAGAATCTACTCCTTAATCTTTAAGTGTTTTGATTGGGAGGGTATGGAGGAGGAGCTACATCAGCACTATGATTGGGAGGAACTAAACTAGCACTTACAAGAGTGCAATAGTTATGTGGAGATGGGGCAGCCAAGGGATCCTATGCAGGAAACATTTCAACCATCTCTTTCTTCTCTCAAAAGAGGGGAAAAATCCATGCGTAACTCTATGTGTGTGGGATATTTGTATGGTAAGAAATTTGATCTTGTAGAGCAAGTTTATTTTTCTGATTTGGCACATTCTCTTACCATATGTATGAAGGCCATGGGTCCTACAAGGAGCACTTTTTCATGCAGATCTGGAGGCAATGATGAGGCCAAGAAAGGTTCCAAAGCTGGCCACTCCCTTGAGGTGCAAAGGGAGATTACTTATCATGATGGAGGTTTCCCAAAAGCACCCAATGAGGACTTCACTTTCAGCCATGTCAAAGTGACCCATGCAGCAGAGATGTGGTGGGAATACCACCTATCACATTCAGATCTACTCAAAACAAGGGGTGCACTGCGCTGGTACCTTATGTGGGATTGTGACCCACCTCCTCATGTGCAAATTTCATTTTTCCTTTATGTAATTTTGCTACCATACATAGATGACATATTGGTTTTGTTTATGGGTATGTATGGGAAAAAAGTAAGTAGTGTACATGTACCACATGGGATGGAAATTTATCCAGTACTTCATGATACATGTTTCAGATGTGACATTGGTTCACCCATGTTTATTTCTGTTGAGTTTTACAGTCCTAAAGGGGCAGACTATGCACCTATCATACTAGCATTGGAAGAGCAATTTTGATGTATTGCCTTGGTGAACACTTACTTCATGATGAGATCTTGATTCTTGATGGTGTCATCAATGGAGAAGGAGAAGAAACACAGCTCTTACCCTACCATTTGCTTCAGGACAAGCAACATTTTGAGGGGGAGGACTGTAATGTTCCTACTTAGCCTTAGCTAAGAGGAGACATTCAATTTTTATTTAATTTATGTTTTATGAATAAGTGAATAAATGAGGACATGTAAAACTCCTAAGAAGTCTAAATAAATCAATGCCCATGTGAACAAAGACAAATCAGGGCTATGGAAATAATCACTTTCAGGTGTGAAAGAGGTTTTGAGCCAAGATTAGGTCCACCTTGACCAAGTCAACTGTGTTGTCTATGTTCATTGTATCTCCAAAAGGGACTGCACAGTTCTAGAAGGGAGCCTCTAATGTGAAAAGGACCAACTCATCCAAGTGGTTTAGGGTTTTCAAAGACTTTATCATGCTATAAAAAGGAGGAGAAGACACTTGAAGAGGTTGTTGATGAATTATATTTCTGAAGTATTTGTCTACTTAGACAAATACCATTCTCTGTTGTTTAGTGGAGGATTGTGATTGGAATTCCTGTTTATGGATTTCATCTCTTCCCTTGAGGATCATTAGAGGATTTATTTGCTGAATTTTGCCACTATCTGGTTTGAGACCAAGCTCTATCTTTCATGATCAGCGCTAGCCCATTGAGGGTTTTGCAGCTGCTATATTTTGTAGCAAGTGGCATTCTAGATCTGCTTAGATCTAGTTGTTTCTGAGAGGCTTTATCTATTGGAGAGTGTTCTTCAGCCTCCAAGGAATTATCTGATCTATATTTTGTATCAGATCTGTAATTTCAGTCCATGTATTCATTCTCCTTCACCCTCTACGCAGTTTCTTCTCCATACTGCGTTATTTTGTGAGAGGGCTTCTTGTTTCAGTTTGCTATCAGTTTGGAGGAAGATCTCTTGGTGTTAGGCTTGCCTTCCCTTGGTGATCCATGGATTGGGTTGCTGATCCATGTCTCTATATATCTGATCTATTTCATTAATAAAAGTTATCTTCAGAAATTTCTGGGTTTTCTGCAGCACGGTATATTGTAATTCAGATCTACAGCTTAATATGCAATATTTTGATGTCCAATTGGATCTTGTTCTTAAAGTCTTGTAGCTTCCAGATCTGTATTATATCTGATGTTTCATCCATACATATGTCAGAGATCTGAAATTTAATGTACAGCATCTGAACCATATGAAAAATAACGTTGTCTATGTATTTCCGCAGTTTATTCCTAGTTGCAGCTCTAATTTCTGAAGGGATCTTGCCCTAGTTCTTTTTGTAATCAGTTGTAAAGAAAATAAGCTCATATGTGAATCTTATTTACTGTTATATTACTAAAGTATCATATCTTTTTCTTTCCTCCTCTAAGTTTCAGTCAAATCTGTGCAATTCTAGTAGCTGGGGTTTTCATGTTGCAGCAGCTTCTCTCTTTGGCTGATTTCTAGCTAGTATTGTTTCCGGGAGATCTGTTTAATGTGCTTTAACTTCTTTTTTTATGATGAAATTGCATATGTAAGTCACATACAGCATAAATGAGGGGATCCCAGCCCTGATCTACGTTATTCTTTCTCATATTTTCTTATACATTGTTTTTGTTGAAGGCCTTGTTGAGATTCCTGAATGGGATTATTCCAAGTTCTATAGGCAGAGTCTACAGTTGGCCAGGTAGCCTCTAGTTCTCACCCTCTTTTCAGAGGTGACATAACCAGGAAATGCCTCTATATTCCATCTCTAACATAAAATCTTGAGAATCCCCCAAAAAGGAATATTACATTAACTTATAATAACCTACATCGATAGCTACTTGTATTCCCCTTTCCAAAGCTAGAAATTCTACAACAGTGTTACTTGTTGTGACACAATTTGAAACATACACCATCATAGCACTCTTGTTCCAATCTATGTAAATTCCTTAACCTGTTACGCCAGAATTTCTTTTAGAAGCTTCATCGAAGTTCATTTTGATGAATCCTAGAGGTGGAGTGAAATAGGAGGGCAAGGACCTTCATGGAAGATATATTTTGGGAGTAGTAGGAGGAATCATTGTGTAATATTCGCTTTTCTTCATATGGTCAAAATTGACTTTACCCATGGTATTTTCCCATGTGATTTTCCCATGGTATTTACCTTTGTTTCTCAAGGAAAAATAATAAAACAATATCTCTAGAGAGTCTATCAACCCTATTAAAGAGCATAGGAGCTAGGCCTTTGGATCATCTGGAGTTTGTATTTCTTATAGTTTTTTTTTTGAGAACTTGGTATGGCTAGTTCTGGGTTGATCCTGGGACAAAAATCTCGCGGTGACACTTGTGTGGTGGATCCATCCAGGATTCACAAGTGGGCTTTAGTATCTTAGATTTTTCATTGTTGAGCAACCATGCATGATATTTACAGGGGTTCCAATCTTATTTTATGGGCATGTGCTATTTTATTTTGCTAATGAAATAAATAAGGGTTGCATTTTTCTTTCTAGATCCCTTCTATGTTCAGCGTTTTGTTGAATGTATTTTATTAGAACACTTAAATTGTTGATAATTTTTATGTTTCGGATCTTACAATGTTATCAGAGTTGTGCATCCTTCCAGCCTAAGGGTTCTAGTTGGTAAATCATAATTTTATTTGCAGGATTGAAAATTCATGTCCTAACTTCGGTGAGATTTCTCTCCACCCTAGCTAACATTTACCCAACTTCGTTGGTACCAGATATCGCCCTAGTTGGTTGATTAATTACCTTAGTTGGTTCATGGAAGTGATTTCGGATTGGATCTAAGACCATTGTACAATATGTGATCATTTAAGGCCATCAAACCCTTTTCAGATCTAAGGCCCATTTGGGCATTTTAGGATCATACAATTGGTTGTGTCTAAGTTGAGGGGAAAGGGATCATACGATTGAGAGGAGAAAGATCAAGGATGTATTCATCATTATTCCATTGTTGAATATTTTCAAACCTACAAAGCTAACTAATGTCACTGAGATATGGTGGTGGGGCACACTACCATACCATAACAGTTATCAGTAGTTGGGCCACACAAGGACCATGTAGGGGTCATCGGGGCCAAATAGAATCACAATCAATGTGGCAAAGGTTTTCAGAGGCACTGGAAGGAAATGACAACACATAAGAGATTATAGGGAGGGTCACATTTATATATTCATTCTAGGAGAAAAAGTCTGGAAGGTTTCTTTAGGTACCTAGCGCTTGAAGGGAGAAATGTGATCTATCTAAAAGTGCCCTCAATTTGCAAGGACAATACCAGAATCAATGAGTTCTAGAATTGGCGGGTACAAGACCGCTCCCTCCTCATTTAGACAAAATAATAAGGTTATCTGGTGAGATCTGAGGCATCGACATGTAGATTGCTAATGTGGAACCTATATAAGCCAAGGTTATATCCACAAAAATCCCAACTACAACAAGGAATTCACATGAGCACTGGGAGGACGATCTATCACAGGTGAAAGGTCATGAGGCCATTATATATCGAAAATTTAGAGGATCTTTGAGTAACATATACAACTAAGGATCTTTAACGTGGAATTTGAAGGGTATTGCCATCGTGATTGGGAGGAGTTTTCGTATGTAATCAATTGACAAGCGATCGGTAAATTCAATAGCAAGAAGTTGAAACCTTGAGACCGTAGGATGTTAGTAATCGATGTGGTCATGGTTGTAAAGGTCAAGGGACAACATGCCATGATAACATCATGAGCTTGGTAGGAGGGTCAGGATAATTTGAATAAAACTAACAATCATGGGCTATAAGAAACATAAGGTTGCACGCTATAATTTTTTTTCCAATAATATATGGTCATCCAGAAGGAGTAAAGGATCCATATAACAAATTCAAAATTGAAAGGTGAATACCACAAGGTCGGCACTTATTTTTGTTGGTTTGATATTTATCATTACATTAGGATTGAAGGTAGTAAAGCCTCTCGTCATAGTATTAAGGTTATATAACCCACCATGATGCAAGGGCATAGGATCGAAGCCTCTTATACATCAGACACCATACGCCAAGAGGCTAGACTCTTTTGCAAAGTTTGATTGGGTCATTTGCAAGATTACAATGCCAACGGGCCATATTCTGTCACAATCCGCCATCGAATGAGCGATAGAGGTGCCAACATAATGACTTTTTGGTTGCAAGGATCAGAGAGGCAATGTGAGAAGTAGTGGATTGTGAGAACTTAACGTCATAGTGACAACACCCATGATCTAGGAGGAAGGGCACATATGGATCAGAGGATTTCTATAGGCCTGAAAAAATCGTAAGCAAACTAGTAACTGGCTTCGTGGGTCGAATCGAAGGTTGAATAAGTTCCTAAAAATAAGATCATGTAGAGAGTTCAATAATAGATGTGTTCAAGTTGGGGAAGAAGATAACAGGCACATATAGGGTTTCTGCACAGGTTCAGTTGGCATATTTCTTAATATATGTGTCAAGAATGAGGGATGAATGGTGAAGGAGGAAGATAAATTAGTTTTATTATTAAATTCAACTCAAAGTCAAAATATCTGAGCATCTCCTTAATTCATTCGGTCTACATAGTAGTCAAAATATGCTAAGGAGGAGAACAGAGTGGTTGCTCTCACTAGAAGGTGCACTAGACATTTTAGGATATTGGGCATAAGGTTTAGCCACTAGTAGCATTCAAGATGAATGTATATGGTGAAATACATAGGTGGAGAGTATGACAAAGGCCTTTATGTTTTTTTTTGCATCTAACTAGGGATGCATGGTAGATATCCAATAGAGTGTCTCTTGCATTTACAGTGATGGTGTTATTAATTCAATGATGCCACATTTATTTTTTAAAGAAATACTTTTAAGTGCACCTCTTCAACTCAGCCAAGAATGCTAATGATAAAGAGGAAATGGAGCTTATTGGAAAACACTTGGACATTACCCTAGTGAATGAGTGGTTGGTTTGCATGGAAGCAAGGTCAACATTGCATGGAAGCAAGGTGATAAGTACCATCATTACATATCTTTTGAGGGGTTAATTGTCACCTTTTTAGCCTTATTAGTCTCTCTTTCTCACATTTAATTACATTATGGTCATATGGTTCATAGTGTAGATGGTGGTTAAGGCTTGTCATACTTCAAATGCCTAATATGATTTAAATATAGGATAATCACGAAGATATACCATTTTTTGTTGAATATTTTGCAATAAAAGCTCGGAGTAGACAACAAAGAGATATTATAGGGGATTTGACCACCTCCTTAACTCCTAAAGGAAAACAAATAATCTTTGAGATTCCCTCCAAAAACTAGAAATCAAAGGAAGCCAAGCAAGTGGAAGACCAACTGAACCAAAGCTCTGCTTCTCTTGTATTCAAAGGGAACAAATTACCTACTTTTTAGGGATTTTTGGTAGCTACCCTTTAGGTTAAATAAGGCATAGCAAGATCTCATTAGGATTCAAATTTTGGAGATAGCTAGGAGACTCTTATCTCTTGTGATAGACTTTTGTGACTTTCATGGCTATGTAATGAGATTGTTTCTGCAATAAAATGAGTATTCAGTTTATCCTTCACTGATTTGGTTTCTGAGAGCTTAGATTTTGGGTTAGGGCCCAATCCATTGGCCTTGGTCTCTCTTGTTTATTTATTGTTGATGAGTGGTTGTCATTGATGTCAACCCAAGTAGTACCAGGGGCTACCCTGATCTTGCATGGGAATTTTGACTTGAAAACTTACTCTATTCCAATTCAAGGATATTTGGTATTGTTTCTACTTTTTGAGATGTTTCAGTTTTTATATGGCACGCCACATAATTCTTCATGGTTTGAGAGATATTTGTGTTTGAGGTTAGTAACCCCAGTTAGTGGGCTAAAGCCAGATGGGGTTGTGGCATGATACTAATCATTGGTTGTGGTCATTTAATAGTCAATAATTAATCATTTTTTAAGCTACTAAAATCCCTCCAACATTCACTTGTTGAAGAGCCTCTCAACCTAAGCATTTATATAAATTGTGACCCTCATATCCCCTCATGTAAGGATTTTTCTACTAAAAAAATTTCATCGTGGAATTTTCGCTACAAATTTTTTTCTGCGAAGCTTCAGATGTTGAAACAAAAAACCCACTTGGGTGAAATCCTGATGAAGCTTGTGCACTAATTTCAGATCTTGGTTCGCTACATTTTCGGAGATATGATTTGTGGAAGTTAGGATATTTGTAGGATTTTTAATTTCATCTCAAAGAGGTGACCACGGGAAAATCGTCATAACTCTCTCTCTGAGAAGTGGATTGGAATTCTATAAAAAGTGGTGGATATTCCATGGAATTTATTTTTCTGTATATAAATTTCAAAGCTGAAGGAGGAAACAGTGACATGTGGCACACTGTAAAATTTTGCTCTACTGAATTAGTCCATAATTAGGTCATTGTGAGACATTGGGCATAACTTTGCCTTGAAAAATCCAAATCAGGTCAGACCTATGGCATTGGAAATAAGACTCAGAGGGCTACTAATAGACCAAATATCACATATTGGGGATCTAAAATCACAAATATACATCAGATTCAATATCGAGCTCCTAGAAGGCAAGAAAAAGCTAGATCATGTGTTGTCAAGGGTTGTAAAGGACCAGACTTTCTAGGGAAGAAAAGAAAAGCAAGGTGCAGAAAAATGATGCAGCAGAGGTAAGATCCAGGTAAGTATATTATGTATATGCATGTTCACCTCTTAATTTCATTAGGTTATTTGTATTCTAATTTGTTGTTTTTGTTTAGCACTGACATATGCTCTGCAGGCTGAGGTAATTTTTTTTATTATCATGTCATGTGTATTTCCTTAAAGACTTTTTGTAGGTATTATATATTCATAAAGATAAGACTCAATGCATGATCTAATGTTCTGAAGAGTGAGAAAGGGTAACGTGACAGAGTAGCAATCAAGGTGCAGAACAACAGCAAGAAGTTCACCACATGAAGTATTCAAGTGGGAAACACTACATACAGTCATTGTAAAGGTATCATTGTACTGAGTCATTGTAAAAACATCATTGTAAAAATTTTACAAGTGTCTATCTACCAAGAGTTGAAGAGGAAGTGTTGGGAGTTCTAGGATCATCATTAGGTTGTTGTGTCATAGTTTGGGTTATGGTCTAATGTGTCTTCTTCTTCTATATCATTGTAAAGTGGACCATTTTCCCTAGTACGGTAATCCATTATTCTTTTATTCTTCTATAGGGTGGTAGGTTGGTGCTAGGCTGGTGCATGAAGTCACCAATAGGTTCAAGCCTGCGAAAACTTCAAGGTGGTAGGGTGGTGTTAGGGCGATTTGTAGCTCATTGGGTGTTGGGGCATCCATTCAGTTGACTACTGAAGAATTTCAGGCATTGGAGCTTCCATCCAGTGGGAGCTAGAGAAGAATGATTTTCTAGATTCTAGGAAGTTTGAGTTTTCTTTTCAATTGGATTTGAAGATTAAAGAATTATTAGAAAATCATTCAGGTGGTTTTTGTCCTAGAGGGGGTTTCCACCTTAAAAATTGTTTGCATTTGTGTTCCTTTTGTTTACTGCTATCATTGTACAAACACTAATAATAATTTAAGATTAAATAATGCTCTGAAATATTAATAATAATACTAATTGAAAGGAATATTGATTCACCCCCTCCCCCAAGCTCTTAGTATTTCCAAAAATTGGTATCAGAGCTTGGTTCCTTAAATAGTAGTCTTAACAGTTGGTAGGAGGTCATGGAGCATAACAAGAATGGTGTACCTCTGTTAAATGAAAATAATTATGCACTCTAGAAAGGAAGAATGGAGGTCTATCTCTAGGCACAAGGTTACCAAGTATAGGACACTGTTCAAAATGACTTTACACCAACTGCAGATGAACAAGGTAAGAATAATTTGGTAAATGATGCAAAAGAAAATAATATTGTTATCAGTGAACTTATTGAATCTGCTTTTCATAAGGTGTTGGTTGTAAAACCACCAAAAATGTATGGGATAAGATTGAGAATATATATGGACGTGAATCAAATGTAAAAGAAGCAAAGCTTCAAATATACAGAGCATTTTTGCAACTTAGAATGAAAGAAAATGACAACATTGCTACATAATTCCAACATGTTGATGAAATAACCAACGCTCTGGAAGGATTGTGAGAGCCTGTTGATGAGAAGACTATTTTACAATAGATTCTTAGAATGTTACCAGGAAGATTAAACCCAAAGGTACCGGTCTTAGAATACAAGTGAAAATCTGGACAAACTTAGCAAAGAGGAATTACATGGAGTTCTCATAGCATATGAAATGAAACTTGATGAAGAAGACGATACTTCGCACCTAGAAACTTTGTTCGTTGCATCTAAGAAAACCAATAAGGAAAAAAAGCCTCAAAGGCAAAGACCTGCACTGGCAAGTTTGAAGAAAAGGAAGATGACAAAGAAGGTCTTTCAGATGGAGAATATTTTTACTTTACATGAAAACTAAAAATTGGTAAGGGAAAATTCAAAGGTAAAGTTCTATTGATACGTTTCGGTTGTGGTTAGGTTGGGAATTTCACATAAAAAAAGTGATGGCAACTCAAAAGGAAAGAAAGACTTTAAGAAATTCAACAAGCAAGGAAAGAAGAAAGGATTCAAAAGGAAAATTCTCTCTAAAGAAGATATCTCATCATCCGATGAAGACAGTCACAGCGAAGAAGAAGCCAATGAGAGAGTATTGTTTATGGCCAAGCACAATAAACAAGAGGTATCAAACAATGAAGAAGAAGGGTTGACCATATAAGAATTTTCTAAGGAAGCAATTAGGCTTATAAAAGAGCTAAAGGATGATAAGATCTATTCCAATACTCTTGAAGAACAAGTTCAAGGTCTCAAAATTGAAGTTGAAGAACACAAATGTATTGAAGAGTCACTTCAAAAGAAGTTGGAAGAAATCAACCAAGAAAGGGAAGCATTAGAAGCCGAAGTATTCTCGCTTTGTAAGGAAGTGAAGAAGGGAAAAATTGTCCAAAACTATGGCAACAGCTCAAGGGCATTGGAAGAACTCATCAACAATCAATGATCTTACAATGACATAACTAGGCTTGGTTACGAAGAAGAAGAAGCAGGACCTTCTACAACAAAATACAATGAACCTATAAGATCTAACAGGCATGTAGAATTCATTGGACAAGATTCACAAGAACAGCCTTGGAAGACAATTCCCCAACAAAGATTTCCATCCAGGCACCAACATATTTTTCATGGCTATTTTTATTCATGTGGAAAATTTGGTCATAACTCTGTAGAATATCGCACGTACCATAGGAACTAATACAATTCCAGGAGATCTCTCAAATATGAACCTCCCAGGGCTCAACAAAACATCAATATATTTGAACATCTAAGAAATAATATTGAATTTTATAGTCGAAACTTTGGACACATAGCCAGAGACTACAGACTTGAAAATCCCCCAGAAGAATCTTCAAAGCCACAGAACAAACGAACATGGAAGAAGAAGAAGACTGATAATTGTGCTCTTGCTCTCAAGGCTCAAAACAACAAAGATGTGTGGTATGTTGATAGCGGTTACTCAATGCATATGACTAGAGATAGAAAGAAATTTGTATCTCTGAAAGAGAATAAGGATGGAACTATGTCCTTTGGAAATGATGGATCTTCAAATGTTATAGGATCAGGTACCGTCACTCTCGGAAGCAAAGATGATCTAGCCAAGAATGTTCTATTGGTTGAAAACATGAATCACAATCTGCTCAGTGTTGGAAAAATGTGTGATCAAGGAAACACATTGCTATTCAACTCCACAAAATGTGAAATCAGGAAAGGCAGGTATTGTAAAATTGTGGCTACAGCAAGTCGAGCACCAAATGACATATATGTTCTGGATGAAGAAACTAAAGCATGTCTGCTAGCTAAAGAAGATGAAAGCTAGTTATGGCACAAACGAATGGGTCACATAAACTTTTACAATCTTGTCAGGATAAGAAAAAAGGAAGCAGTATGAGAAATGCCAAAAATCTCAAAACCTTCCAACACACTATGTGAGACCTTTAGGCACGGCAAGCAAACAAAATTTGAATTTGAAACAAAATAACACTTAGCATCACATCCATTGGAATTGATACATCCTGATCTATGTGGTCCTATGAGACAAAAAGGCTTAGATGGAGAATTATATTTCATGTTAATGATAGATGACTATACCGGGATGAGAACTGTTAGTTTCCTAAAGAAAAAGTTTGAAGAATTTGAGTACTTTAAGATCTACAAGGAGTTGTTTGAAAATGAAACTGATTTTAAAATAAAGTGTCTAAGATCAAATAATGGTGGAGAATTCACTTCCAAATTATTTCAGCAATACTATGATGAAAATGGAATGAAAAGACAACTTTCAACAGCACAAACACCTCAGCAAAATGGAGTTGTTGAAAGAAACAACAGAACCGTATAGTAAATGGGTAGAACAATGCTAAAGGACTCAAAATTGGATGAAAAATTATGGGTTCAAGCAATTGATATGACAATATTCATTATCAACCGAAGTCCTCTCAGAAATAATTGCAACAAGACCCCATATGAATTATGGAAAGGAATATCGGGTAATGTAAAATATTTTAGAATCTTCAAAAGCAAATGTTATATAAAAAGAGAAGATCAAAAGTTGGGTAAGTTTGAATCACGTGTCGACAAAGGTATATTTGTTGGTTACTCATGCAAAATAAATGCCTATAAATGATATAATCTAAGAAGAAAACAAATAGTGGAGAGCATAAATGTTACATTTGACAAAGATGGTGTTCTAACGAATAATGATGAGGATATAGAATCTTTGAAACTTGAGATAGAGGTTGAAAAAGACACAGAGAATATTCTAGAACAAGAAGCAACTTTCAACCAGAAAAAGTAATTAATGATAATCAAGATATACATGAACAACAACAAGAAGCTCCTCCAAAGAGAACAAAAGAATGGATTCAAAAGAACCATCCATCAAATCAAATCATTGGTGACATAAATGAAGGTTGACAAATTCGTTCATCACAACAAGCTCACATTGATTTTCTAGCAACCTTTGAGCTTAGTATTTTTTAGGAAGCCAGCCAGAATGAACATTCAGTAGCAGCTATGAATGAAAAATTAGATCAAATCGAGAATAATAACACCTGGAAATTAGTTCCACGACCAAAAGATGAAAATGTCATTGGGACTAAATGTGTGTTCATGAAAAAATTGAATGAAGATGGGCAGGTCACAAGAAACAAAGCAATATTGATTTGCAAAGGCTATGCACAAGTGGAAGGAATTGATTTCAACAAAAAATTTGCACCAGTTGCCAGAATGGAAGCCATCCAGATGTTTCTTTCCTATGCATGTTCAAGAAAAAACAAATTCTACCAAATGGACATTAAGTCAGCATTTCTGAATGGCGAATTAGAAGAAGAATTTTACATCGAACAACCTTAAGGTTTTCTACTATATGAAAAATAAGACTATGTTTTCAGGTTAAATAAGGCTCTATATGGTCTCAAGCAAGCTCCCAGAGCATGGTATGCTCATCTTGATGGATATATACGTCAACAAGGGTTCAAGAAAGATACTGCTGATAGAAAGCTTTATGTACAAATAGATAAAGATAATTTAACAATCGTTGAGGTATATGTGGATGATATAATATTTGGTAGCAATGATGATTTACTAAGCAATAAATTTGCTACAAAGATGCAAAGTGAGTTCGAGATGTATTTACTTGGTGAGCTAACATACTTCTTAGGGCTTCAAATATCTTAGCAAGAGAAAGAAATATTTATATGTCAAGCCAAGTACATCAAGGAAATTCTCAGGAAATTCAAAATGGAATATTGCAAACCCTTCCTTACTCCGATGGTAACAGGTTGAAAATTGAGCATAGACGACTCATCTAAGGATGTGAATCAGAAATTTTACAGATCTATGATTTGTAGTCTTCTATATGTAATAGCCTCCCGGCCCGATGTTATGCAAGTATTTGGACAAGTAGCAAGATTCAAGAAACACCAAAAGAGTCACATTATTAATGTCAAAATAATTCTTCAATATCTAAAGGGCATACTAGAATATGGCTAGTGGTATCCCAAGGGTAACAATCTCATTATTCAAGCCTTTACATATGCAGATAGGGCAGGAACCTTTGATGATCGTAAGAGTACTATTCGAGTAGCATTCTATCTAGGTGGTTGTCTCATATCATGGTTGCGCAAAAATCAAACCTCAATCTCGTTATGTACAGCGGAAGCAAAATACATTGTAGCAGCAGATTGTTGTACTCAAGTCCTTTGGATGATACAAACTTTGCAATATCTTCAAGTAAAATTCAGTGAGCCTATTCCCATATTTTTTGATAGCATCAGTGCCATCAACATCCCCAAGAATCATGTCATGCATTCAAAAACAAAACACATTCCGATTAAATATCATTTTGTTAGAGAACAAGTCGCTGAAAATAATATCAAACTTGAATATCTTGTTACAAAAGAAAAAATTGTTGATATCTTCACTAAAACTTTACATCGTGAAGCATTTGAATATCTTCACCAAAAGCTTGGGATTCTCCCAAGTTCTCATTAGATTTTCCTTACTCAGAAAATAAAGGGGGAGTGAAAGTGTGTACAGGTCCGCAGGATGGTTGTGTGTTAGGGGGACTTACCATTATCCATTTATGTAAAAGGGGGAGAGAATGTTGTAGGAATATTTTTCATGTTCGCAAGGGAAGTACTTGTGTTGCCATCAATGCCAAAGCGGGAGATTCTTGATCAGTGGTTTTCATTGATGTACAAGTGTCTATCTTCCAAGAGTTGAAGAGGTAGTGTCAGGAGGTCTAGGATCATCATTAGGTGGTTGTGTCATAGTTTGGGTTATGGTATAGTGTGTCTTCTTCTTCTACATCATTCTATATCATTGTAAAGTGGACTATTTTCCCTGGTACAAGAGTCCATTCTTCTTTTATTCTTCTAAAGGATGGTAGGGTGGTGCTAGGCTAGTGTATGAAGTCACCAATAGGTTCAAGCCTATAAAAATTCAGGCTGGTATGGTGGTGGTAGGGTAAGTTGTAGCTCATTAGGTGTTGGGGCATCCGTTCAGTTGACTACTAAAGAATCTCAGGCATTGGAGTGTCCATCCAGTGGGAGCTGGAGAAGAATTCTTCTCTCGATTCTAGGAAGTTGGAGATTTCTTTTCAATTGGAGTTGAAGTTTAAAGAATTATTAGAAAAGCATTCAGGTGGTTTTTGTCTCGGAGGGGGTTTCCACCTTAAAAACTGTGTGCATTTGTGTTCCTTTTTTTTACTACTATCATTGTACAAACACTGATAATAATTAAATGTTAACTAAAGCTCTGAAATATTAATAATAATACTAATTGAAAGGAATATTGATTCACCCCCCTCTCATTATTTCCAACATTTATGTTTACTTTCCATGCCATTGTAGCTAGTTTATTTCATGTGTTGTAGTTATCTTGCTCACATTTAATTTTGTTGTGTTTAGTTTTCTTCCATTTCAAGTTTTTGTAGTTAGGATCTTATAGATCATGGTACAGTAGCATATAAAACTCCAAAGATGTGTGTCAAAGCCTCCCTCTCTCACCTTTTTCATTGGAGCTTGAGGAGGGAAGATCTTCACCATAGACCCAAAATTGCTTTCAGTTTATGATTTCTTGGAAAGGATAGATAGGTTTTTGTATTTATCATGAACATGTTGTGAATGTTGAGTTAGGTTTATGAGTCAAATGCATAGGTAGGTTTTCTTATTAAATTCAACCCATATTTTCCACCATTTTCATCATAGATTTTTCAATGATAATTTCATGAACATGTAGTTTGCTTGCAGGTTTGAGTAGAGCAGCAGAGGAGGACTCCACCAACATCCCTAGCTTCATTTTCTACCCTCCACCAACCTAATTTCAACAAAATCTCCTTCAGCCCTATTTTTTTGAGATCTTCACCACAACACTGAGAGCTAACCTGGAGATTCAAACAAACTTTGAAAGAATTTTTGAGCTTGGCCACCTTCCATCCATCTAATTCCACCTTCATCCCACCTTTCCTATCCCTTTCCTCATCATTTATGGCTTCAAACTACCCTCGGCCTATTTCCTGTAGCATTTTAGGACATCCTGTAGCACTATAGGTAACCCTGTAGCGGATCTTGTAGCAGTGCCAACCAACCACTTCTTCAGCCCAAAAACCATCTCTCACCTCACCGAGACTGACACAACCTCCAAGACACCTTCAGATCTAAATCCATGATTCCAAGACCTTTTTAGGCCACCTCAATGCCTCCTTCTTTTGCTACAAAATGGAGTATTTACAAGCACAGCTAGCTCATGAATAGATGCATTGTTAAAACATAGTAGTCAGCATGAAGTAGTTAGACGTTAATTAGGCATTTGGCCCAGTAATCTGTGCTTATGCCAGTTTCCCTTTCTGTAAATTTAATTCAACAACTTACTTTATGAATGCCACTTGGTTTAACTCTATTTCTTGCTTTAGCCTAACTGTGGATTTCCTTTCTTGCAAATATCTAAGTGTGTCCTTATGCTTTAGCTAGTTTTTTTCTTGATGATAGAGTAATGGCCTTGATTTGTTTACAGTCTTAGGTATCATTCAGAAGTGTGACATACTTCATCCCCTAGTAGTAGCCCTAGCAGTAGCACCCCTTCGTAGGACTAAGAAGAGGATGGAATGAGTGGAATGAATCTGATGTGTATATAGCACTATCACTTCCAAGTTTGTATGAACTTCGGGTTGATATAGTAAAGTAGAGTAGCCTCTAGGATTTGCAGCACTCATGGTGCAATACCAGGGCTCACCACTTTTTGTCGACATTTCTAGGGTGGTCTCTAAGTAGATGCTTTGATTCTGTTTTAGCATTATTTTATGCTTTTATTTTACATTCAATTCCAAAATATTTAAAAATACAAAAACAATTTGACTTTCATGCCTTGTAGGAGTAGGGATAACTAAGGTAAATTTTTACCAAAAACCCCTACATCCCCACACAGTCACCCTTCACTCTTCTTCAATGACTGTGAGGTTGAACACACCATAGGTGAGTCTCTTGAAAACTTTGAAGAAACTATTGGAGAAGAAGAAGAACGTGCTTCACCTAAGGAACCTACTTCACCAATTCAAGTCATGACTGAGACTGGGACCCAAGGAGTCTTTCCCATTAGAGAAACATATGGGGAAACTAGGATGAAGAACAGCAGTCCCTCAACCCTTCCATATTTCCATGGACTTACCTCCAAGGATCTTGACACCTTCATGTTCTAATTTGTTGTTGTCTATAGGACCTATGACTATGCCTAAGATGACCAAAAGTTGAAATTGTTCCCATCCACCCTCAAGGATGCATCCTTGTGCTAGTTCAGGGGTTTGCCTGGGAACAACATCACTACCTGGGCACAGATGCAAAAGTGCTTTAACAACAAATACAAGGACTACTATATATCTAAAGAAACTAAGGAGGAAATATTTAGGATGACTCTAGGACCTAATGAATCCCTAGAGGATTATGAAGAAATATTTCAACTAAACTATTAAAGAGCCAAATGCACCCTTGATCCCAGATCACTTAAATTGGTACTTCTCCGATGGATTAGGGAGGAGGTGATAGAAACCCTTAATATGCTATTAGGATGAGATATCTACCAGCTTCCTTATGAGGACATCAAAATTGTCTTTAGGAATCACTCTATGGAAGTTAGGAAGAAAGGTAGAGTTAGCCAAAGCATGACCAACACCCCTTCCTCTTCCACCTCCATCAAGCATGATATTGGAAATATGTTGGAGGACTTCAAAAGTGATATGATGCACACATTTTCTTTGCAAATGGACACAATACAAATCAAGAGGAAGTAATAGGAAGCAGAAAGGTCCTTGGCTATCTTCTTCCCTAGATGTACTAGAAAACACCCTGAGAACGAATGTCCACTAAATGTCATCGAGGCTTTCTTAGTATGTGAAGAGAATCATGCCACATATAAGTGTCCCTCCTTACCTGGGCTCAAATTTGTATATCAAGGTGGGGAAGTAGGACTAGAGAAACTTTGTTTCATAAATCAAAGGAGGCCTCAAGGACCTCGGTCATATCAGTAGGGTATGAAAGGTGCACCTTACTCATATTATCATACCAATAAAAATGTGCCTATAAAATCTTGGTACACATCCACTCCTCCATCATGGCCTACACCTCCTACTTGGCCTTACAACCCTCCATATCACCCCCAGCCTGTGAACCAACCATTCCAACAGTATGTTCCTCAACCACCTCAATGGAGAAACCCATCACAAGGGTGGAGGCCTCAACATAATCAGTCACCTGCCTTACTGCCTCCACCCTAACCTCAACCTCATCTCACCCATTCTGTTCCACCCAAGCTACCTCGGATGCCTACACAGCCCAATCTGAACCTGAACAACAAGCAAGAACAACAGGTTTACAATGGAAAGACATCCTATCCAACTTGTGCTATGGAGATACAAGAGATCAATCTCAGGTCTAGAAGAGTAATCTCAGACAATCATCCTCCATCCCCACCTGTAGAGGTTGAGGAGGAAAAGGATGAGAGTAACACTCAGATCTAACAACCTCCTCTTCCTAAGCACTTGATCCACTCTAGTTGGCACACCCCAGAGGAGACTGAACTTTCTAGGAGAACTGAAAAAACATTGTGTGAAAATACCCCTTCTCCAAGCCATTAAGGATGTTCCTATTTACAATAGGCTCATCAAGGAATATTGATTTAGGAAACCTAGGAGAAAGAAGAAATATACCCTCACCATCAATGTAGTAGGAAAATTGTTCGACTTAATGTTGGGAAGGGTGATCTTCTCGAAGTACCTAGACCCTGGTAGTCTAATTGCAAATGTACACATAGATGGTGTCATAGTCCCCAATACTTGGATTTATCTCAGGTTACCATCAATGTAATGACTAAGGAAATTATGCTTAAACTCAACCTCCAAGGGACTTTGAGGAAAACCACAACGGTTTTGCAACTCGCAGACCGGTCCACAGTAGTTCCGGAAGGAATTATTTAGGATGTTATGGTTTCAATCGACTCTTGGGAGTACCCTACATATTTCCTGGCACTCTAGCCAAAAACCAAGTTTAATGGATATCCTCTCATTTTAGGAAGACCTTGGTTAGCCATTGTCGATGCTTATATCAGCTGTTAGGTCGGAAACATGACTATAAAGAATGGGCCCTTGTCTAAATAGCTGGTATTATATCCTCCTGCCCAGCCTTCCATTGACCATGACCTAACTTTGTGGTTGGAGTATGAAGAAGAATAATATGAAGTATACAACACTATAACATGCTTCATTTTTACCACATATGTTGTACTTAGAGGGGGGCAACATGAAGAGGATGAGCTCATCGACCACATCATTCAGATCTATCCCCCCAATGACAGTACACTCGATGACCTAGTCAAAGAGTCTGAAAGCCACCCTTGGATGGAGTTGCACTCAGTTGATTCAACTTATAAAACCACCAAGGCCATGGAATTTGGCCCATCAAAATCTCTGAAAAATAACTCATCCCTCTCAGCCAAATAAGAAGAGTAGTTATGCCAGCTCTTGAAATAATACCTTGATTTTTTTTCTTGGGACTACAAATACATGAAAGGGGTGCATCCCTCGGTGTGCACACATAATATCTACATTAAAGAAGGATGCAAGAATGTGCACCAACCCCAAAGGATGATGAACCTAGCTCTAAAGGACATAATGAAGGAAGAACTGCATAAATTATTGGAAGCATGTTTCATCTATCCCATATCTAACAATGAGTGGGTGTCTCCTCTTTTCCTAGTCCCAAAGAAGAATGGAAAATGATGAATCTATGTTGACTATCAGGAACTAAACAAAGCCACTAAGAAGGACCATTTCCCCTTTCCCTTTATATATCAAGTCCTGGATGGCTTTGCAGGGAAGAATTTCTTTTATTTCCTAGATGGGTTCAGTGGGTATAACCAGATCCAAATTAGCCCTGAAGACCAGGAAAACACTACTTTCACATGTCCCTCGGGCACCTTCACTTACGAAGTCCTTACCTTTGGGTTGTGAAATTCCCTAGATACTTTCCAAAGAGCAATCTTGAGCATATTATCTAAGCTAGTCCATGACTCTATTTAAATCTACATGGATTATTTCACAACTTATGGGGATGACTTCCAAGAAGCTCTCTCCAATTTGGGAAAAGTTTCGAGAAGGTGCATCAAGATGAATCTCTCCCGGAGTCTAGAAAAGTGTGAATTCTTAAAAAGAGTAGGAGTATTCCTAGGCCACTCAATATCATAAGTAGGAATACAGGTAGACCTGAACAAAACACTATCATAAAAGGGTGCGTGTTCCTCAAAAGCAGAGAGATGTCAGAAGTTTTCTAGGTTTCGTTGGCTACTATAGAAGGTTCATTAAATATTTCAGAAAATTCGCTTCGCCATCATTTGGTTTATTGGACAAAAATTCTGAGAGTTTCTCATCCATTCTTTGTCAAGAAGATTTTGAGCTCATTAAGGAAAAGTTAAATACTGCCCCCATTCTCTGAGGTCCAAATTGGGCTCTACCTTTCCACATCCACACAGATGCATCAGACAAAGTTGTAGGGAAATATTTGGGGTAGTTAGAATAAAAAATTCCCTATGTCGTCTATTTCATTAGCAAAAAAATTTCCAAAGCTAAACTCAACTATATTGTCACGGAAAAGGAGCTTTTAGCCATTTTCCATTCCTTAAACAAATTTAGACATTATATTATTGGTTATCAGACCTTTTTACATACTGACCATGCAGCCATCAAGTACGTAATGAATAAAACTGATGTTAATGCTAGAATAATTAGATAGTTGTTGTTATTATAGAAGTTTGACATAACAATTATTGATAAACCAGGAAAGGAGAATGTTGTTGCAGATTTATTATCAAGATTAACTCTACCTACAGATAAGTAAGGGATGGTGGATGATCATCTTTCGGATGAACACCTATTTTCTCTCTCAACACTCTCTCCTTGGTTTGTTGACATAGCTAACTACTTGGTTGCTAAAAAGTTCCCTCCAAATATCTCATGTAAGTAGAAGAGAAATATTATCAGGAAAAGTGCCCCTTTCACCTAGATTGGTGGAAATCTCTTCAAGTTGGGTCCTGACCAAATTCTCAAAAAATGTGTGAGGGAGAAGAGGTTTTTGACATCCTCTTGGCATGTCATGATATTCCTTATGAAGGACACTTTGCTGAAAAAAGGAAATCCTTCAAAGCTTTGTAGGCAGTTTACTATTCGCATACCCTACACCAAGATGCTAAGAGATATACCAGTAAGTGTGACCAGTTCCAAAGAATGGGGAGATCTACACCAAAGGATGAAATGCATTTGCACCCTCAGATGGCTCCAAATCCATTTGAAAAATGGGGCATGGACTTCATTGGACCCATTGATCCACCATCTGGACATAAGAGGTATATCATAGTCTGCACTGACTACTTGACCAAGTGGGCTAAAACAAGGGTTGTAAAGGTAGCAATAGAGGATAAGGTAGCTGAGTTTTTGAGAGAAAATGTGTTATACAAGTTTGGATACCCCAGAGAGGTAGTCACTGATCAGGGGGCTCAATTTACATCTCATGTCATTGAAAAAATCCTAAGGCGGTACAAGATAAAGCACAAGACTTACACTACCTATCATCCTCAAGAAAATGGCTAGGTGGAAGTGACAAACAGAGCCTTGGATAATATCCTTACCAAGGTTGTGAGCAATAGCAGAAAATATTGGGTAGACAGATTGGTGGAAGCCACTTGGGCTTACAATACCACTTGGAAGAAAACCATGGGGTATACTCCTTATGATTTAGCCTATTGAAAGAAATCTCTGCTTTCCATTGAATTTGAGTACAACACCTTGAGAATGGAAGCTGAGCTATACCTAGCTATCAAAAAGGCCCAACAAGAAAGGTTGTTGCAGTTAAGTGGTTTGGATGAGTTCATAATGCAGGCACTCCTTCACACAGAGGTAATTTAGCTGCAAATAAATGTTTGGCATGACAAACACATTAAGGAAAAGACATTTCAATAAGGATATTTAGCGTTGCTCTATGACTCAAGGTTCAAGTACTTCAAATGAAAATTAATAACAAGATGGTTGGACCTTACCAAGTGGAAAAATGCTATGATAATGGTGTTGTTCAGGTCAGAACCATAGATCAGGAGGGGATCCCCTTTCTTGTCAATGGTTACAGGCTAAAAGTCTACATGAAGCCCCTATCTAGGGCTGAGTTTATTAATTCCATAAATAGGAAATTTTATGCCATTGGAAGCTCCATAGTTTCCAGTGCCTCCCCTTCTTAAAAAAAAAAAAAGAGGCATGGGAGAACTCTGAGATATCCAATGCCAACTCCTGGGTGGAAAACCTCTATGAGGTGAACCTAGAGCAAAAAGAAAGAAAAAACAAAGAAATAAAATATCCTTGGGTGAAACCTCTTTCAGGCACCCAAGGCAGGCTTGTGGGTTGAAAACCTTAGTGGAGGCAGCCCATCTGTCTTCAAAAAAGAGAAGAGAGAAAGAGAAAAAGAAAAAAATGAAAACAACACCTATGCACTCACTTATTTCTATTTTGTAGGTTGTTGATCAAGGACGGTTTACACAAAGAGGAGTAGTTTTATTCCTCTCTCCTCTCTCTCCTCTGCCTACCCACTCCATAATCAACCATAGCATGCATCCATCCACCCATTTCTCCCTTCAGGTGAGAAAAAATCCCATATTTTTCTCTTGTCTGTAATTGCTACAAGATGTCCTAGTTGTTTCAGGATTTCCTATAGTGCTACAGGAAACTCTATACTGCTACAGGAAAGACGTCTGCAAGAAAGGAAGCTCTCTCAAGGGAACCTAATCTTCAATAAAATCATGAAAACCATTTTTTTTCCTATACCTACCACTCCTAACCCTCACTCCACTCCATGCATGAGTATTCACTCTCTAAACCCTATTTTTCGCCACTAGAAGTTAGGTCACTTATATCTTGACATGGTACTTCTACCCTCATCTATGCATCACTCCACTCACTCCATAGCTCCATCCCTAACCTCCATACAATATTTCTTCTCATTTCTCAGCAACCTAGAGCTCCAAAGCAACAGAAAGGAGACTATTGTAGGAAGTTGATCACTTCCTGTAGAAATCTTCTAAATGACACAAAAAGCATAAAAAGTGAGAATAAGTTAATGGATATGGCTCCAAATTACCACTAGAAGACTCCAAGAGGATTACCATGCCAACAACGGCACCTACAGACCTCCATGAAATACCTGCAAGACGAATAATAAAATAAAAGTGTTAAGCAGCTCACTCAGAAATAAGTTGCTCACTCAGAAAAAATGCATTAAAAAAACACATCAAAGGGAAAAAAAACCATGGATATCACCAAACTCCAGCTCCCTACATCAAATAATGTCTGCAACTCCTCAACAACAGGTAGGTTCAAGTATGACCCTTCACCCTCTGGCTATGCACATGTTGATAAAAATAAATTAATGTTGAGAATTAGAGGTTAAAAAGGCAAAAATGTGGCTAGTTAACTTGGCCTCCCTCGTGAAGTTAAAGTAAAAAAGAAGTGAAGTATGCATGCCACTTGGGCATTCAAATTAATTAAGGGTGAGTTCACGAGGACATGGAGGCAGTTCTGAGGCAAAAGACAATGATTAAGTGTAGTGGGACCAACAGTCCAAAAGAGGAAAACCCATGTTGAAGTCTAAGTCACCACTCCGCTCCAAATTCGTTCAAGTTACCATAAAGGGAAGTTTTAGATCATTCTGATCATTCCATTGAGAATTTCGAGAGTAATTAAAGAAGGAGGGTGACAGGAGTCATCGAGAACTCTGCACCAAGGTCGAAATATGCATGCAAACCCCGTGCTACAGGAAACTGTTGATGCTACAGGAAAGTTTACAGAAGGATGAATAATGCCAAAAAATATAGTGACAGCCACTCACGGGTGTTATTCACACCTAAAACCACCATCCCCCACAAAAAACAAGAGATGTCATAGGTAAGTGGATGTCACCTCACCAAAATTGTCAATTTTTTCCATGAAAATTTATACACAATCAGAGCAGTAATTCAGAATTTAAGAGGCTGATTGATGAAATAGAATCATGGTAGTCTAAGTTTACGTAAAATTATAAAGGATCTAAGGCCACACATCACCAATATTCTTAGACAAAACCATTCAGTCGCCTTCTTAACACAACCATAAAATGGGAGGAGGTTTTAATAGAAGGGAACTACAAATATTAAGAAGATCATATGACACCCTCAAGTGGTGGAAATTTTTAGGAATCATCTTAGTCGCTAGGATTCTTCGAGCTCCTCAAGGACTTTGATGAGGAGGTGGCTCGAGAATTTTTAGTGGCCTACATGCACAAGCAGATGATAAGGCCACTACTATGGTTAGAGGTCTATCCATCACCATTACACCTGAATTTATTAGCAGAGTGACCACTTTGCCTCTTGGATTCAAGTGGAATAGAGAAGATAGGGTGTCCAATACTACAGCCAAAAATAACTTCTTTCTGCCAAATGAAGAATTTATTGAGGATAAAAATGGAGTGAGAAGAGAAAGCCTTCCATACCCTTGGGATGAAGTAGCATTTCACATAATGAAATACATTTCTTGTGAGGGAATACTCTATGTGGTTTATGGATACCACTTCAGACTATTGAATGAGCTTAAGTTCCAAGGAGATATCCCTCTAGAACAAATATTTAACATTCCTTACTTCCTCCTACATTCAATTAGGGACATAAGCCAAAAGGTGAGGGAGAGAAAGTACCAGTGCTTAGCTCACCATGGCCTCATCAAGCTTATAATAGGATATGCTCTAAATAGATTGAACACCCTTGCATCTTGGTCTACTTTCATAGATATGGAGAGGGAAGCATTCATATGTACACAAACTGGACAAACCCCTACCTCTAATTTTGGACGAAGGGGAATGGAAGAAGAAGGAGCGGAGACTAGAGAGATAGAAGGAGAAGATGAAGAAGAGGAAGAGATGGAGACTGAAGAATAAAACACAGAAACCCTAGAAACAGAGGAAGGGAAAGAAGAATAAAAAGAGGAAGATGAAAAATAGGAGGAAGAAGCATAAGAGAATAAGGAAGATGAGACAGGGGAGAAAGAGACATTAGAACCTATGCTGGGCACTGATACTTCTCCCCAAAAAACCAAAATTTCACCAGAAATATCATAGAAAGAAGTGGTTGCTACCTTAGCCACTTTAGGCACACTAGTGAAGGCCAAAAGAAAAATAAAAACCTCCATGTACTTCAGAACTAGAAAGAGTATTATAGTAAAGCAAGGGAAGCCACATGGTCTAACCAAAAGCCCTATAAAAATTGAGGAGTTGCCCAAAAAGGAAGAGGAGATAAGATTAGAATAATGGAAAGTTCAAGAGGTCAGTTGTGACCTATAGAAGAAGACATTCTTCAAGGTTGCATCCCTTAAGGAACAGCAAGCAAAGGAGGGTTTGATACAAGCAAAACAAATTTTTCTATAGGAAACTATGTTTGTATAGGAAACTCCAGGAGTTCCACAAACAAAGAAGAAAACCATGGGGGAGGGAGATAAGGAAACCTTGGAAGGGAAAGAGGCCCAAGATTTTGAAAAATAAGCACATATTGAAGGGCATGATGCTAAAGGTAAGGAAGAGAAGGAACAAAAGGAGGAGACTACCTCCCCAAAATATGTCCCTAAAGACATATCAGCAATTTCACACCCTATCCCTCAGCCAAATCTTATTTCCTAATATACATTTATTAAAGGAGGAAGAATGATTCCTCAAAATCTTGCATTCCCCCTATTTTATCAGCTAGAGCAAGAAAGAGCACACACACATCATTGGATGCATTTTGCAAAAACAAAAGGTGTGCATGATATAGGAATCATGGAAGAAAAGGTCACTGAAATGGGGAGGGATTTAGTTGATGCCAGACTCAAAGAAACCATGTTAAGGAAGAAGCTTCAAGAAACACAAGAAAAAATGCAAGGGTACAAAGCCAACTCCAGCAAAAGGACAAACATATTGCTACCATGGAAGATTTGTGCATGGAGGGAATTCAACATAGACATCCTTCAAACTCCTATGTCATCTACCTAAAAGAACAGTGGTTTCAATTTCAGATTAAAACACTAACATCTCATGGATCATTGCCTTTTCAAAACTACAGGTAATTTAATGACTTTTGCAATCATTCCAATATAGGAGAGAAGTCTAAGTTGGTATAATTTTATATGAACAATCTTGTTAACTTATTTAAATATTTGAGACCCTAGCCCTAGGTTGGGGGACATGCAGTTGATGGCCTTAGCCTCTTGGATGGTCAATAAGGAGGCAAGGTCAGAGGATTTAAAAAGGGTGATGAAAAGAGAAAACAAAGAGCCTCTACACGTAAGGGAAAAGCTATTCAACCCTAGGGGAGTCATTAACGATCACCTCATGATAGAAAATGATGCCAGTGTTGTAGACAAGTACCTCAGCACCCAAGCACAGGCCATTTCACATTTTGATGACATTTTAGATTGTTGGGAGATGAATGTGTAATGGAAAGTCAAAGAAGATTGAATGGCCTCCCCCTTAGTCTTAGGAACATGGAATATCACACCCCGGAGATATTGAGAGATTCCCTAGAGAGAGCACCATTATACAAAAGGGTTTTGCAGACAATGAAGATCCAATGGCTTGGCTTAAAACTCAGTCCACCTTTGTTGTTGGGACTGGGTGAAAGGAAATACCAAGTTGAGGAATACAAAGCATGGGATGGGGAAAAAAAGAATGTTGGATTCTACCCTCCTAAGCGAACTCCTTCACTTCTTCCTTGGGATGTCAGAGGGGCCACTAAGGCACTAAAAGAGATGAAGAAGGACTAAGTTGCTCATAGGATGAGAAACCATTTGGTAGGGGCGTGATGATGAGCACCATCATTAGGTATATTTTTAGGGGTTAATTTTCACCTTTTTAGCCTTATGAGTTTCTCTTTCTGACATTTAATTACATTATGGTCATATTTTTCTTACTATAGATGGTGATTGAGGCTTGTCATACTTCGAATGCCTAATATGATTTAAATGTAGGATAATCATGAATATATGCCATTTTTGTTTGAGATTGTGCAATCAAAGCTCGGATTAGTCACCAAGGAGAGATTATAGGGGGGTTTACCACCTCCTCAACTCCTAAAGGCAGCCAAAGGATCCTCGAGATTCCCTCCAACAACTCAAAATCAAAGGTATCCAAGCAAGTGGAAGACCAAGTGAACCAAAGCTCCACTTCCCTTGCAGCCAAAGGGGAAAAATCACCTACTTTTTAAGGAGTTTTTGGTAGCTACCCTTTAGGTTAAATAGGGCAAAGCAAGAGCTCATTAGGATTCAAATTTTGGAGATAGTTGGGAGACTCTTAGCTCTTGTGATAGAATTTCGTGACTTTCATGGCTATGTAATGAGATTGTTTCTGTAATAAAATGAGTATTTTGTTTATCCTTCAATGATTTATTTTTAGAGAGTTGAGCTTGTGGGCTAGGGCCTAATCCATTGGCCTTAGTATCTCTTATGCATTTATGTTTACTTTCCATGCCATTGTAGCTAGTTTATTTCATGTGTTGTAGTTAGTTTGCTCACATTTCATTTTTTTGTGTTTAGTTGCTTCCATTTCATTTTTTTGTATTCAGGCTCTTGTAGATCATGGTACAGTAGCATATAAAACTCCAAAGTTGTGTGTCAAAGCCTCCCTCTCTCACCTCTTTCATCGAAGCTTGAGGATGGCAGATCTTCGCCATAGACCAAAAATTTCTTTTAGTTTATGATTTCCTGGAAAGCATAGATAGGTTGTTGTATTTATCATGAACATGTTGTGAATGTTGAGTTAGGCTTTTTATTCAAATGCATAGGTATTTTTGCTTATTAAATTCAACTCATCTTTTCCACCATTTTCATCATAGATTTGTCAATGATAATTGCATAAACAATTAGTTTTCTTGCAAGTTTGAGTAGATCAGCAGAGGAGGACTCCACTAGCATCTCTTGCTTCAGTTTCCACGCTCTACCAACCTACTTTCAACAAAATCTCCTTGAACGCTTTTTTTTTTAGATCTTCACCACGACACCGAGAGCTACCCTGGAGGTGCAAGACGGGCTTTGAAAGAATTTCTAAGCTTTTCCAAGGGGTTTTCCACCTTCCATCCATATAATTCCACCTTCATCCCACTTTTCCTACCCCTATCCTCATCATTTATGGCCTCAAACTACTCTCGACCTGTTTCCTGTAGTGTTTCAGGACATCCTGTAGCACTATAGGAAATCTTGTTGCATATCCTGTAGCAGCGCCAGTGAGACACTTCTTTAGCCTAGAAACCATCTCTCACCTCACCTAAACCTTACACAAGCTCCAAGACACCTTCAACTCTGAATCCATGAGTCCAAGACCTTTTTAAGCCACCTCGACGCCTCCTCCTTTTGCTGCAAAACAAATTATTTACAAGCACAATTAGCTCATGAATAGATGCATTGTTAAAACATAGTAGTCATATGAAGTAGTTAGAGGTTAATTATCCATTTGGGCCATAATTTTTTATTATATTAGTTTCCCTTTCTGCAAGTTTAATTCAAAATTTTACTTTATGAATGCCACTTACTTTAACTCTATTTCTTGCTTTAACCTAATTGTGGCTTTCCTTTCTTGAAAATAGCTAGGTGTGTCCTTATGCTTTAGACTTGTTTCTTTCCTTCTGATAGAGTGATGGTCTTGACTTATTTACAGTCTTAGGTTTCATTCAGAAGTGTGATAGACTTCATCCCCTAGAAGTAGCCCTAGCAGTAGCACCCCTTCGTGGGAGTAAGAAGAGGATGGCATGAGTGGAATGCATCTGCTATGTATATAGCACTGTCACCTCCAATTTTTTACGAACCCTGGGTTGATAAAGTAAAGTAGAGTATCCTCTGGGAATTGCAGCACTCTTGGTGCAATACTAGGGCTTGCCACAAGGAGCGCATGGCAACCCACCCAAAGGAGAACAAAAAGAAAAATTTGAGCAATACATTAAGAAAATGCCAAAACAAATGATTTGAGCTCTAGGTAAAAATAATTTGGTATTAGTTTGTCATTTTATTTGAAGGAGGATTATTTTTTAGTGTTTAAAACCTAGATGAGATTAAGCTTTGAACCTGCAATGGATAATTCATCATGCTTAACAACACTGGTAAAGTAGGGTCGATTTTGGTTTTTAATCTCAAATTAAAATAGAAAAAAAAAAAACACCCAACTTTTATAGGGATTTATTTTGGAGATTATCTTCCCAACCATTATTGTAGAAGAATTTCTTCCATTGGGTTATTATTTTTGCAGCGTATTGTTTCTCTGCTATTAGTGAGAATTCAAGCCTAGTATAGATTAATTCCTTAAAAAAAGTGGAGCGAAGAAAGTTGAGGAGAGAGAAAGAAGGCTAGGCCTTAATGTCATCATTTTAATTTTGAAAATTCCTTAGGAATCAACATGATAATACATCAGTTGGTCCTTTGTGCTAAAATACTTCTGCAGATAAAAAATGAAAACAACTTACAGATCAAAAGTAAGAGTAGAACAATAGGCCTTCTCTCAGAAGGTCCATGTTATCCTCCAATAGTCAAAGGATAACTGGAAGGAAGATGTAAAAATCAAGTGTCTATTTTCACTTGGATTTGAATTGAAATGAACAAATTCAATAATAGACCTTCATGAGTTTGAGGAAATAGATGTGTGTCTATCCAGGGTGGGACAACTAGAATGGAAGAAACTCAGTTGGGCTATCAAGCCATCCATGTTGGAATTGATACAATCCAAACTCGTGGAGCATCCTTGTGAAGAATCCAGGTTCACATTTGCCTCTTGTCTCAGTAGGATCTGAGCTTTAACATCGCCTCTACCACTTTATAATAATGGTATCATGAGGGAGATATTACAACTAATAGTAGAAACCCTTCAAGGGTTGAACAATATCATGCTTCCCACGTTTCAAAAGCGACAAAAAAATCTAGAACTAATGGAAGAATTAAGCTTTGACACATTCATGTTGAATATAGAATGTGACGAATTGGTCCTTCAATTGCTCCAAAACTTTTACACCAAAATTACATTATCTCATCCAGACCATGTCAAAACATGAACATAAAATATTGTGTCCCTGTTCTTAGAAGGAGATGCTGACATTTGCGATATACTAAGATCAAAATTTTTGAACATTTGGAGGAAGGAGCCAATGGTATCATAAATTTCCTATGATCTAGTCGAGAAGTTGGTCAGGAAAAACATAAAGGTGCTCAGAAAGGTGTTGACCAAGAAGGAGTTGACAAGGATTTATGGAGGAAGCAAGAACACAAGTAGTAAAACCTACAACAAGAATGAACTAAGAAGGAGAGGACTATGCTTTATCTGCAAGGGATTTTGGACAGTTAAATATTCATGTTAAGGTGATAGGAAGGAGGAAACAAGGATAGAAAAAGAGGAGATTCCTTCAGATCATGGGGAGTCTTATATAGTTGGGTCTATTGATTTTCAGGATGGTGAGAAATAGTGTGATATTATTCAGAAGGACTTGTAGGATAAAAAACATTCATAAGTGCATGTAGAATCCTATACAACATAGTCCATAGGTCTCCAGGAGGATGTCCATAAAGAATATGAGCAATCAAGTATAGAGAGCAGTCCACTAATGCATCTATGTTTGACAACGGTAGATGATGAACAACAAAATGTATTCATAGGTGGAGGAGACCAGGGAAACATGATTAAGGAGCCAACAATATTGAACCAACATGATGAGCATGATCAGGAGGGGGAGCATGACAAACATAGTGTGCAGGATTGAACAATCCTAGAGAGTTGGTCAAAGACTCAAATTGGAGTTGTGATAGTGGGGCATCCAATGCAGACAGATACAAACATGTTCAGTAGGGCAGAAAAATTTCTAGTAAAGGACTTTCGGGAAAATATCATGAATTTCAAGACAAATATTATGATGTTGAAGCAGAGAGTCTGGATAGCCCGACACATTGTCTTACAAGAGAAAAATAAAATTGAGGACCTCATAGGGGTATGTGTCGAATGTAACACCCTCTTCCACATCTACCCAAGTAATTGGCCAACCAAGGTAAACATGATGAGAGGCTACTAATATGAGATTCAACCTCCTAGATGAACTTAAGGATGTGGAACTGATGGAAACACCAAAACACAACCTACATTGCATCATTCACACCCCTAGGGGGTAACCCAACCTCCCAGGGCCCTGTTCCCTCAGGGGGGACTGATTTTTAGCCCTTTTGAGAATGAGTCATGGGATTTTAATGGAAAGGGAGAAGTTCAATACCCTAGAGCTACAGGCTAGCCTTGTCAAGGTAGCAGCTCAGGCCCAAACAACAAATTTTTCAGCTGTAGCTCTCAGATTTGTGCCACATTTTCAGCCCCTGAAGCCAGGTCAGTGCCTAGAAATTCATGTAACTTCAAGAGATCTTAAATAACATTGAAACAAACATAAGAAAGAAATAACATCAATCGGAACTCATCTGACCCCACCCATCCATTACGGGCATTTCGTCAAACATGTCACAAACATAGCACCTGCAAGCATAAACAACATATTTTAAAAAAAAGGTCTCTTTCTTATCTGAAAATGGTTAATAAAAATTTATCCCTTACACCATAAGCTATCATACAATCAGTTTTACCATAGATACATGGGATATTAATTTATAGGAAAAAACATTAATAGAGTCATACATCATCACTGATCAAATACATGCTCATAACCAGCATATTAATAACAGGAATACAATGGATATATTAGCAATAAAATACATACATAAACTGTTTTATTTTCATACCGAATACTAGATAAATGAGCTCTTCATTACAGAATGTAAAAAAAAATTGGAGATAGGACTTCCACGTTCCACGCGACAATATATTGGCTGAGCCAAGTCTCACTTTAGCCAATCACTCCCGTTCCATATTCCAAGCATGAATGTGGGACTTAATCAAAACCATCAATCACAATCCATCCAAGGGTTCCAAAGGCCAAACCACCTTGTTAGGGTCAATATGTCAGTGATCAAACATACTCTTTCAATTAATTTTCTAGTAGTCATAAGTCGAAAATTTTGGTCTTTTCAAACAAGTTTTCAAATAAATTTAGTTCACTGAAGGAGTCTAGGTTAGAAATGCTACTCCCCTCATCTCATCCATGGCCATTATCACTTTAAAGGTCACCTCATTCATTATCATTTATAATTTTTAGGTCATTCACTCCATCTCATCTAGGTCTTCTGTCTATGTGTCATTGTTTTTCATTTGAAAAAGTCTTATTTGTCATCAAACAAGGCAAACAATCCTTCATTTTACTCATAATTATTTTAAAGTGGGGCTAGCATACTTAGGAGGAAAAAGTAATACAAGTTGTCTTATTTAAAAATTTGTTCTAATGTCAAAATATTTCAAAAGGCAAAATTGTCTTATTGCTTTCACTACAAGACAAAAAATTCATTTCAAAGCTTATAAAGGACAAAAGAATCTCATCCAAACTCATTATACTCTTTTTTTGTGTGGTAGAGCTCATATTTTACCTCCATTGCACTCCTTAGTGGTCAAGGGTTCGAAAAAAATGTAGAAAATACTCCGAGGAACACAATGTTACGTTTCTGAAGCCCTTTGTTACGCTTCTGGAGCATTTTTTTACACTTCTACTGCCCTTGTTAGTCTTCTGTAGTAGGTTGTTACATTTTTGGAACCAATTGTTACACTTCTGGAACATTGTGTTACACTTCTATAACTTATGTTATGCTTCTGCTACACGGTCACTACACTCCTGTAACTAGTTGTTACGCTTCTGTAGCAGGTTGCTACGCTTCTGCTACACGGTGTTACGCTTCTGGAAAGAGTTCAGTTTTGGGTTCTTAGGCTCCCAAGCCACTTAAAAAATCTCAAGTTTTGTTGGCATCAGTTCTCAGATCTCTTGCAACAATAATTCAACTTCTTATACCCTCCTGTGATTAAATTATTAAGCTTACTATTGATTTTCATACCCACTCCATACTCCATTATATTTCCACTTCTTCATATCATTTAAATATTATTGTGAAAAAAACCCTAACCCTCTCATCAAACACTATCCTACACTTCCCACATACATCATACTGACTCCCCCCACCATCCATATCCTTCCTAAGAGTCATTTTCATCAAACCTTAATTTCTAGCCAATTTTCAAGTTTTAAACTGGGAAATTATTGTGTTTCCCTCATTTGACCACCTTCCTCACATTCAATTCACCTTATTTCACTCATATCATGGAGCCAAAATGCAAGCATATCTCCTTAATTTTTTGCGAAATTTTCCTTGGCTTTAAAACACTTCATCTCACCCTCTAAGTCTACCCCATCCCTATACTTTTTTTTCCCAAATTACACTACACATACTCATTCCATATACACACTAGGGTTTCACCCTTTCATTGATAGACAAGATGGAGAGTGAGAAGAAAAAATTCAAGGGATGGCGCCACCTCATTTTAGAACCCTTCACCATGCAATAAATCAATGCTTCACCCTTGGCCAAAAGATGTTTTAAGAGGACTGGATGTTTGAGGTTCTGTGAGAAGATCATGGAGGAAGGATATCATCTTCAACTTACAATCTTATTTGCCTCTAATATCAACATGGGAAAGTTCATCATTTTAGGTGTATATTTTAACCTATCAGCAGATCTGATTTCTTCAACAAAAATTATTCCTAGTCATGGAGAAATATAGTTCAAGGGCATGGACTTGGACCTTGAAGATTACAAAAAAATTCTCAAACCACATGCTAGAGAGGAACCAGAGTACCTCTTCCCTTTCAGACACCTCCTCAAAAAATATGTTCCTTTTATGATGTTAATAATGAATTATTTCATTGTGTGAAGGATGATTTTCCAGGTTGTATAGGTACCATATCAGACTTTTCATGCATTTCACCTCTCTCAAATCACTTGACTTGCCACATTACTTGTGCAGGAGTTTGATCAAAATGACTGAGAAGGTTCGGAGCGGTAAACAAGATCATTACCCAATTATTTTTCACCATGGTCTGGTCAAACTCATTGTGTTGCATCACCTTTCATCCATTAACATGACTTGGGAATCCTTCACGGAAAGAGTATTATCATCGCCCATCACTATCCCTCCTGTCATGAATAGCACACCATCACCATCACTGTGAGCACAACCAATGGAGGTTAGCACTTCCAGCATGAAAACTCACATTTCAAAGGCTCCTATGGTTTTTTATTTTACTCATAACTATGGGAAGGGAAAGAGATAGGTATTTGTGCCCAAATCTGTCAAAGTATACTTACACTTGACACTATTGTTGAAAAAAGTGAAATAGAGGAGCAGCCTCTCATGCATCAAGATGAAACACCTTTGCACCAACATAGTGAAAGAGCTTCATTGGAGGTTGAGGTAGTAGAGAAATTTGAGATCAAATCAGCTAAGGAGACTATTAGGGAGAAGGATGAGGAAATAGCAGAGTTGAGGAAGATATTCTCCATTGCTAATTCTCAAATCACTTTCCTACAACAAAAGAATTTTCAATTGAAGGTGAAGCAGTTGTTACAAAGAAAACCTAAGCTAGAACTAGAGGAAGATAAAGGTAAAGGTAAGAAGATCATATATTTTGATCAAATTTAGGACATGGAGACTAAAACACATCCAATAAGGCCAAACACAAGAGGCCTCAAAACGGCGTTGGAGCTAGAAATACTGTCAGCTCATCCACCTAAATAATTGACCTTTGATGAGATAATAGCTATGGAGATCAATAAATACAAATAACTTTGGTTGGCAAGGCTAAATGAACATTTTGAGAAGCTCTTGAAGAGAGCTAAGAGTGACAACAACCTCCAAATAAACATGGAAACTAACTATAACACCAGGAGAAAAATTTTACAAACAAGGCTAAAATAGCTGAAGAAAAGGCTAAGAGAAACTCTTGAATGAAGCTTAAAGAGAAGGATAGCTTAGATTTTCTTCCTTGGATATTTAACCCATCACTCAGAGGTGCTAAAAACCAATTTTGAGAATTTTTTAAGAATTTTGGTATTTTTTGTGATTTTTGAACAAATCTGGAAATTCCCTCCTCACAAAAGCGTAGCAAACATTTTCTATGCTTATTTTAGGGGCATCCAAATGATGATTTTTTTATATGGTTGGAAGACTTTTGATGAGGACATCATAGATCAAGAACCCTCCTTGCATGACAAGCTTTAATTTTGTAGAAAAGGCCAAAAAACCACTCATTTTATATAATTCTGGCACTTTTTTGGAGGCCTTGCTATGCTTCTGGAGTAACCTTGGGAGAATTAACTCTTGGAGACCTTCCCATGGGTAATTTTGAAAAATTCAAGATTTTCTCGAAACTAGACACGCAGTGCTAGTTGACCATTTTTTCATAATTGGATTTGGACTCCTAAAAGTGCCTAAAAAATTAATGAAAAATTTTGTTTCACTTCTGTAAAATTATGTTACGCTTCTGTTAGAAAGTGTTACACATTTGCATTGGATTCCTCGAGAAACTTGTCAAGCTCAAAAAATGTCAGAATTTTGAGGTCTTTTTGTTCTATGAGTTGGCATTAGATTAATTGAGCTGGTTTTTTCCTCTTAACATGAGGGAACATTTAATTTAATCTAAGGGACACACACTCCTAGTTCATAGCTGAATTTTAGGGAATGGTTTCTAACCTCCCTAGAATCTAGGAAATGACTCATTTCATGTATTTATGATCCATTTTTTATGGGATTTCGACCTGAAGAGGTGTCATGGTTCATATTTTCTATAAGTAGAATCTCTTTAGTTTTTTGTTGTGTTGGATAGTCTTGCTTTGCAATGGAGCTATTGTAACAACATTTTGGAATGAAACCAAAGGCAGTCTTGCAGAACTTGTGTTGAGAATATTGTGGTATTTATTGCAGCATTTTTTATTCCTATGTATGTTTATCTACTCATGTTAAATGATATATTTTCCTCTTTTAGATACATCTTTCCATGTTTTTATCTTGTAAGTTTATAAGCAGAAATCATGTATGTTCATGCTCTGTTTTAGACAAGGTTTACATGATATTTCTATTTACTTCTAAATGAATGAATTCACCTCAGTGCTCATTCAGACTCTCTATCACTTCATCCTATACTCAATGAAAAATTAAGAATTTTTTCAAGCTACCTATCTAGCCTCGGACTTTCTCTACAAATTTACCTTGAAATTCAGACCTAAAAACCCTAAACCAAGCCTCCTCACTGACATTCCTATCCAGCACTTAAAAAATCAAACAAAAATCCTATTTATTGAGCTTACATACCTATTCTAAGATCAATATATATTCAATTAATCCATTGACTGCAAAGTGAAAACGAGAGATCCCTCTCTGGTCCTGGTAGGGCTAGCTACCTGAACTAAAGCCTGGTATGTGCTTACCTTCCTTCAATCCCACTTTTAGCCTTGAGAAGTTGGGGGGAGTGATAAATGTTTTGGCATTTTTGCTGGGGAGCGATCGCAAAACTTTCCCTACGAATATTTATTTAGTCCTCTAAAGGTTTGACTTGTAGGTGACAAGCTCTAGCATTCAAAATAGTTTGAACTCTTAAATTTGAGCTAAAGTCCAAAATTCCTATCTAAGATGGCTCTTAAAAGACATAATAGGTCAAATCCAAACCCAAATCCCTCAAAAATTGTGAATGACCCTAGGATTCTCTTAAGAAATAATAAAACCAAGTCTCTGAAAGTTGGAAGATCTATTCCTCCACTTGTCAAATCAAACTCCTTGCCTACGATATTTTCTTCAGAAGATTTGTTCTATAATTCAGAATATGAAAGATCTTTGTTTAGGTCTAAGTCTGAAACCTTTCTTTTAGAAACTATATTTGATCCTTTTTATTTTGAGACCTTTGCACCATTTTCTAAGTCTTTTTATTCTAAAGTTGATAGTGAAGTCTAGTCTAATTTCTACAAACTTAAAGGCTTGGTGGATAAGTTTCAAGAAAATTCAGAAAGCACTTATTTCCAATATCGGTAGCAGGATTTTTCTTTACCACCTGTCATTGCACCTTCTCATACTACTACATCATCATCCCTTCCTTTCATTCCATCATTACCTTTACAATTTTTCACTCCATCAACACCTCCACCACCTCCTCCATTAGTCATGGCCAGATTTGATCTATTGATCTTACCTCAACAACTCACTGCACTACCTCAAAAATATAGTTAGAGACTCCCCATTTTTTATGGAACACCAAAGGTTACTTCTTATCAACACATTTCCAAAGTGATTAATTTCATAGATCTTGAAGAGATTAACAATGACGATGCCAAGATGTGCATCATTGCACAGAGTTTCTAAGGAGAGGTGAAGAAATGGTTCCTCTCTCTCACAGCTGGTTCATTTGGTACCTCACAGCAATTTATTGACTTGTTTATGGTGAAATTTGAAGAGAATAATAATCCATTTCAAATTCTAGCTAAGTATAATGCCTTGAAAAGGAATCCAAATGAGTCTGTTCAAGAATTTACTGCTAGATTAAATCAAATCTATAATTCAATTCCTGAGAATATTAAGCCTCCTCCATGCCTTGATTTTCTTCACTATCCCTATGGTTTTGATCCTGACATGTCCTATCAGTCGAGGGAAATAAACCCATCAACTCTTGAAGAAATGTAGAGAAACGCAGTGAGCGTGGAAGCTAATTTGATCATCAAAAATTCTAAAATCAAGACAGAGAAAAGGGTCATTATAAAAGAGGAAAAATCTACTTCATCAAAGGGAAAATTAGGCACCTTGATAAAGGCCATGGAGAAGATGATGGATAAAATTTCCATCATTGATAGACAAGTTGAACCCTCCATTATAAATCCCAATTTTAGGGGTCAAAATCAGCAGCCTTAGTACATGATCAAGCAAAGGGAACAAAGGGGTCAAGATCCATAAAGTCAGTAGAAAATTCGCACTCCATTTCAATAGAAATACATTGAAGGCCCTAATGAAGAAGATGAAGAATAAATTTCTATGCAAGAATCATTTATTTGAGGAAAATCAGTAGCCTATTTTCCTTACTGAAGAACATAAGTTTTCTATAGAAATTTGTGCACCGAATGATCAGAAATATGTCTTTTCAAATGATGACATGTTATCAGTGTGGACGAAATATAATCAGAGGGGATATCATAATTCTCTTTCTCAAGTGTAGAGACAATATGGTTTGAGGAGTAGGAATGTTCCTATAACCTCCAATCAGAAAAAATAGAACACTCAAGTAGATGCTCATCATCAAAAAAGTGTTGCTCCAAATCAAAGTAAAGACAAAGCACCTGTTGTTCCTAATCATGATAAAGGTAATGGAGCTTCCTCCAACGGTCAGAAAAAGGATAAATAAGTTCAATATGGAGGACAGAAGAAGGATACATCACACAAATATTAGCCTGAAAGAAAAGATGCACCATGGAAAGAGGTAGAAAAACACTCTGCTTTTTTAAGTCTTGAAAATGAAATTGCCAAATTGAAAGTCTCCATTCCTCTAACTAAAATAATCAAGAATGTGTTAGAGTCAGCCCTTGCTGCCCTCCGTCAGTGATCATTTCGTCTTTTGCATATTCATTATTAGGTGTCTCACTTGTTTCACTTCTTTGCATATCACTAGGATCATGCCATGAACTGACGAAGGGTTGTGTCATTTTGTGTTTCCTCATACTATACCTGCAGTGCTATTTTAAAAATTTTCCTCAAAAAATTATTTATAGTTATTGTCATTATGTATGAGGTCATTAAAATGTCGATAAGTGTCTTAGGTCTTGGTGTCTAGGGTTTTTGAGTCATTTATACAATAGTCATAAAGCCTGCAAGGTGAGGAAAGTCCAGCACTTGTGATTTCTATTTTATTATCATCGGCATTTTCTTAAAAAAAATACATTTCTAGTCCAAAACCCTGTTTTGGAACTAGAAATTGTTATTATCATTTTGTAATAAATTGTAATTGTTCCGCCATGAAGACATTGTAAAAGCAGACCCCTGGTCTTTTCTCTAGCCAAGATAGTCATATCCCTGCAAGAAGACAGCAAAATCATTAGTATCGATCTCAGGAAAAAGCCAAAGGAAGTTTGTATTTGAAAAAGCCAAAGTGAAAATTACAAAAACATTTGTAATATGGGTTTTGAAATTTGATTTGAAATAAAATCTGATTGTGAAGATATTTGTGACATTATAAAAGCCAAACAAGTTCATTTGAAACGATTTCATTCCTCCCAAATCGTATTTGCAAAGTTGAAGGCCGATTTCAGACTTTTGAAGGGCGTAGACAGAGTTTTAGGGCTGCGCGACCCAACTTGAGGCAGAGCGACCCACCTAGGCTGCGCGACCCACGCAGACTCAGTTCAGCACTGTGGGTTTGCAGGTGCGCGACCCACCTGGGCTGCGCGACCCAAACAGAGCCTGCGCGACCCATGCAGACACAGAGTTTTGGAATTGAGTTTGAGCGCCCAGATTGGCTCGGAATCGACTCCAGTTGCCTTCAAAACAGGTTTTCATCAATCACTTGGGGTTTTCAAACATATTTGTGTCATCATGGGTGGTTTCTAATATGCAAATGAAGGATTTAAAAACCCACTGTTATAAGATTATTGTTTTCAGGGTTTGAAATGAAAATGAATGGTGTAAAGAGTGTGTTTGCTATCTTAAACAGTGATATGGCCAGCCTTCTATATAACATCAAAATCAATTTGTTATCATACCCATAATACCACTGCTACCATTGTTAGTGTTATGCCATGTTTAAACCCTTTGAGTCACATTCCTCATGTTTGTAATGAGTCACATTGCTCAATGTTAGCATATGCTCATGTCGTTGTTTCGAACGGCCCATTGAAACCTTTATGCTCATAACTCGTAGACAAACATATCACTGTTAATACCATGCTCTCCTTTAACTAAATGTGTCCAAACTTTTGAAGGTTGCTTGCTCCTATTTGGTAAAAATTTCATTTGCATTCAAAACAGAGATGGTGCCTTTTCAGTCCATTTGAAGCAGAGATTTTATCCATAATTTTATTCCTTGATAGTGCTTTGGCGGTGGGATATTGGTTGAGTGTTAAACATACATCCTAATTTTGCTTTCACTGCATTCATATCAGCATACACATTGCCAAAAGTTTGATCAGAGATATGTCAGAGACAGAGTCAGAATATGAGCCAGGGTCAAGCAGTGATTCGGTGGCTGAAGGTAATGTGCCACGGAGTTCTCGCAGAGAAAACAGAAGTGGTGATCATCGCAGAGAGGAGCCTACTTCTTTGGCTCGGTTGCAGGCATGCCCATTAGCTATGGATTGTTTTCGGTTCTTGTCATGTTTCAGGTTTTGTGAGATGGTTGTACAAACCCGACCTCATCGTGAATTAGCACGTCTGTTTGTTCTTCATTTGCGGGGTGATCGGGTAAACCTTGCTGGGGTTTATTTCATTGTATCACCTTTGACTATTGCTCAAGCCACTGGCATACCGAACATAGGCGAGAAATGGAGCAAGGGTAAGCAGTTAGAGAAATTTCATTATGAGCCATACATTAAAACTAGATATGTGGCTTACTTGGGCAGAGTCTTTCCATTCCGATTCTTGAGAGATGAGTATGCACCACTCATGAGGCTCATCATTCAGTATTTTAGTTGTGAGGGCAGGTATGCTCGTCTTTTATCATATCATGTTCGTTTGCTGATGCACTTCACAAGGGTGCGTATGATGAATATTCCTTATTTCATATACCGCAACATAGAGAAGATGGTTACATTTGTGAAGAAGAAGACGAGCCCAGTGCAGCAGTACAGGAGTATATATCATTTCGCTTTGATAAAAATCTTGGTGTCACATCAGTTGGCAGAGCAGGGCATCACTTGGGAGGATTTCATTTCTAGAGACTTTTTCAGAGTGCCACAGCAGCCTCCCGAGGCAGTTTATGATGCAGGAGAGCCCTCACACCAGCCGGACATGTTTGAGGTTGGGCATATCATTTCTCCTTTGGTTCAGACATATCAGCGAGGCCACAGGGCCTTATTTGCAGCGACACGGCGGGTACTATCTCCACGTGAGGTGGAAGGGGTCCTGCCGACTTCATCGACACGGCGAGTGTTATCTCCACGTGATGTGGAAAGGGTCTCGCTTTCTTCTCCAGTGCAGGTACAGGTACAAGACAGGGGCAAGAGGCCCATGCATGATGAGGGCCCATCAAGAGGCCGGGATACCGATATGACAGTCATTGATGTTGATACGGGCTCTCCTAGCTCGAAGCTGAGGGAAGTCATCCAGGAGCAAAGGGCCGAGAATGACCAGCTGAAAGACCAATTGCAGAAAGCTCAGTGGGTGATTAACTATTTGGAGCAGCGCAACAAACATCTCGAGGATGAGCTCACATTTTATGAGGTGCGCCAAATCCGTGAGGACAGGCAGTGGAATCGAAAGAGGCCCGGTGACATGACACCAGCTGACCGAGATACTGTACTCACTCGGGTAAATATACATCTGGAGAAGCTGTTGGCAAAGGCCAATCGAGACAAAGACATGCTTCGCCACATGAAAGGCCATTACTGGGCTCGCATGCATGTTTGCAAAGCGAGGATGAGGATCATGAAGAGGAGGTTGCCCAAGGCACTTCGACGGCGGAAAAGGCCTAATCCACTTCGGATTTTGGCCGAGGCTTCATTGACTGGGCAAGACACATGATGGAGGACCTCCGCTCCGAATTTGGGCAAATTCGGAAAAAATTTTGTCATTTCCAAATTTTTGGTCTTAAAAACAGGTTTTGTAGCTAGGTGGGTCGCGCGCTCATGCGCTCGCATTTTTTTGGGGCACTTGCTGGAGGAGATTTTTACATTTTTGGATTTTTCATGGTTAAATATGCATCCTCTGAAGTAAACTTAGCATTTCAACAAAATCTGGATGGGCAAACAGCTCAAAAACACCATAAAAAACACCTTGCTGCCACCTTTTGCACCAGCAGGAAGTACCTCTGGGAGAATGAGGTTTTGAAGGGTCAAATCAACTCAAAATTCAGAAATTCCACTTGGGTTGGAAATTAGACATCCAGGGCTTTCCAACGAGCTATCATGAGCTCAATTTTGATGTCGGGAGATACCTCAAAATCAGCCTGCAACATGAGCGACCCACGCAGTTCAGGAGCGACCCACCTAGAGATTTTTTTTGAGTTTTCAGCTGCCAGCTCAGTATTTCGCCTATTTTGGACCAGTTTTGCCTATGGATAGAATTCTTGGGTTTTTATGATGTAAATTCATGCTTTATATGTAACTTTGGCTTATCTTTATCTCTTCTAGAAGATTCACTCTCAAATGAGTAAAAAATCATGTAATGGATCAGTTTCCACTCTTTTAGAGGCAAGTGGTTAGCTGCCTAGATTGTAGTTCCATGATTAGAATTGGTTGAAACTCATCCCTGAAGAGGGAATTCGACCCCTAGAGGTGGGGAAAGGGGTTAGAGTGATCTATATATTGTAATTTCTGAGGCATTCTACAGGTTGGACTCTTGGGATACTTTTGATACTATTGTACATACTTTTCATATTTTGGCTAAGGAAAGATCAGGGTTTTTGCGGCACTTGTTGGGATCCTTGTGGTGTTCTGTTCTTGATGGTGTTTCTTCTTTGTTTACTGTAAGTTTCTTCATGTTTAATGTATGCCATCCTTTCATTATGCTTCTGAACTAAGTTGAATGAGTGATTAAGGTTGAATCCATTGTTTACAATGCTTGGCCTTTGAATTCAGTTAGTTCTATATGTTTTCAGCTGTTTGGAGAGGATCCAAGTTCTTCTTTGCCCTCTTCAGCTCCTCGTCGGTCTAATCTATCCATAAATCCAATTTGAAGCATCAAGATCATCACCTACCTCGCCCCAGCTTGATCTCTGCAAAGGTCTGACCTTATCCCCGGACCCAAAATTTGTTTTCCCATTACTCCAGCGAAAACCCAAAAAACCAAAAACTAAACATACCTATCTCTTTACTAGCCTAAAATCAGTTCTTATTGTAAGTCATCTCGCATCTTATTGCTTATTTTCTCGAGATTGACGGAGAGAGCCCTCTCCTGTCCTCGTAGGGCTAGCTACGAGGCTGAGCGTGGTTTGATGTAGCCTCGAGTTTTACTTCATTTCAGCCTGAGGTAGATTTGAGTGCTAACATAGTGGCGACCATACTGGGGAACATCTCAATGGTTTGCTTGTTGATGTGTTTGTTCCACGAGTCTTAGACGGAGTCTGAAGTCACGCCAGGTAGCTTTCGAAACGCTTTTGTTATGCATAAGCGAAAGTAGATAAACGCTGCTTCAGTCGATCTCCGGTAAGCTTGTGTGTTCAGTACTTGATTTGTAAATCACCCCAGTATACTTATTCGTTCTAGACCTTTTGGATGATTGAGTCTAGAAATCGAAAGGCTGAAAATAATTGATTGTGTTCCTTGTAATTTTTGTTTTCCGAGAAGATCAATACACTGGCTTCAAGAAGAAATACTAGGGCGAATCCTGACCCTGATCCACCAACAATCTTCAAAAATCCGAATCTGATTCCAAGGACCCTTAGAAAACAAGGGAGCCAAGAGAGTTCTGAAAGAGAAAGCCAATTGAGTTTTGAGAGTTCCAGAGTGCTTACCCGATCTGCATCCTGTCCTGTCAAAATCATATATGTTGATGAAATCCCTTTTGATGCACAGTTTGAAACATCCTTGTTTGTGAATTTTTCCGAAACTGAATTATCAAGATTAGTCCCAGATCCATTGTTTACTGAAGATTTGCAAAATAGATTTGTTTCACAGTACTTGGATAGACAGCTGCAAAGTTCTATTGAGGATACTAATACTTTTGAATTTACTGAATCTGCTTCACAAGTTCTTGACCCATTTGAAATTGCATCAAGTTCACGAATCCCTACTGAACCTCCTTTTGTCCCTACCATTCCGGTTCAGTCTGAGTTTTCTGATCAGCAATCAATAGTATTTTCTCCGTTTCCATTGAATACATCTCATAGACCTACTACTCCTACTCCTCCTGTATCTCCTCGACAACAGATTGTTTTCAATCCGCCAAGAGTTATGGCTGCTCGTTTTGCACCCCTTGTGTTACCCCAGCAGTTGAATGATATGCCCGCAGACTATCAGAGTAAGATCCCGACATTTGATGGCACTCCGCAGAGTCTTCCGGCACAACAGCATGTAGACAATATGGCAGATTTCTTTGATCATTTCGAGATTGATGAAGAAAATGTGACCATGAGGCTATTTGTGCAAACCTTTGGAGGAGAGGTACGGAAATGGTTCAGAGCCTTGCCACAAAGAAGCATAGATACATTGGCAGAACTTCAGAGGCATTTTTTAGACCGATGGGAGATGAAAAAGGATCCGCTGCAGATTACTTCAGAATATACAAACCTCAAACGTAATCCTGGTGAGTCTGTTCAGGATTATATCATTAGAGTCAATACAGTGTATAATGCTATTCCAGATGACTTGAGACCGTCCAAAAAGTCTGCTCTCCTTAAATTCCCGGATGGCTTTGATCCGGAGATGGCTTATTCCCTTCGTGATAGAGATCCACCTACTTTAGAAGATATGCAGAAGGTCGCTGTTAGTGTTGAGGCAAATCTGAATGATAAAAGAGCACGGTTGAAAGCAGAGAAGAGAGTGACAATAAAGGAAGAGCCTTCTACATCTATATCAGAACAGCACTTAGCTCGTGAGTTGGAAAAGGCTTTAAGAAGAATAAATTTTGACAAGGCAGAAACACAGTTTCGAAATCCAAATTTCCGTGGCCAGCAGCAACCACAATTCAGAATTAAGCAGCGTGAACAAAGAGCTCAAGAGCCAGCAGCCCAACAGCAAGTTAAGACTCCTCTTTTGCAGAATTTTGTAAGTCATGATTCTGATGATGATGATGATGTATCAGGTGAGCAAAATCATTTCTTCACTCCTGATGATTTGCCTATTTATATTACTGAGGAAGAGGAGTATGGTGAAAGTTCAGTTGTTCAGAAAGATGAGGATTTTATCTTAACAAATGATGCTGATTTAGAAGAAGAGTCAGATGAATACCAAAGAGGATATTTGAATGCACTGACTGCTCAGCAGAAACAATATTCATTGAGGAATTGAGATGTGCCTATAAATCCCATTCAGAAAAGAAAGGAAGTTTCAGCACCAAAGACAGATTCACCAATACCACAGAAAAGAGGGAAAGAGACAATTGACCCCGCAGCAAGTAAAGTGTCATCAGCTGAGAAGGTAAATCAGTCAAACATAGTGAAAGACAAGGCTGAAAAGAAGGAAATTTTAGTTAAAGAGGTCGAGAAGGTTTCAGCATTTAGCTTGGAAAATGAAATTTCCAAACTGAAAATATCCATTCCTTTGACGGAGATTATGAAGAACAGCAGCTACCGTAGTCAAGTCACCAAAATTCTGAACTTTGATCCAATGATTGACACAGTAAATGTTGAGGATGATCAGCCGGAATTGATTTTTGGGCCTGCATTGAATGGTGAGTCTCCTGACATTAATGTTCCTCCTTTTTACATCAGTTTGAGGTTGCATGAATATATATTGCATAATGCTATGCTCGATTCGGGTGCTTCGCATAATTTGATGCCAAAGGCAATCATGGAAAAGTTGGGATTAGACATTACAAGAGAGTATCATGATTTGTATTCATTCGATTCCAGCGGGGTAAAGTGTATAGGACTCATCAAAGATTTGGTGGTAAGTTTGGATCAAATTCCAGCGAAGAATGTTTTGATGGATGTGGTGGTTGCTGACATTCCTCCACGTTTCGGGATGCTCCTTGCAAGATCTTGGGGGGCCAAGTTGAAAGGTACACTTCAATTAGATTTCTCTTATGATACAATTCCAGTCTTCGGTCAAATGAGAAAGTTGTATCGTGAGCAGAAGATGAAATACATGATAACTAGCAAAGAGAAGCCAGTCAATCATCCTGTGAACTATGTACATACTGATTTAGAGTCGTTTGTGTTGCTTGCTGATAGTTTTAATGATGTAGAAAGTCAATTAGTTCAGGCAGAAGACATACCAGAAATAAATGAGAATTTCAGAGAAGTTTTGCAAAAAGAAAGAAGAGAAAAAAAAGCTGTTTTGGAGCAATCAGCTGGAGACAATGGGCAGCAAACAGGAAAAACAGAGCCGACACAGTTTCAGCATTTAGAGGACGATGAAAATGGTCTTTGGACCATGGATTTTGATGGTGCAGTGGGCAGCGAGGGTGCTGGGATTGGTGTGTGGATTCGAAGTCCAGTTTTCGCTCCTGATAAAGTTCCGAGCAATGTGAGAGTGTGTTCTTACAAGCTTGCATTCGATTGTTCAAACAATGAAGAGGAATACGAGGCTCTTATTGCTGGTCTTAAGATTCTCAAGAAGCTGAATGCGAGAAGGATTGCGGTATATGGTGATTCAGAATTAGTGATAAAGCAAGTTAAAGGTGAGTTTCAGGCTAAGCATCCTCACATGAGGGCTTACCGAAATGCAGTTTTGGATATTCTGAAGTTATTTTCTGATTATACTTTAACATGTGTGCCCCGCATACAAAATGGTGTTGCTGATGGACTTGCTAAGGCAGCAAGCAATCTTAAGATTCCAATGAATTCCAGCAACAAGTTTGAGATACATGTGAAACACCGACCCACCGTTCCAGACAATCAGCGATGTTGGCAAGTTTTTGAGGACGATGAGGAGATTAGTGAATTTCTGCAGAATAAGGGCAAGTTTAAAGATACCTCCATAGATACAGAATTTGATGATGGTGTTGATGACATACAGATAAATCAAATGGATGTGCTGCAACTGAAGGATAACATCATTCCTAAGGGATTGATTCCTTTGGAAGAGTTGTTTGATCAAGATGATGTAGCTCGTAAGCCTACATTGAGGCCAACAGAGAAAGGTGTCGAAGAGGTAAATATTGGGACAACTGAGAATCCCAAGATGGTGAAATTGTCAAAGTCATTGTCACCAAAGGTAAGAGCAGAATACGTGAAATTGTTATCTTCATTTTCTGATGCGTTTGCGTGGGATTATTCAGATCTTAAAACATATGATACCAATATCATCCAGCATACTATTCCCATCAAACCAAATCAGAAGCCTTTTCGTCAAAAGTTGAGGAGGATCAACCCAAAGCTGCTACCATCGATCGAGAAAGAGGTAAATAGGTTGTATAAGTCAGGAATCATTGTGCCTATTCGTTTTTCAGATTGGATCTCAAACTTGGTGCCCGTGAGAAAGAAGACAGGTGAGATTCGTTTATGTATTGACTTCAGAAATCTGAATAAGGTATCATTAAAGGACAATTATCCGCTGCCAAAGATGGATCACATATTGCAGCGAGTAGTTGGAGCATCAAGGATGTCATTACTCGATGGATACTCAGGTTATAATCAGATTTTAGTGCAGGAAGATGATCGTGACAAGACTGCATTCACCACTCCTTGGGGAACATTTCATTACGCAAAGATGCCATTCGGTTTAAAGAATGCAGGCGCTACCTTTCAGCGTGCCATGGACATGGCTTTTGCCAATGAGAAAGATGTGTTTTTGGTTGTTTACTTTGATGATCTAACTGTATTTTCTAATTCTGATGAGGAACACTTATATCATCTAAAAATTGTTTTCCAGAAGTGCAGAAAATATGGCATTTCGCTGAATCCAAAGAAGAGCCTTTTCGCCATGGATGAAGGAAAGCTCCTTGGCCACATCATCTCGAAAGATGGTATTCGAGTTGATCCTGCACGTGTTGAAGCCATTCAGCAGTTTGAACAGCCCCGGAACAAGAAAGAGATACAGTCATTTAATGGTAAAATGAATTTTCTGCGTCGTTTCATTCCCAATCTTGCAGAGCACCTTAGAGAAATCACGAACATGCTGAAAAAGGACAGTCAGGTAAGATGGACAGAAGAGGCAGTAAAGTCATTCAATTTGGTAAAGATAGCTCTTTCTTCAACCCCTATTTTAATCAGCCCCGATTACACACAAGACTTCATTTTATTTTCTTTCGCCTCTGAGCATACATTGGCAGCTGTTTTGATGCAAAAAAGGGATGGAGTTGAGAAGCCCATCGCTTTTTTCAGTCGGATCATAAGAGATGGGGCATTGAAGTATAATATCATTGAGAAACAAGCACTTGCGCTGGTAAAGGCTTTGAAGGATTTCCGTGTGTACATATTGCATTCCCATATTACAGCATATGTTCCTAACGCAGCAGTTAAAGATGTTTTGGTACAGGCAGATCCAGAAGGAAGAAGAGGTAAGTGGATCGCTGCATTGTTAGAGTACGATGTGGAGATTAAACCGACCAAGCTGATCAAAGGACAAGGACTCGCCAAGCTCATGGCTGAAACAAATCTGCATGCTCTAGACATAAATTTGATTGCTGCCATGTCCGATGAAGATGAGGAAAGTACGTCAGTCCAGGTATCTGATATTTTTGTTTCTTCTCCTTGGTATGCTGACATTTTATACGTGCTTCAGAATTTGTCTCCACCTCCCGGGATGCCTAGAAATAAGAGTAGAACATTGAAGTTAAGAGCTGCTAAATTCTGCATTCTGAATTCTGCATTATATTGGAAAGACCCTGGAGGTATGTTGTTGAATTGTTTGGTAGAGGAGGAAGCTCAAAGAGTTTTGGAGGATTTTCACAAAGGTGACTGTGGAGGTCATTTGTTTTGGAAGACCACAACGAATAAGATCCTAAGGGCAGGGTATTATTGGCCTTCTTTGTTTTCTGATGTGTTCAAGGTTGTGAAAAATTGTCATGAGTGTCAAATATTCGAAGGGAAGCAGAAACTCCAGCCTTTGCCTCTAAAACCAATCGAAGTTAATGCACCATTCCAGCAGTGGGGATTGGATTTTATCGGAGAAATCCACCCAGCATCTTCCGGACAGCATATATGGATCTTGACAGCTACAGACTACTTCACGAAGTGGATTGAGGCGATTCCCACTCGACAGCCCACTGATGCGGTAATTATCTCTTTCCTTGAAAACAATATTCTGTCACGCTTTGGGTGTCCTAGTAAAATAATCACGGATAATGCAGCAGCTTTTAAGTCTAAGAGGATGGTTGATTTTTGTTTTAAGTACAATATTACATTGGTACATTCAACCGCATACCATCCGCAAGGGAATGGCTTGGCGGAATCTTCAAACAAATCCTTGGTGAATATCATTAAGAAATTGCTGGAAATCAACAAGAAGGCTTGGCACAAAAAGTTGGTAAATGCATTATGGGCTGATAGGGTAAGTCAAAAAAGGTCTATTGGTATGTCTCCTTTCGAGTTGGTGTATGGGACGGATACGGTTTTTCCTACTTCACTTGCTGTCCCGGTGGTCAGATTGCTTCAGGAGGCTGGAAGTGAAGAGGATCCTATGCAGCGGAGGATTAATGAGATGATTCATTTACATCAGACACGAGAGGAGGTATTTCAAAATACTTTCAAGTTGCAGGAGTGCATTAAGAAGATCTACGACAGAAAGGCAAAATCAGATAAGTTTCAGTTGGATGAAGTAGTTTTGAAATGGGATGCCCGGAATGAAGACAAGGGAAAGCACGGCAAATTTGAGAATTTGTGGAAGGGACCGTTTAAGATTGCAGCGTATCGGGGTCAGAACGCATTTCTTCTCAAAGAAATGAATGGAGATGATTGTCCTGGTGGACCGATCAATGGTCGGTTGCTGAAGCGTTATTATTTCTGAGTACTTGCTGCTGATCTCATTGTCATTGTATATATCATTTTACTTTTGTTTCATTGCAAGTGTGCACTAATCTCTCATTTTCAGTCTGGGGCCCGGAGCGAAGGCTATAATTCTAGAAATAGAGGTTGGTTGGGTTGAGATTGTAAAGTTAAGTTTATCAGTCTTCTTGTTTAAAGTCATGTCAAGTTTGAGTCTAGTCAGTTTTGGTCAAATTACAGTCCATTGTTAGTCAAATCTGCAGTCAATAAAATTGTCCAAAGTTTGTCTTGGCAGTTGAAATAATGATTCCATCGCCCAATGGATGAGAGGCACTGTCTGACTCACCCAGAGATCTGCCGTTCTTGGCATCTCCATGGAGCCACCATCCCCATTGGAGCCAATGTTAGAGTCAGCCCTTGCTGCCCTCCGTCAGTGATCATTTCATCTTTTGCATATTCATTATTAGGTGTCTCACTTGTTTCACTTCTTTGCATATCACTAGGATCATGCCATGAACTGACGAAGGGTTGTGTCATTTTTTGTTTCCTCATACTATACCTGCAGCGCTATTTTAAAAATTTTCCTCAAAAAATTATTTATAGTCATTGTCATTATGTATGAGGTCATTAAAATGTCAATAAGTGTCCTAGGTCTTGGTGTCTAGGGTTTTTGAGTCATTTATACACTAGTCATAAAGCCTGCAAGGTGAGGAAAGTCCAGTACTTGGATTTCTATTTTTATTATCATCAGCATTTTAAAAAAAATACATTTCTAGTCCAAAACTCTGTTTTGGAACTAGAAATTTGTCATTATCATTTTGTAATAAATTGTAATTGTTCCGCCATGAAGACATTGTCAAAAGCAGACCCCTGGTCTCTTCTCTAGCCAAGATAGCCATATCCCTGCAAGAAGACAGAAAAATCATTAGTATCGACCTCAAAAAAGCCAAAGGAAGTTTGTATTTGAAAAAGCCAAAAGTGAAAATTACAAAAACATTTGTAATATGGGTTTGAAATTAGATTTGAAATAAAAATCAATGAAGATATTTGTGACATAATAAAAGCCAAACAGTTCATATATGACGATTTCATTCCTCCAAAATCGTATTTGGTAAAGTTAAAGGCCGATTTCGTACTTTTGAAGGATGAGACGTAGTTTTAGGGAAAGTCGGTCGACCCAACTTGGAAGTGCACCCCCACAAAAGGGGGCTGCGACCCACGCAGACTGGGGCCTCAAGATCAGGGCCCAGGTGTGCGTCGACTCAATTGGCTGCGCGATCTGTAACTGGGAGTCACACGACCCACGCTGCATTACCGTATTTTGGAATTGAGTTTGAGCGCCCAGATTGGCTCGGAATCGACTCCAGTTGCCTTCAAAACAGGTTTTCATCAATCACTTGGGGTTTTCAAACATATTTCTGTCATCATGGGTGGTTTCTAATATGCAAATGAAGGATTTAAAACCCCACTGTTATAAGATTATTGTTTTCAGGGTTTGAAACAAAAATGAATGGTGTAAAGAGTGTGTTTGCTATCTTAAACAGTGATATGGCCAGCCTTCTATATAACATCAAAATCAATTTGTTATCATACCCATAATACCACTGCTACCATTGTTAGTGTTATGCCATGTTTAAACCCTTTGAGTCACATTCCTCATGTTTGTAATGAGTCACATTGCCCAATGTTAGCATATGCTCATGTCGTTGTTTCGAATGGCCCATTGAAACCTTTATGCTCATAACTCGTAGACAAACATATCACTGTTAATACCATGCTCTCCTTTAACTAAATGTGTCCAAACTTTTGAAGGTTGCTTGCTCCTATTTGGTAAAAATTTCATTTGCATTCAAAACAGAGATGGTGCCTTTTCAGTCCATTTGAAACAGAGATTTTATCCATAATTTGATTCCTTGATGGTGCTGTGGCGGTGGGATATTGGTTGAGTGTTAAACATACATCCTAATTTTGCTTTCACTGCATTCATATCAGCATACATATTGCCAAAAGTTTAATCAGAGATATGTCAGAGACAGAGTCAGAATATGAGCCAGGGTCAGGCAGTGATTTGGTGGCTGAAGGTAATGTGCCACGGAGTTCTCGCAGAGAAAACAGAAGTGGTGATCATCGCAGAGAGGAGCCTACTTCCTTGGCTCGGTTGCAGGCATGTCCATTAGCTATGGATTGTTTTCGGTTCTTCTCATGTTTCAGGTTTTGTGAGATGGTTGTACAAACCCGACCTCATCGTGAATTAGCACGTCTGTTTGTTCTTCATTTGCGGGGTGATCGGGTAAACCTTGCTGGGGTTGATTTCATTGTATCGCCTTTGACTATTGCTCAAGCCACTGGCATACCGAACATAGGCGAGAAATGGAGCAAGGGTAAGCAGTTAGAGAAATTTCATTATGAGCCATACATTAAAACCGGATATGTGGCTTACTTGGGCAGAGTCTTTCCATTCCGATTCTTGAGAGATGAGTATGCACCACTCATGAGGCTCATCATTCAGTATTTTAGTTGTGAGGGCAGGTATGCTCGTCTTTTCTCATATCATGTTCGTTTGCTGATGCACTTCACAAGGGTGCGTATGATGAATATTCCTTATTTCATATACCACAACATAGAGAAGATGGTTACATTTGTGCAGAAGAAGACGAGCCCAGTGCAGCAGTACAGGAGTATATATCATTTCGCTTTGATCAAAATCTTGGTGTCACATCAGTTGGCAGAGCAAGGCATCACTTGGGAGGATTTCATTTCTAGAGACTTTTTCAGAGTGCCACAGCAGCCTCCCGAGGCAGTTTATGATGCAGGAGAGCCCTCACACCAGCCGGACATGCTTGAGGTTGGGCATATCATTACTCCTTTGGTTCGGACATATCAGCGAGGCCACAGGGCCTTATTTGCAGCGACACGGCGGGTACTATCTCCACGTGAGGTGGAAGGGGTCCTGCCGACTTCATCGACACGGCGAGTATTATCCCCACGTGATGTGGAAAGGGTCTCGCTTTCTTCTTCAGTGCAGGTACAAGTACAAGACAGGGGCAAGAGGCCCATGCATGATGAGGGCCCATCAGGAGGCCGGGACACCGATATGACAGTCATTGATGTTGATACGGGCTCTCCTAGCTCGAAGCTGAGGGAAGTCATCCAGGAGCAAAGGGCCGAGAAGGACCAGCTGAAAGACCAATTGCAGAAGGCTCAGTGGGTGATTAACTATTTGGAGCAGCGCAACAAACAGCTCGAGGATGAGCTCACATTTTATGAGGTGCGCCAAATCCGTGAGGACAAGCAGTGGAATCGAAAGAGGCCCGGTGACATGACACCAGCTGACAGAGATACTGTACTCACGCGGGTGAATATACATCTTGAGAAGCTGTTGGCGAAGGCCAACCGAGACAAAGACATGCTTCGCCACATGAAAGGCCATTACTGGGCTCGCATGCATGTTTGCAAAGCAAGGATGAAGATCATGAAGAGGAGGTTGCGCAAGGCACTTCGACGGCGGAAAAGGCCCAATCCACTTCGGATTTTGGCCGAGGCTTCATTGACTGGGCAAGACACATGATGGAGGACCTCCGCTCCGAATTTGGGCAAATTCGGAGAAAATTTTTGTCATTTCCAAATTTTTGGTCTTAAAAACAGGTTTTGTAGCTAGGTGGGTCGCGCGCTCATGCGCTCGCATTTTTTTGAGGCACTTGCTGGAGGAGATTTTTACATTTTTGGATTTTTCATGGTTAAATATGCATCCTCTGAATTCAACTTAGCATTTCAACAAAATCTGGATGGTCAAACAGCTCAAAAACACCATAAAAAACACCTTGCTGCCACCTTTTGCACCAGCAGGAAGTACCTCTGGGAGAATGAAGTTTTGAGGGGTCAAATCAACTCCAAATTCAGAAATTCCACTTGGGTTGGAAATTATACATCCAGGGCTTTCCAACGAGCTATCATGAGCTCAATTTGGATGTCGGGAGCTACCTCAAAATCAGCCTGCAACATGAGCGACCCACGCAGTTCAGGAGCGACCCACCTTGAGAATTTTTTGAGTTTTTCAGCTGCCAGCTCAGTATTTCGCCTATTTTGGACCAGTTTTGCCTATAGATAGAATTCTTGGGTTTTTATGATGTAAATTCATGTTTGGCATGTAACTTTGGCTTGTTTTTATCTCTTCTAGAAGATTCACTCTCAAATGAGTAAAAAATCATGTAATGGATCACTTTCCACTCTTTTAGAGGCAAGTTGTTAGCTGCCTAGATTGTAGTTCCATGATTAGAATTGGTTGAAACTGATCCCTGAAGAGGGAATTCGACCCCTAGAGGTGGGGAAAGGGGTTAGAGTGATCTATATATTGTAATTTCTGAGGCATTCTACAGGTTGGACTCTCGGGATACTTTTGATACTATTGTACATACTTTTCATATTTTGGCTAAGGAAAGATCAGGGGTTTTGCGGCACTTGTTGGGATCCTTGTGGTGTTATGTTCTTGATGATGTTTCTTCTTTGTCTACTGTAAGTTTCTTCATGTTTAATGTATGCCATCCTTTCATTATGCTTCTGAACTAAATTGAATGAGTGATTAAGGTTGAATCCATTGTTTACAATGCTTAGCCTTTGAATTCAGTTAGTTCTATATGTTTTCAGCTGTTTGGAGAGGATCCAAGTTCTTCTTTGCCCTCTTCAGCTCCTCGTCGGTCTAATCTATCCATAAATCCAATTCGAAGCATCAAGATCATCACCTACCTTGCCCCAGCTTGAACTCTGCAAAGGTCTGACCTTATCCCCGGACCCAAAATTTTGTTTTCCCATTACTCCAGCGAAAACCCAAAAAACCAAAAATCAAACATACCTATCTCTTTACTAGCCTAAAATCAGTTCTTATTGTAAGTCATCTCGCATCTTATCGCTTATTTTCTCGAGATTGACGGAGAGAGCCCTCTCCTGTCCTCGTAGGGCTAGCTACGAGGCTGAGCGTGGTTTGATGTAGCCTTGAGTTTTACTTCATTTCAGCCTGAGGTAGATTTGAGTGCTAACAGAATGATCAGTACAAAGTTCAAGTAGCTAAGTTTCTTGGATTGGATCAAATGTCTGACATGGTTAATGTGAGTGATGATCACCCGGAGCTTCTATTTGGTCCTGTTGTTGATGGTGATCTAGAAGATAGTGAGGTTCCTCCATTTTATCTAAGCATAAAAATCCATGATTTCATCCTCCATAACGCCATGCTTGATTCCAGAGCCTCTCATAACCTTATGACCAAGGCCATTATGGACAAATTAGGCTTGGATATTACAATACCTTATCATGATCTTTATTCATTTGATTCAGGAAGAGTGAAATGTCTTGGCCTCATTAAGGACCTAGTGGTGTATTTAGAGCAAATCCCAACCAAAAATGTCCTCATGGATGTTGTTGTGGTTGATATCCCTCTCAGATATGGAATGTTTCTCTCCTAGTCATGGGGAGCGAAGCATAGAGGTACCTTACAACTTGACTTTTCATATGCTACCATTCATGTCTTTGGGAAACTCGGGAAAGTAAAATGATGTACATGATCAGTAGTCGAGAAAAGCATAATAATCATCCCATACATGTTGTCTACACAGATTTAGAGTCCTTTATGTTATTCAATGATTAATGTTCAACATCTTCCGCAGTTTTGATTGAAGAGGAAGTAGAAAATTCTAAGTTTTCAAATTTTGTTTTAGAAATGGAAAATGCAGAAATTCATGAAAAGATGCCAAGTGGTTTGGAACCAAGAGAATTATTCCAAAAAAGAGATGAAATGGTGAAAGAAACAGAAATATTTGGTACAAAATAACTCTCTCAAATAGAAAGAGAAGTTCAGTCATCTGATTTGTAGCTTCCTGATGAAGACAGTAGTCTATGGACCATGGACTTCGATGGAGATTTGGGTAAATAAGGGGTTGGAATTGGAGTTTAGATTCACAACCCTATAAATTAGTCACTAAAAATTCCTCCCAATGTTTGAATTTCCTCTTATAAGCTGGCTATTGACTGTTCAAACAATGAAGTTGAGTATGAGGCTTTGATAGACGGTCTGAAAATTCTCAAGAAGTTAGGTGCCAAGAAGATTTATGTGTATGGCGAATTCGAGCTAGTAATAAAACAAGTTTTCCACAACATTTTGTCACTATCCCTGAACTCCCTGTTCCTGAATCCTGAAGGACCCTAAGAGTGACCCCCATGTACCTTTTCCATCATGAAAATATGCCATTTCATCCCTTTTAATCTGAAGAACAAACTCTCTTTTGATCATTCATGAAGTAGCTCCTTAAAAACCCATCCTTTTTTGGCAGTGTTACCTCACTGTGTCTCACTAGCACCGATGATCCATCCTAAGCTTGTGAGCAGCACTGATCGGTGCTAGTATGGACATCACACCTGTGTCGATCCACTTCTAGAATATTTTTTAAATAAGGAAACGAAGCTTCATGGCCTAGAATATTTGAGGGAGGAGAGTTGGATGTTTGTTGGTCAGGATATGGTCGAGCTTCCTTCCTTGGGCCTCTTGTTCATACAAAAGAGGAACCTCCCAAAGAGATAAGCCATTTTTCCATCATAAGTGGATCCATGTCCCCTCCTCCATCTCTATAAATTCATCATCCTCCAATTCCTCTGTTATTTAAAAAAAATATAGAATATCATAGCAGAGAGAGGTTTGAAGGTTGCCATAAGCTTTGAAGGAGAGAGTTGAGCCCTTAGCCTTCTCAGGCTGAGTTTAAAATGAGTGCTTTGAAGGCATGCCCAGATTCGGAACCGCTGAAGGAGATCTTCAACATCAAGGTGTATGTTTTAACTCCTCTTCTATTTACGATATGATACAACTAATATTTATTTTCCATTATTGTTGATGTTTATGATTAAGAATTATAGAATTCCTTGATCAGTTAGATAGGTTATATTTGTATATGCATGTTGTATTTGTATGCTTATTTTTGTTTCTTGGTCACTTGTGCAGGTAATTGAACGTTGGTAGTAGCGAAGATCAAGCTTTGGAAAGTGAAGGATCAAGGAGCTTCGACGAAGAGAAATATCATATCATCAGATCGAGGTAGGCCATCTCCTTCAATCTATGTTTCATTTATAATCTAGCAAAGAAGGTGTTAGCTTGTTCCCTTTGTTGCTAGACCTACTCTAGGGCTAGAGGGATCCTCTTTGTCCACAGAGAGGATTTATGTATACAACAAAAATTCAAAAGGGAATACCAGGCCAAGCATCCAAGGATGTGAGATTACCAAAATTCAATGTTATATATCCTCAATACTTTCATTGAGTATACTTTTTTGTTGATCCCAAGCGACAGAAATGTTATTGTTGATTCTCTTGCTACTTTGGCCATCATGTTTAAAATTCCATTGTATCCTAATAATAAGTATGATATAAACGTCAAACACCACCCTTTTGTTCCAGGTAATATTTAGTATTGGTAGGTCTTTCAAGATGACAAACAGATCAATAACTTCTTGCAAACAGAAGAGGAATTTTTGAATTCACAAATGGAGAACTAGTGCTATGAAGATGACCAAGAATTCCATGCAACAAAGATGCAAGTGCTTCTACTGAAAGACAACTTCATTCCAAGAGGTTTAGTACCTTTAGAGGAGCTTTTTGATCAAGACAATGTTGCACGCAAACCGACCATGTTGCCAACAGAAGTGGGAGTGGAAGATCTCAATCTTGGCACTTTGGAAAAGCCAAAGATGATCAAAATTTCAAAATCCTTGAGCGCAAAAATTAAAGGTAAATATGCAAAGCTTATGTCTCAATTTGAAAATGTATTTGCTTGGGAATATTCTGATTTGAAACTGTATGATAAGAGTGTAATCCAGCATAGAATTCCCTTAAAGTTGGATCAGAAACCTTTCTACTAAAGTTAAGGAGAATGAATCCCAATTTTCAACCCTCCATTCAAAAGGAGGTAAATAGATTATTTATTTCTATTATTATAGTTCCACTTCGCTTTTCAAATTGGATGTCTAATCTAGTGCTAGTGAGAAAGAAGACATGAGAGATTTTTTTGTGTATAGATTTCAGAAATATGAATAAAGTGTCACTGAAAGACAATTACCCACATCCAAATATGGATAATATTCTACAAAGGGTAGTTGGATATTCCATACTTTCAGTGTTGGACAGATACTCCAGGTATAATCAGATTTTAGTCCATATAGATGATCAGGAAATGACAGGTTTTACAACACCATGGGGCACCTTCTTGTATGCCAAAATTCCTTTCAGATTGAAGATTGTAGGGGCGAATTTTCAATGAGCAATGGATATTGCTTTCTCCAATCAAAAGGATGTATTTTTGGTCAGCTATCTTGATGACATCAATATTTTTTCCAAGACAGATGAGCAACACTTACAGCACTTGAAAACATTTTTTCAAAGATGTAGGAAGTTTGGCATATCACTGAACCCAAAGAACAGCCTTTTCATTATGGAGTAAGGTAAATTACTGGGCCATATCATATCAAAATATGGAATTAGGATATATCCTTCAAGGATTGAAGCAATTTAGACCGTGGACTATCCTAGGATCAAAAATAAAATCCAGTCATTCAATGGCAAAATCAATTTTTTGAGAAGGTTTGTCCCCAATCTTGCTGAACACTTAAGGAAAATTACGGACATGTTGAAGAAAGATAGTGAAGTAAAATGGTCTGAAGAGGCGAAGAAGTCATTCAATCAAGTTAAATTGGCTTTGTCTCATGCTCCTATTCTTATTAGTCTAGATTACACACTTGATTTTGTCATTTTTTCGTTTGCTTCGGAGCACACTCTAGACGTTGTCCTTACGCAAAAGAAAAATCAGAACACGGAGCTGCCCATTACCTTCTTCAGTAGAACCACAAGAGATGCAGCCTTGAATTACAACATCATTGAGAAATAGGCCTTGGATTTATTCAAATCATTGAAGGACTTCCAGGTCTATATTCTCCATTCTCATGTCATTGTGTATGCCCCAAATGTTGTTATCAAATATGTGCTTACGTGGAATTATCATGAAGGGAAGCGAGGTAAATGGATCGTTGTTATGTTGGAGTATGACTTTGAGATAAAGCCTACAAAGATGAACAAGGGAAAAGGCCCAGCAAAGCTTATGGAGGATTCAAAACTACATGCTTTGGACGTTAATTTTATTGCTACATTATCTTAGGAGCAAAAGGCTGAAACATTACCTAAGATATCTGAATTTTTTTCTTCATCGCCTTGGTATGTTGATATAGTTCATGTTTTGCAACACTTGAATCCTCCTCTCGGCTTGCCAAGTAATAAGGCTAGATCTTTGAAGTTGATATCTCTTAAGTATTTCATCCTTAACAATGTCTTGTATTGGAAAGATCCGAGCGGAGTGTTGTTGAATTGTTTGGTTGAAGGAGAAGTTGAAAAAGTGATGAGTGACTTTCATAAAGGTGACTGTGAAGGTCATATTTATTGGAAGACTACAAAAAAAAAGATCTTTAGGCGGGTTTCTATTGGCCAAGTCTATTCTCTGATGTTTATAAAATGGTCATGATTTGTCATGAATCTCAAATATTTCAGGGAAAGAGAAAGCTCTTGCCTTTGCCCTTAAAACCAATTGAAGTGCAAATGTCATTCTAGTAATGGGGACTTGACTTCATTGGTGAGATACATCCTCCATCATTAGCCCAACATAAATGGATACTCACTGCCACATATTACTTCACTAAATGGATTGAAGCCATCCCCATGAGGGAAGCTACTGACACTATCATTATTCAGTTTTTAGAGAACAATATTCTGTCTTGTTTTGGTTGTCCATACAAAATCATTACTGAAAATGAAGTTGCCTTTAATTCCAAGAAAATGATTGACTTTTGTGATAAGTATCACATTAGGCTTGGTCATTCTACAACATATTATCCTCAAGGCAACGAGCTGGCTAAATCGTCAAATAAATCTTTAGTGAACATAATCAAGAAGATGTTGCAAGAAAACGAGAGAAATTGGCACAAAAAGCTCACCAATGCTCTTTGGGCAGATAGAGTTAACACAAAGAGATCAATCAGCATGTCACCTTTCCAGCTCGTGTATGGTGTTGACACCGTGTTACCTACATCTTTAGCTATACCAGCGATGAAAATTCTGCAAGAGATCGACAGTGAACCAAATGATATCCAGCAAAGAATCATCCAAATAATTCATCTACATTAGTCAAGAGATGAATTATTCAGTCACACTTCAAAGCTTCATGAGAAAATTAAAAATATTTATGATAAGAAGATCAAAGCTGATGATTTTAAGTTGGGAGATATTTTTCTTCGCTAGGATGCTCGGAATGAAGACAAATTTAAGCATGAAAATTTTGATAATCTATGGAAAGGTCCTTACAAGATCACTGCATTTAGAGGTAATAAAGAAATTTTATTAGAGGATATTCAAGGGAAATAATTTATGGGAGGACCAATCAATGGTAGGTTCCTCAAACATTACCTTACTTGATCATTGAAGATGAATTCCACTTTCATTGTACATATCATTTCAATTTTTTGTCCCATAATAAGGAAGTTGTTGCGGAAGTTTGAATCCCGAGGAGAATGCCATGAGAATTCTACATTAATCTCATGTTTTCTTTCAAAAAGTTCAAAAAGTTTCAATCAGTGTTCTAGTCAGAGTCAAGTCATTTTTTTTTAGTCAAAGTCATTTCCATATCTATTTCATCATTTCAAGTTTGTCAAAGTTTGACTCCATTTCCCAATGGTAAGGCTACCTAATCTACGATGTCCTTGACAACTCCTGAAGGAGCTTCCATCCCCAGCTAGAGCTAATTTTAGTGTCAATTTGTCAGTGATCAAACATACTCTTTCAATTAATTTACTAGTATTCAAAATTTTTGGTCTTTTCCAACAGGTTTTCAAAAGAAATTTTGGTCACAAAAGGATTCTAGGTCAGAAATGTTGTTCCCCTCATCTCATCCATGGCCATCGTCACTTTAAAGGTCATCTCATTCATTATCATTTATAATTTTTAGTTCCTTCACTCCATCTCATCTAGGTCTGTTGTCTAGGTGTCATTGTTTTTCCTTTGAAAAAGTCCAATTTGTCATCAAACAAGTCAAACAATCCTTCATTTCACTCATAAGTATTTTAAAGGGGAGCTAGCATACTTAGGAGGAAAAAGTAATACAAATTGTCTTATTTAAAAAATTGTTTTAATGTCAAAAGATTTCAAAAGGAAAAATTGTCTTATTGTTTTCACTACATGACAAAAAAGTCATTTCAAAGCTTATAAAGGACAAAAGGATCTCATCCAAGCTCCTTATTCTCTTTTTTTGTGTAGTAGAGCTCCTCTCTTACCTCCATTACACTCCTTAGTGGTCAAGGGATCGAAACAAAGGTAGAAACTACTCCAAGGAACACATTGTTACATTTTTGAAGCCCTTTGTTATGCTTTTGGAGCATTGTGTTACACTTCTGGAGCATTGTGTTATGCTTCTGCTGCCTTGGTTACACTTCTGTAGTAGGTTTTTATGTTTCTGGAACCAATTTTTACACTTCTGGAGCATTTTGTTACGCTTCTACCGACCAGTGTTACGCTTATGTAACTAGTTGTTACGCTTATGTAACTAGTTGTTACGCTTTTGTAACTAGTTGTTACGCTTTTGTAACAAGTTTCTACACTTCTAGAAGTAGTTGATACGCTTCTGCTACACGGTGTTATACTTCTGGAAAGAGTTCATTTTTTGGTTTTTGGGCTCCCAAGCCACTCAAACAAGCTCAAGTTTTGTTGGCATCAGTTCTTAGAGCTCTTACAACTGTAAGTAAGCTTCTTATACCCTCTTGTGGTTAAATTATTAAGCTTACTATTGATTTTCATACTCACTCCATGCTCCATTATATTTCCACTTCTTCATATCATTGAAATATTCCCATGGAACAAACCCTAACCCTCTCATCAAACAGTATCCTACACTTCCCACATACATCATACTACCATCCCCCACCATCTGTAAGATCTCAAAAGGGAGAATCCAATAATACTTAAACACAATATAAGAACTGCAACTAAGTAAACAATAAATCTAGAGACAACATCAGAATATACAGAGAAGCTGAGCCACTTTATTATATGGAGATGATTCAGTTACACAATGTATAGAAAATGAGTAGATCTAGCCAAAGAGATGGCCTAGAATCATCTTGCAATGATGCTACAACTAGCACTGTGTAACTGGTGAGCTTATAGGAAGAAATATTGCATTGTCCCTTCTGCTGCTGATATGCATGAACTATTGCAAAAGGAAATGCAGATCTCGGGATCTCAAGAGCTTTGATGATGCCAAGATTCAAGATCCGGCCAATGTGATGGGAACCCAAGATAACCCAAAAAGGATTTTCCAGATCTACAACTTTGGAAAATCACCCTCCTAGGGTTTTATCCTTTGACTGCTAGGTTATACAGATCTAAAGCTAGATATGATCCAAATATGGCTTCAGTATGTTCTATAAACAGATATGATCTTTGAGGGTTGATCCCTCCTTCAGATCTACAAGCTAGGAGCTTGAGATCTTGTCTCCTCTTCTTCCTCCTTCAAGTTGCAACAACTGAATATGAAACTACTACAGAAACTACATTGTACAAGAGGGAGAGGCTCTATGCCTGCTAAAATATGCTTCAATAGACTCCAGGATGATGGAAATAGTGATGGAAAGGTGAGGGGATGATCCCTCACAGGATTACTAGCCGAAATGCTAGTAACTTCTTTCCTCCTTTGGATCTGCAATGATGGACAGCGTAATTCTGGATGGAATTACTACTGCTAGGAGGTAAATAACTCTTTTCCTAATGCCAAATATGAAATGAAGCCCTGGTAATGCTGATCTTTAAGCCCAAGGTGATAGGAATAAACCTACATTGGTTCTCCAGCTGAAATACTGAAGACAACCTCCACCTTCCAACTGATCTTCAGAAATTGCATAATTTCTGAAGGTAGATGTTCTGCAGATGATGGAAATGATAAGTGGCACCAATTCCTGATGTATAATGAAGTACAACCCTCTTACAAGAGATCACTCAATGAAAGAGGAGGGATTCCTAACCAAGAACACCCTGTGCTAAACAACACTTGCAATCTTTGCTAAACAACCCAAGAAAGCAATGGAATGTCACATGACAATTCCAAATCTAAATATACTTCAAAATATATATTCAATAGCCTGCCTTCATTATTTCCTTCATCTCCTTTATATATTTTATGAGCCTTCCCGTGCCTTGGCCTTCATCTAAACTGCGTTGTGCATGTGGACATGATCCTCAATTTTTTACTGTGTTGTCTCTCCAAGTCATCCATCATGTCTAGGTGCAATGTACACCCTCTCCATCATGTGTGCATTAATTTCACAACTCCTCCATCATCTCATCATGAATCATCTATGATATTATGTTTGATTCCTTCCAATATCTTAGTTGACTGTATCAACCTCCAGGATCTATCTCATTAATGAGACATGATCTCCAATTCCATTCACATTAGTAGTGGATCCACTAGCTCATTATGTAGATATAGGCTTTATTAATCCACATTCACACATAAAAAGTGGATATTTATTCATCTTGAGGATTATGTGTCCCTCCACCCTATTATTTACTTAATTCATTAAGAAAATTAAGAACTCTAATATTCCAAATATCAAGTGAAAATTTGGGAATATTACAATCCTCCCCAGAAAAATTTTGCTTGTCCTCAAGAAACTGCAAAAGTGGATGCTACAGCAAACATCCTCCCTCCAAATGGCATCCTCGTGTGGAAGGCCTTCCCATCTATCACAATGTGCCATGCATGTCCAGCTCCAAATATGCCTCTCTAGAATGTCTAGAATGGCCTCCAACTGAAAAGTTAGACACCCTTCCTCATCAATGAATCTCCAAGTGGCAACCATATGATGACCAAAGTTCTCCTCTATACATGAGATACATAGTATGAAGTGGTTCATTCCTAAAGTGGAAAGTTCCAACTCATGAATTATATCTCCAACCCATGATACATCTAGTAGATTACATCTATCAATGTCCTCGTCATTAGCCCTGTTGGCTATGTAGGAATCAAACATCACATCATCATAGTGAAAAAAAAAGAAGTAGAGACATATGGGAAAACATGAACAATGTCAAACCATATTCTCCTAATAACAACCAATGCAGCAAAGCCTTATGTTGCCATGCTAGATCATCATGAAAACAAGTAAGAGAGCCATATTCTCTCAAAAGAAGCCACCGCAACAATTCTTCTTGCTGCCATGCCAATTCAACATCAATGAGAATATTAGAGCCATACTCTCTCAAAAGAATCCAACGCAACAATGCCTCTTGCTACCATACCACATCATCATTGTACCGAATGTAGGGGCCATATTCTCTCAAGAGAAGCCACCTTAAAAATTCATCTTGTTTCCCCATCACATCATCATCATACCATGTACAATGACCATAATTCCCCAATAGAAGCCAATGCTATAAGGCCTCCTGTTTCCATCCTCCACCAATTTCATGCAATGTATGGGAATAATTCAGCCCATACTCTCCCAATAGAAACCATAGCAACAAGGATTCTTGTTGCCTCCTTGCATCATCATGATGCAAGCCATGGAGCAACAATATATTAATGGACATGTGAGATGTCTCATGAACATAATAAAAACAAGCTCACTAATTCCACATCATGTGAGAGTTATGCTTTCTCCCAACCCCAAGTACATACATGAACATGAGATACATCCCAAACAAAAATTCATGTAAATACATCAGACATATCCCAAACAATAGTAAATACATGGAAATAAGATATATCATAAGATTTCCAAACGCTCTCATCAACAACCAAAGTAACCATGCCTTTTTCTTATGCATTCTTCCAGTGATGTATAAGGCATGAATCAGCAAAATATGACTCCTTGAGTGGTAACCATACTCACCCAAGAGAAACCAGCGTAACCAAGCTTCTTACTGGCCCATGTCATATATTTTCAAGTGGTCTTGCAACCCCTTTCTTATCATCCTCACCCAATCATACCAATGTGGATGATGAATGATTTTCTGCATAAACATGGCATCCTTCCTTTGTAGAATACCATCCTTCCCAAACTAATTAAGAACCTTGCACTCCATGAAATGTTGAAGTGCACCTCCAATGAGATCTCTTAACAAGACCTTCTTCTCATCCATGGCCTTCCAAAACCAATGAGGTTATGGATCTGCTGCAGGTAAAATTCTCTCTTTGAGCTATGAGATGCTCATTGAGAAAGTGTCATCAACAAAGGAGAAAATATTTCTCATCTCAAGATGTCTATCATTTATCATCTTAACCTCCATTGCTTCATCTTAAACTTTTGCTACGCTTATTTTAGGGGCATCTAAATGATTATTTGTTTATATGATTGGATTCATTTTGATGAGTAAATCACATATCAAGAACCCTCCCTGCATGACAGGCTTTAATTTTGCAGAAAAGGCCAAAAAACCACTTGTTTTCTATGCCTCTAGCACTTTTTTGGAGGCCTTGCTACGCTTCTAGAGTAACCTTGGGAGAATCAACTTTTGGAGGCCTTCCCATGGGTCATTTTGCAAAATTAAATATGTTATGGAAACTAGACACAAAGGGTTAGTTTCCCATTCTTTCATAATTGGATTTGGACTCTTAAAAGTGCCTCAAAAATGGCAACAAACGTCTGCTATGCTTTTGTAAAATTTTGTTACGCGACTGTGAGAAAGTGCTACACATTTGCATTGGATTCCTCGGGACACTTGTCAAGCTCAGAAAATGTCAGAAATTCGAGGTTTTGTTGTTCTATGATTTGGAATTAGATTAATTAAGTTGGTTTTTGCCTCTTATCATGAGGGCACATGTAATTTAATGTAAGGGACACACACTCGTAGTTCGTAGTTGAATTTTAGAGAATGGTTTCAGGAAATGGCTCACCTCATGTATTTATGATGCATTTTGGATGGGATTTTGACCTAATGAGGTGTCACGGTTCATATTTTCTATAACTAGACTCTATTTAGTATTTTGTTGTGTTGGATAGTCTTATTTTCCAGTGGAGCTATTGTAACAGCATTTTGGAATGAAATCAAATATAGCCTTGCAGAACTTATGTTGAGAATATTATGGTATGCATTGGAGCATTTTTTCTTCCTATGTGTGTTTATATCCTCATGTTAAATAATATATTTTCCTCTTTCAGATACATCTTTCCATGTGTTTATCTTGTAATTTTATAAGCAAAAATCATGTATGTTCATGCTCTGTTTTAGACAAGGTTTACATGACATGTATATTTACTTATAAATGAATGAATTCACCTCAATGCTCATTCAAACTCTCTATCACTTAATCCTATACTCAATGACCAATTAAGAATGCTTTCAAACTACCTATCTAGTGTCACACTTTCTCTTCAAATTGACCTTGAAATTCAGACCTAAAAACCCTAGACCTAGCCTCCTCATTGACATTGCTATCCATCACTTAAAACATCAAACAAAAATCCTATTTAATGAGCTTAAATACCTAGCCTAAGATCAATAGATATTCTGTAAATCCATTGAATTCAAAGTAACAATGAGAGAGCCCTCTCTGGTCCTTGTAGGGCTAGCTACCTGGCCTAAAGCCTGATCTATGGTTACCTTCCTTCAATCCCACTTTAATCCCTAGGAAGTTGGGGGAGTGATAACACACAACCCTCAACCAGTGATTCCACCTCATGGTCGGACATCAAAACCATCATGGATTGGTCTCTATCCAAGTTTATTTAAGGTTCCAGAGTGTTTTTTCCAACCAAGGCCCCAGGACTAGTAACTCAACCCCAACTATTTCCAAGCTCCAAATCGTTTGTCCAACCAAGGCTCAAGGACTAGTAACTCAACCCACCTAGGGCTCCAGAGTGTTTATCCAATGTAATATTCTTAAATTAGCATGCAGCTAATAGGAATATTAATTTTTCTTTTGATATCTAGTTAGATGAATAAATGGGCAAGGAGGCTCATAAGTTGCTTAAGTAGGCATAAAATACCTCATAATGTGAAAAGGGATCATGTTAATAAATATATAAAACATCCTCATTTGTGAATAGGGTCTAAAATGTATGGACAAATTCAATTTTGACCAAGTCAACAGCATTATTATATGAGGAGTGGATCATAAATAAAGACAACTCAGTGTGAATGAAGATCAATCTAGCTAGTCTAAATGAAGACACCTTGGGTGTGAAAGGAGACAATGTAGGAAGATCAAGTCAAGGTTGAATAAATCAAAAAAATTTGTAAAAATATGAGTGGGACTAATGGAGACAGCGTAATTTTGGTGGAGGATCCTTTGCATGGAAGAAACCTCATAATTGGGTGGGACCCTTGGTGAGGAAGCTCATAAACTATATAATGGAGGGAATGGCAGCCATATGGGGCATGATTGAAGATTATATTTTGTATGTGGTATGTTTAGAATTATCTGCAACCTTTGGCTATTTAGCTAATTTTTCTGCACTGTTTAGTGCAAGGGTTTTCTCATGCGGGAATTCCCCACTCTTGCTTGGAGATCTTGTTTAAGAAATCTGAGGAGAGACTTTTGTGCTACATTTTCCACTATCTGGTGTTAGGCCAAGTAGTTACCTTTAGCAACAGCACATTCCCTTTCATAAATTGCGTTATTTCTTAAGGTATTGCAATGGAGGGATTTAATCCCTTGTATTTTGAGCTAGTTTCCCTGAAGGAGGTTCATTCTTCTTCTCGGAAAGGTAGTAGGAGGAGCTATAGCCATTTCTTTGCATGATCAGCCATTATTATGCAGATTTTCAACCATGTAGTGTGATTCAGCCATATATCTATAGCATCTGCTTCTTGTATTTCATGTTTATCAAGAAACCCTTGCCAGGTCCTCTTGGATTTCTGTAAAAGAGGCTAGATCTATGTTTTTGGGCCTCACTGATTAATATAAAGAAAATATATTTTGTCTCTCATATTTCTAAATGCAAACCCTTAATAAACTGTGCTTTCACTTTGTAAAGTATTTCTGTGTTGCAGTAGTCTTTAGGTTTTGGTGTTTTTGGGCTATTTTGAGCATGGGAGGCCTGTTTAACTAGGCTATAATGATTTTTTTCTTATTTCCTTTTCAGCATGTGTTCTTCAACCATTATGGAGTCTTCTCATGGGAAGCAGAGGATCTATAGAAGGGATCAAGGCAAACCCTTATTGTCTAGACAGAAGAAGTTCTCAAAGCTTCTTTTACACACTTTGCATGGCATCAAAAAGGACATCAAAGAAATGAGGAGGAAGAAACATGGAGATCCCTCAACAAGATATAAAATATCTATACATGAGGAAAGCTCTAATTCATCATATTATGGGTGTGAGTATTCAGCCACACCATCAAAATTAAAACACTCTACCATCCATATGTTCATGATAAGACAGATGGAGAAAAGAGATGTGCCAAATAAGGAGACTCTTGGTGAATATTTGCAAGAGTATGAAGCTCAATATAAGGGGTTCAAAGATCACTTGAAGTTCCAAGGGTTTTGCAAGATCAAAGAGGAAAGAAGCACAAGGAGAAAGCATCATGGTGTGGGTAGATTCTTTCTATCTACTTTTTATGGATCACCTAAATGTCCAGCTAGGGTTTGGGTGGAGGAGCTAAACACCTATGTCCAGCAATATCAAGTTTCTAAAGATGAAGCCATCAAAGTAGCAGCACTGCATTTTGAAGGTAAGGCTTATGCTTGGTGTTTTCTTGATTCTTTTTCCTTAAAGAAATCAAATACACCTACTTATGCAAAGTTTATTAGAAGAAAATTGGAAAGCTTTGATGAGAAATCTCATGAAACATCTTTGATGGAGAAAATCAAACCAAAACAAACACAACCTTTGCATGATTTGGAAGGATCTATAAATCCAACTCCATTTCAGAAAACCATTGAAGGGGATGAAAACTTGTATACCTTACCAAGGGAAAATTCCCCATTAAATGATGAGCTTTCTTCTCAACAGAAAGATATGGAGATTCCTCTTTCAAGGGAAGACCAAGATCTAAGGTCTATTATTGTTGATGAGGAATTTTCAACCATTGATGAGGAGCAAGGTTGGAGGGAGCATCGTTGTCATATCAAGAGCACATACAGTACCTCATGAAGAGGAAGATGGAGCATTGGCTCCAAGGAGAGAAACTCTTGCACTCTTGCAAGGAGTTCCAAAGAATCTCACATGTATAGATCGTGGCACAATCCATGTGCAGCATGTGCCATCATTAGAAAATGGTGAGATCTTGAAGATAGAAGGAGATAAAGGGGAGGAAAAGCATCACATGATGAGGAGCACACACCCTTCTTCATTTCAGAATATTGATACACAAAGGAGGCAGGAGGATTTGTGTAGTGAAGGCAAGGACAAATCTGTCCACACACATGTACATCCTGCTCTATACCTCGATGTCTCTTTGCATGGAGGCATTCCACCAGCGAGACCCCCTGATTGGAAGAAGAATAAAGTTTCCTCTCAACTATGGGCAGCATTTACATATTTGGCTAAGGAGAGAGCCATGGCAGAAGCTAGCAGAGCGTAGAGAATATTTCATGGGTTCAAAGGAGAGGTAAGCAATTTTTTGAAATGGACATTGCTATCTCCCATTCAGCAATTTGTGCTGGAAAAGGAGAATTCAGAAATCTATGATGGCATGAGCATAATATCAAAGGGCCACTCCCTATATTTTGAGCAGCCAATTATGTTTCCATACACAAGAAATATTTTGAAACATGACAAGAAGATATCAACACTCTTGCATGCATGGGCCAAATTAAGACAAGAACTTTCCAATGGGAGGTTGACTTCCATCTGCTTCAATCTTGTCTTGAGCAAGATCAGCTGCAAGAGAGGCAACAAAAGAAAGTTGATATTACTCCAGCATGTGACTTTGGCATCAAGCATGTCAAAGAGGAGAGCCATGTTATGACAGGGGTTGCATTTCATATTTCTACAGGGCTATCATTGTTGGAGAGCCTAGATCCTTATTGGGAGTCCCAAATGTTGATGGAATATTCCAAGGACCTCTTCACGTGTAAGTTTCTTGATGGGAAAGTGATGGATAGGAGGTACAAAGTAGTTGATGGAGTCATTTACTCTCATGATCAGATTTATTTTACTAGAGACTCCAAGCTCAAGGAAAAACTACTTAATGCAGCCTATGAGATCTTTCTTTCTCAACCCACTAGTTTCATTAGAACATACCATACTATCTTAGATGGATTCATGTGGGAGAACTTCAAAGAGGAGATGCATTCCCATATGAATAAGTGCATATATCATTTGCTGGTTGAGGAGGAACATAGCTCTTGGGAAGAGTTATCATCACCACCTCCTCAGTCATTGGGTGTGATAGGGATCTCATCCATGAGCTACCTCGCTGATTTGAGACAAGTGTATGGTAAGACTTGTATTTCTGAACATCATGATGTATCTACTATATGTTTTATTTTCCTAACAGTCATGTACAGGGCTTTGCTCCAAGAGGGGGAACTTTTTCTTATAGGCTTCATGGGGTACTTGGGGCCATGAGCAATGGAGATGTTGACCATTCCATAAAATATTTTGGGGAGATGTTGTATTCATCATGGTGTGCTTAATTAGCACCAACTATCATACACCTTCTCCAAGCATGCAAGAAGAATGGGATAGAAAACAAGTGGTGGAAAAAACACTTTGTATATCATACTCTATGGCAGTTAGGAGAAAAACTGTGTTGGTTACACATGAGGGACCATTGTCCTTCTCCTTTACTACATATGGTAGCTAGCATGACTTTAATTATGATTCCATATGCTGAAGATGTTCTTATATTTGTTGGGAACATGATTGGAGGAGAAACAAATTGGTTGGATGTGTCCTTGGGGGAAAAAATTTCCCACACTTTTTGCACTACATGTTTCAAGGGGAGCATGGAAGATGACATGACCACTATAGTAGATCACTTGTTTCTTTATGAGGTGGACCACATGATTATTTGGAACACTTGGGAAATACCTCTCATGAGCATTTGGGAGGACCTTTTAAGTGAATTAACAAGCTAGGAGGTGATTCATTTCATTTGGATGATAGCATGGAGATGGGATTCCTTCATTAATGATGAAATTCCCCATGATTGTCATCGTTTCTATCTTGAGGAGGCCATTGATCAGCAAGAAGGTTTCCATATAGACCTTCCATTATTTCATGATGAGAGCCATTTGGTTTATCCACCAAAGTCCAACTGATCCATAGGTGGATATTGGTGGCCACCCGCCTATTCCACTTGGGGTCCCACCATTGTCTCTTTCAGTATTTTTCACAACTTACTATTTTTAGCAGTTTTTTGGGTCCTAAACTTCCAGAGCCATTTTGAAACCCCAAATGGAGATAGTATGCCGAAGTTACGTCCCTAGGAATTTGAAACACCAATTTACCCAAATGGGGCCCATAGTCTTGGCGCTTCATCTCCTAGGGTTAGGTTTTTGGAAGTTTAGAATTCTCCATTATTTCTCCATAATAAATAGGCCCTCGAGCCTCACTGTAATACAGTTCAGAGGTCTGTAGTTGCCACATCTCTTCTCATAGATTCGTAACCATCACCCTAGCTATTTTATTTCCATCATGTTTGTAAGAATTTTTCTGTGATTTGATATTAATGAAATGAAGCCTTATTTACGTTGTATTTCTATGTGTATGATTATTTCTGTATTCTGTTACATTCTTGCAGAAATCTGGATCAGTGGTATCAGAGAGGTCTGCTTTTTCTCAATCCTTCTTTGCATGTACCCAACAAGGTCAGGGTATAGGGAGTTAGGGCTCGATCTGGTGGAACCTTTGCAAGATCAGCCTCGCAAACCCCGATGGACGCCTATGGGGGACGAAAAGAAAGATGAGGGAGCAGGAGATCCTATCAAAATATTGCTCAAGGAGGCCCTCGAAAAACAAAGGAATGCAATGATGGATAATTTTTCCCAGATCCTTCAACGACTGCCCACCGGCGGCGCATCTGCATCCAGCAACCACTCTGGAGGCACGACTCCCTTTAAGGTACAAGTAAACTTTGACATTCCCATATTTGAGGGTCAAATAGATGCAAATTCCATAGATATATGGTTGAATCTATTAGAAGGATATTTCTCATTTCATGATTTTTCCGACTGGGAGAAGATTATTTTTGCACTCCTCAAAGCTACCCCCCATGTCAAGGACTGGTGGGAAACCTACTGTGAGAAAATGGATGAGACAGAACCCTCTCTATTCTCAGTCATACCCACTTGGAATTATTTCTGAGATGCCATCAAGGAACAATATTATCCTATGGGGAGCTATTAGGACAAATACATACAATGGACCACGTTGCGGCAACAAAGGGATCAAGATGTGCATGAGCTAATGAATTTTTTCCATACCCTACGCACAAAGTTGGGTATCAAAGATTCAGAGAAACATTTGGTGCTAAAGTATCGCAGTTGTCTACATAGATACATTCATGAGGAAATGGAGCTCCTTGACATCTCCTCGCTTGGTACAGCATACCGATATGCTGCCAAGATTGAGCAGAAATTCAAACAGAAGAAGCGAGACTTTGGATCTGCAAATCAAAAGAAAGGGAAAGTTGCCCCCAAACCACAGAACAAAGGACAAAGCCAAGGCATGGCGGCCCAAGAAAACTTGCCAAAGATGCAAGCAAAGAACAACACCACGAAGCCAAAGAAGGAAACAGGAAAGTGGTGTGAGTTCCATAAGAGCTCCACTCACAACACAAGTGAGTGTCAGGCCAAGCAGTTGCTGGTGGGCGAGATGAGGGCTTCTGAATCAGATGCATGCTCCAACTTTGAATCAAAACCTGACAAGTTGAATGACAAAGGGAAGCAGATTATTGATGCAGAGTCCAATGCCATTGTCACCACAACAAAGATCCAGAAGGAGGAACCAGAAGATCCAGAGGAGGCAGAGCGTCTTTTCCACTCCCAGATGTGGGTAAAGGGTTCCCCACTATGGTTCATTGTTGACAATGGGAGCCAAAAGAACCTCATTTTAGTAGATGTCATGAAGCGTTTGGGCTTTCCGACCACAGCGCACCCACAACCATACACCATCGGGTGGCTTCACCAAGGACGGGATCTTCGCGTCAGCCAGCAGTGCCGCCTTCCCTATAGCATCAAGCCCTTCACGGATGAGGTACTGTGTGACATTGCTCCTATTGATGTTTCTGATGTATTATTAAGCCAACCATACTTGTGGAAGTGACATGCTGTGTATGAGTCCCAACCTCGCACTGTTATTGTTACTTTGGGAAATAAATTGTACAGGATACTAGAGGTACCACCACCTCCCACTATCTCTTTGGTTATTGCAAAACAATGTAGTAAGCTCATTTCCCAAACCAGGAAAAAAAATTTCCTGATGATCCGCCCCCAGGGCAAGAAGAAGATTGTGGCCATGACCTCCAAACATGGCTCTTCTGCATGAAAACAACAAATGGACAAGGTTGTGGAGGAGTATGAGGACATCTTCACCTCACCCACAGGGGTGCCTCTACACTGTCAAGTCAAGCACCCCATTGACCTAACCCCAGGTGCACCGCTACCTAATGGACCGATCTATAGGCGCTCCATTCCGGAAAATGACGAAATCAAGAGGCAGATTGAGGAGCTACTGCAAAAATGTCACATCCGACCAAGTTCATCGCCCTGTGGGAGCCCAATCATGTTGGTACAGAAGAAGGATGGGACTTGGAGACTCTGTATTGATTATCAAGCGCTCAAAAAGATCACTGTCTGGAATAGGTACCTGATCCCACAGATTGATGACCTTCTGGACCAACTCAAAGGGGAAAAATATTTCAACAAGATCGACTTGAATTTTGGGTATCACCAGGTACCAATCGAACCCTCTGATGTGTGGAATATTGCCTTCAAAGCTAAGGAGGGCCTTTTCGAATGGCTCGTCATGCCTTTCAGATTGAAAAATTCTCCCACAACCTTCATGAGGTTGATGGACGACATCTTGCATCCATTCACCAACTCATTTGTAGTGGCATACTTGGATGACATTATTATCTTCAGCCAGACTTGGGAAGAGCACCTCCACCACATCCGAGAAGTCCTCCAAACACTGCGGCAACACAAGTTGTGTGCCAATTTGGAGAAGTGCACTTTTGGCATGACCCAAGTTCAATATCTGGGATACATTATTGATGAAAGGGGGGTGCATTTGGATCCAGCCAAGATCCAAGTCATTCGGGATTGTCCAGCCCCAACCACCCTAACAGAGCTTCGCAATTTTCTGGGTCTTGCTAATTTCTACCGCAGGTTCATGTTGGGATTCTCTCATATCACTTGGCCCTTAAGTCAAGTCACCAAGGGAGGAGCTAAAGAAAAATTTTGTTGGTCAGAATCTCAATAGAAGGCGTTTGTAGAATTGAAACATTGCCTCTGTTCTGCCCCAGTGCTCACATTACCAGACTTGCAACAACCATTTGAGATCGAGACAGATTCCTCTGACTATGCTATTGGGGCAGTTCTTACTCAACAGGGGCATCCAGTGGCATATCACAGTGAGACATTTTCCAACACAGTTTGAAAGTATCCCACGTATGAAAAAAAAATGTATTCCATTGTGCAGGCTTGTCGACAATGGAAGCATTACATTTTTGGGAAGGAGATAATCATCCACATGGACCACCGACCCTTGTAGTTCATACAGACGTAAGGGAAGTTGCATAACGATCGCCATTAGAAGTGGTCCATATATTTGCAACAATTTCATTTGAACATCAAGTACAAGAAGGGTAGCACCAATAATGTTGCATATTGCCTCAACCGACCACTAATCATGGCCATAACCACCGTTCTCAACTCTTGTGGGCATGAGACTTCTTATTGGCTGCTTCTCTACAAGAGCAATCTAGAATTCAGCCACACATACAAGGCACTCTTGGGGGGTATGCAAGTTCCAAATTTTCACCTCCAAGATGCACTATTATGTCACCTGGGACACCTTTGTGTTCCTTCAAGTGAGCGTACCAAGATGATATGGGAAGCGCACTACAGTCAAGCCACTGGGCATTTTGGGGTCGAGAAAATAGTGGTAGTACTGTAGAAGTATTTCTATTGGCCAAACCTTTGACAAGATGTCAGGAAGTACATCAGATCCTGCACTGCGTGCGCCATTGCCAAACCAACCATTAAGAATCAAGGGCTCTATACTCCACTACCTACCCCTAGTCGACCTTGGGAATCCATCTCCATGGATTACATGTCAGGCCTTCCTTCTACTAAGCATGGAAACGACTATGTTTTCATGGTTGTCGATATATTCTCAAAGATGGCCATTATGGCGGCCTGCAAGAAGAATATCATAGCAGAAGCCACTGCTAAACTCTTCTTTGACTGAGTGTGGGTGCACTTTGGGATCCCACAGTCTATAATATCAAATCGTGACAGTAATTTCCTCAACACATTTTGGTCCAGCCTCTGGTCAATTTTGGACACCAAGCTCACCAAGTCCACAGCTTTCCATCCCCAAACTGATGGCTAGACAGAGGTTGTCAACAGGATGATTGTACACATTCTATGCATGTACAATTCAAAGAATCCATGCACATGGGATGAGAGCCTTCCCTATGTACAACACAATTATAATCGAGCTCTCCACAGCTCAACCAGCACAACCCCTTTCAGGTGGGCTTGGGATTCCAACCACTATTTCCCATTGACGTAGCCATGCCATTTGCGGCTACTCAGGCTAATTCGGCTCATGTCCAGTCTAAAGCTGACAAAGCGAACAACTTCATCAAGTGCATTCAGCACATCCGCCAACAGGTTCATGACATATTGGACAGAGCCAATGCTAAGTACAAGCAACGACATGATCAACATTGGGTGCCACACAACTTCTAGGTGGGCAAAAAAGTGTGGCTACATTTGCAGAAGGAGAGCCTCACTGGACCCCACCGTAAGATTCGCCTGCTCCGATATGGGTCGTAAAATGCCTTCGAGCTCAATATTCCACCATTCCTTGGTCTGCACCCAGTATTCAATGTAGACCACCTCCGTCCCTACTTCCCACCTCTATTGGACACCTCTGACATTGCAGAAGAACTCACACCAAAAGATTTAAACCTAGACTGCATGGAGCAGACCACCACAAACTGTATCATGGACATGCAAATCAAGAACACTCGCTGACAGAAGATCCAACTGTATCGGGTTTTCAAAGCTAGCCAACTCCTGCAGCAAGGCAAGTAGTTCACCAAGGACCAAGTTCAACAGAATTTTCCTCATCTCATGGAGGAACTCAACGCAATGGGGGCCATTGCTTCCTAAGTGGGGAGGAATGATCTAGGTGGATATTTTTGGCCACTTGCCTATTCCACTTGGGGCCCCACCATTGTCTCTTTCAATTTTTTTCACAACTTACTACTTTTAGCAGTTTTTCAAGTCCTGAACTTCCGGAGCCATTTTGAAACCCCAAATGGAGATATTATGCTGAAGTTACGTCCCTGGGAAGTTGAAACGCCAATTTAACCAAATAGGGCCCATAGTTTTGGCACTTCATATCCTAGGGTTAGGTTTTTGGACGTTTATAATTCTCCATTGTTTCTCCATAATAAATAGGCCCTCGAGCCTCATTGTAATACAGTTCAGAGGTCTGTAGTCACCACATCTCTTCTCAGAGATTCGCTACCAGCACCCTAGCTATTTTATTTCCATCGTGTTTGTAAGTATATTTATGTGATTTGATATTAATGAAATGATGCCTTATTTCCACTGTATTTCTATGTGTATGGTTATTTATGTATTCTGTTGTGTTCTTGCATAAATCCAGATCACCAACTTTCACATTTGGGAGGAACCATTGGGAGACAGAATTGTTGCAGAATATTCAAAGCAATGGTGGAGACTATTGGATGTGGGGGCCCCAAGACTAGGAGGGGAGATTTTGCAGCACCCTTGTAGTTGCTTGAGGAAAAGTAACCTTTGGGAGGGGAAGACTGTAATATTCGTAAATTAGCATGCAGCTAATAGGAATAGTAATTTTTCTTTTGATATCTAGTTAGATGAATAAATGGGCAAGGAGGCTCATAATTTGGTTAAGTAGGCATAAAATCCCTCATAATGTGAAAATGGATCATGTTAATAACTATATCAAACATCCTCATGTGTGAACAGGGTCTAAAATGTGTGGACAAAGTCAATTTTGACCAAGTCAACAGCATTATTATATGAGGAGTGGATCATAAATAAAGACAGCTCGGTGTGAATGAAGATCAATATAGCTAATCTAAATGAAGACACCTTGGGTGTGAAAGGAGACAATGCAGGAAGATCAAGTCAAGGTTGACTAAATCAAACAGCATTGTAAAAATATGAGTGGGACTAATGGAGACAGCGTAATTTTGGTGGAGGAGCCTTTGCATGGAAGCAACCTCATAATTGGGTGGGAACCTTGGTGAGGAAGCTCATCAACTATATAAAGGAGGGAATGGCTGCCATATGGGGCATGATTGAAGATTATATTTTTTATGTAGTCTATTTAGACTTCTCTACATCCTTTGGTTGTTTAGCTAAGTTTTTTTCACTGTTTAGTGCAAGGGTTTTCTCATGCGGGAATTCCCCACTCTTGCTTTGAGATCTTGTTTAAGAAATATGAGGATATCCTTTTGTGCTACGTTTTCCACTATCTGGTGTTAGGAAAAGTAGTTACCTTCATCAATAGTGCAGTCCCTTTCAGAAACTACGTTATTTCTTAACGTATTGACAGTTTTATGCATTATAGTATAAAGAAACATACAGTATTTACGTGGTAATACATGATCGTCAAGTTTCAGTGTTTTTGGGTTGTTTTGAGCATGGGAGGCTTGTTTAACTAGGCTATAATTTGTTTCTGATTTCCTTTAAGATATGGTTGCTATGATGTCAGATATAATGGATCCATGGGATGAATTTTTCTATTAATACTTATATTTCTGAAAAATGCATTTTTCATGCATGTATTGTTGAGTTTTCCCCATTTGGGATATTACATACAATCAAGGCTCCAGGACTATTAACTCAACCCAACAGTTGTCCATCGAGCTCAAGAGCATTTGTCCAACCAAGGCTCCAGGAACTAATAACTCAACCCAACAGCTAAAGGAATCATGAGAACCAGCTAGAAAATAATCAATGGAAATAAACCCAAAATCACCATCGTTATCAAGGAAATGGCAAGGCTAGAAAAATCCACATGCATACACCATGCATAATAAAACTAGTGAGAAAATCATACATGAACTCGGTACCTACACTCAGAACCTGCTATAGATGTTGATTCTGAGTCCTCTTCTACTTTCCTGCTTTTCCTTTTATTTCTTGATCCAAATCTCCAAGTATGCCTCACTCTCCAAGAGTGATCCAAGAATAATCTAAGTGCTCAAGAGTATGAGAGGGAGAGATAATAAAAGAGAGCTCTAAAACTAAATTGAGAAAAAGCTTACTAACTGATCCTCAGACGCCTTTTTATTAATGAGGCCTCTATTTTCTTCATTTTCCATTATTTTCCTTCATTTTCCTCCTCACATGCAACCTGTGACCTTTCACCTTCATTTTCTCCTAATTTCCATTACTTCCATAAATAAAATTCCAATTAATGCCTCATGCCTTTTCCAAAGCCTTTTCCTTTTCCTTTGTCAATTTCCTTAGCCATAATAAACCGATGAACACTTGCTAGGATGTTTTGACCACCATTCGGCTCTGAATACATGTCCCATCGACCATGGTCTTATATATTTTTTACATGAATATTTTTACAAGGGCTGTTACAAAACCTTGCCCCTTAGGGGAACACCATCCTCAGTGTTCAATCACACCTACAAACCAGAAAACTGTTGAAAACAAAACATATTGCCTATGGAGCTTTATAACACAACTCGTTGCAGTATTTACAATGACCATTGTTGAACATGACAATCATATCATTTACTAGATCTTTATAACATATATCATTACGGTATTTACAATAACAGCCACATACACTCATGCAGATTTGCTTCAACCAAAAAATAACCATATTGTATGTGGAGCTTTATAAACCAACTCGATACAATATTTACAATAATATGCATATACACATTTCCTCAACCAACAAATAAAAGGGTATGATTCCCATATCAGCAACAAGGGAATCCAAAGGCTCACACCTCCACCCTCAAATTAATACTAGGATTCACCTCCTTTCCAGGAATTATAAAATCCACTGTCAAAGTCAAAGTTGAATCTAATGTCCAGCACTACAATCCTACACCACTTTTCCTCTAAGTGAACAGTTACTAGCTCATTTTTCTAGGGCACACTCCTAATGTGCATCTAATTCTGTCTGGTAATTCTAATGACCAAAACAAATCCATTATGACCTTCCCTTCTCTACTACATAATTCCTTGGGAAATCTGGTCACCCCTTCTATGCAGTCACTCACCTTCCAAGTTCCGTTGGCACCCCCATCCTGGGAATTCCATCCTTTGGTAAGGTTTCCTCGCATTAGAAGATATAAAAACCAAGGCACACACCTTCCTTAAAACCATCATACCGTTCATAGCATGCTCATGGAAATCAATGGACACTATTGGGTAACAGTGTCCCACAATGGCCCTGCTCCTGAAATGCTTTACAAGCATATTGTTGCATATTCCAATTCCTTTTGTTGTTGCTGCTACTGCTTGCAATCATTTTTAGCCACCCAACCGGGAATTTCCATACTTCCTTTACTAGGCACATAATTTTCATTAAATTCAAAATAAATTAAAATAACTTCAAATCATACCTCATTGGAATCTCGTCAATAAGGTACACTTGCAATCATGTTTACTTCCTGTCACAACAAATCAAACTGGCTATTTGATCAAATCATCATGTATAAATATATCGCATATGGTTAGCTCAAAACACAACCGTCATATATTAAAAGCATGATTCACATGAAATCATCAGAAACCATAATCATAAATCACATGTAACCATAATAAGTTAGAATCACATATCACATGCATAATATAGCTGAAGTAAAATATCAATACTTATCCTTCATCAGTCCTTACTTCTGGCTTTGTTCTTTCTGTACACACACTGGATTGGTTGCCACACTCGACAAGCACCAGGTTCCTTCTTTTCAATCACATACACATACACGTAGTGTACATCACATCACATACATCCACACAAGGCATACAACACCACACAATTAAAACCCCCACATCTGACACACAACATAACACATACACCTACAATTTGGTGTACAACACACATACACCTACGCCTGCACCAACGTACAGCATATACATATACAGAGTACCACACAATGAATACACATGTCACAATACCACGACTACACCATGCACATACATAGCACCACATGTCTGCAACACAACATGTATAAAATGCACACAATACCATGTGTATACAAGTACCATATGCACAACATGTACACAGTACCACCTGCACACACACTATGTGTGCACTGCATCACATGTACATGGCACCATCTTCACAACGTGTGCACGCCGCCAAATGTACACTGCACCACCTGTACAATATGTACATAGCACCACATTCATGACATGTACACGACACCATATGTACACATCACCACATGCACAACATTTACACGACACCATATGTACACAACACCACATGTCCACAACACCACCTGCACACAACACCATATGTACAACCTGTACACAATACCACATGCCCACAACACCATGTGTACAATCATGCACACAACACCAAATGCACATAGCACCATATGTACGTCACGCACACAACACCATATGTACATATCACTGCATATTCAACATGTACATAGCACCATAGGTACACAACACCGCATATCCAACATGCGCACAACACCATATGCACACAACACCGCATATCTAGCATGTACATAGCACCATATATACCTAGCATTACATATGCAACATCATATATACAACATCCATACAACATCATATGGACACAATACTACATATGCAAAATTACACATCACAATAGGTACAATCACTGAATATTCAACATGCACAACATATACACAACAATAGAATTTCACATCCATAGACCACACACTGACCCCACAAGAAACCTTGATTCTAGTGTCTTTTCACTATCTATGCTTATTCTAGCATGTCGTAGATCACACTATTTTCACTTCATCAATGTACCCCTCAGCATTTTCCGCCATTACATAAACATAGGCATAGTACAATCATAATAATATCAAATCACACCCACATGATACTAACCTTGTATATTTGTCAAGGCTACTCTACCAATTGATTCCTCATAGCCAGGAACCTCTTCATGCCATTCATCAGCATAAGCAATCATTCCTCCGTAAGGATGATCCTTGAAAACCCTATCATACAGTGACATAGATACATAAATACATACACACATATATAATCATTGGCATAAAACAATCATGATCCTGTCAGACAACGCCATACCTACATACACATATACATATAAACCATCAACATAAAAGCATCAAGATCCATGAAAACCCTATCAATCAATGGCATACATACATACATACATATGTATGTATATAAACATCATCATAATTATGATCACAACATGATTTTCAGATATCATAAGGTCTCGGTTGAGAGAAATTCCTTTATTCATGCACAACATGCACAACATTGAGAACAATAGTTCCCAACGTAGCCAAGGCCTTCGTTACCTTAAGCTCATTTACTTTACCTTTCTCAATACTTTCCGACCACCATCTATTTACCACAATGGACCCAACCAATCCAACCAGTTGTCATATTCTTATCTTTTGTTGCTTACTCATGCACTGAGCTCCGTTAACTTCCATCTTTCCCAAGCAATTCCCAAGACCCTGAAAACATAAAATACAAGGACAAGAACACGAAACAACAACAAGAAAACCATGAGAACCAAAATAAATATGACACCGCAAAAAAGTGGCAAGGCCTTGCACTGGACATAAGCAAAATCGTAAATCAAGCAAAAATCAAATCACAAAAGACAAAAAGCACAAGGCTAGTGACAAACACCATGACTCAATCCCCATGGTTCCCAAGGAAATATCAACCTAAGCCTTCTTGAATATTTCACAACAGTCTCTCTTGCCATGCAATCCCTACATCATACTTCCATAAACACATAATTGTCAGTGCATAAATAAACATACAACATGTTATTTACCTTACCTTGTTGTGCCAAGCACACTGTGTTAGTGTGTTTGGTGCATGCATGTATGAAATCACACCAACTTAAGGGGTGTGGTTTACCCTCTTAAGTTATTGGTCACAGGCAGAAAAGGTATGGAGTCAAGAAAATTAGTGGAACATGCTAGAACATAAACATACTAGATATAGAAATAGCATGCATATTCAAACATAAAAATTAAACTAAAACTAAAACATAAGACAAATAGATTCAAACAATCGCAATAATCCAAACGGTGGCACTTACGTTCTGTCTTATTGAGTGGTGGTAGGAAATTAGGATGAAACTTTAACCCACTTTCCAAGGGGCCCTTAGAACTTGGGGTTCTAAGTCCCGATGCAAGGATGTCTTTACTTCCAAGCTTGCCTTGGTGCAAATTATCCCTCTCTCTACTATGGTGGACTAAAGTTTTTGGATGGCCAATAATTGAGTCCCCTCTATCTCTGCTCCGGATCACACACTGCTGGTATTTCTTGGGGAAATTATGGCCATCATAACAATGTGCTCTCAAGTTGTTGTAGTCAAATGTCAATAGGATTGATGACATCTGTGGGCAATGATGTCTCCCACAATGCCACCTAAGGATGCCCCTTTTATGGAGAGGGACGATCCAAAGTACCACTTCCTTTTTGGAAAATAGTTGTTGGAGTCAACAAAAATGAAGCTTCAGCTGAACTAGGGGGTCATTGATATGAAGGATCAGGATCCTGGATGTGATGGGTTTAACATAGGCATGGTGGCAAGGGGTGACTGAAAACTGATGATAGTGATTCAGTGGCCCGAGGTCAGAGTATAATAAGCATCTTGGTAGTAGTCATAACTATTTCTGATGGGGAAACCCCTGGAGTCAGTAGGACTTCCAGGGTGCGTATAAACTAGTTATGGATGTGATGGTGGCTTTTGCGTGAGGGTGGTATACTCTGACCAAGGGTGTTCAGGGACTACTGCCATGGGATAAAAAATGAATGAGTGGGTGGAGGATGTAGTGCACTGTTTGCCGTCTTTGTACACTTACCAAAAGAATAAAATAATGGGATTTGTTTTGTATAAAACACAGAGACAGGTGCCCCAAAACATGAAAATGTTGCTCAGTTGATGACGTGAGGAAGGTGTCTTACTAAGCGTGGGGGGCCCATTGGTTGGTCTCATGTGTGAGGTTGATGAAGCAAATGAAAAAGTATCGTAGATGGGATTATGCCAATGGAGGTATGGTGGGCCAAATGCGAGGCGTGGTAGTGCGCTTTCGATCTACTTGTACAACCTGACCGTCCAGGAAAGGGGTTTTATTTTGTATGGTAAAACTTGACCTTATTCATAGTGGATGAATGGGCATGAGGTGCTTCTCAGTCTAAAGTGGTATGGCCATGGCGTCACTTTTGCTGTGATATATGGTCTATTGTGGGTGACGAGCACCATGGAGGGAAGGCTCTACCGACCAACGAGGATTTTTATCATGTGCAAGGCAAGGTGATGATAAACACGGTTGAATATGTGGAACCTATGGTTGATTTCTGATGGAGAAATGATGTCAGGATATGCAGATTTTTCTAGGACTCTATCATGCTGGGGGTGGAATGATACCTGCTCTGGAACTTTTAGTGGATGGAGTTGTGGATGGTTTGTTAGATTTCCTGCAAAAACAACTACCTTAAGTGAAACCATCTTCTTTATCAAATATTATTGAAAGTCATGAGCTTTAAAAAAGAAGATGAGAGAGGTAATACCTATTAGCGCTGAAAATTTATTTTTTCAGGAGTGCGAACATGTGGCATCACCTCTATTCATTATGGAGTGTTAATCACAGTATTGCTTTCGGTTCGAAGAACAGACCTTCTAATCTCTTGTTACGATCCTCCAAAGTTTTTGAAAAGGGCGATATATAGGTGAATATGGCCCAATTCAATTCATTTTTACTTTTTGATTTTTTGAGAGGTCAAAGGCTTCTACGGAGCAGTTCTTATCGTTTCGGTCAGCCTGAGCACCAGGGATTAGTGATATCATGCCCAGGTAACCTCCATGATGTCCTGCACTTTAATTTTTTCAGTCTGAGGGTGTCGGGGTCCGTACAAAATTGGTTTGTATGGATTCTTAGTAATTTTTTGCCCTAGATTGCGTAGGTGATCAGGGTAAGAGCGCGCCCTCTATGCACATTTACTGGGTTTTTGCGCGCTTTAAGCACTTTTTTCCCCTCTTTTGGTGCACCTTATGCATGCCTATGAGAGATACAAGCGCACCTTCCGCGCGCATGACTGAAGGACAGACGCGCAAAATGCCGAGGCAAATTTTTGGATTTTTTGCTTGTTTTTTGATGTTTTTCTGTTTCTTATGGGTTCCTGTTTGGATGACAAGTTGTTGTGGAGGGAGCGGGATTGGCCTGAGCTCCGTACTTCATTAGTTTTTGATCGTCAGGCATGCCGACAGTTGGTGCAATGGAGGCTCCTGAAGTTCGTGGAGAATGAGCTTCATCAGTCATAGGACCGACTATTGCGTTACTTGATCCAGCATTGGCCAACATGTTTGTGTTGCGTGGGACTAACATTGATATCCTTCCTGAGACAGATGTATACTTTGTGACAGGGCTACTGCCTCATGGTGAGGCATTGAGGTATCTACTTCCTTCTGGGAGGGTGGATTTGGAGAGGTTTCGGGCACGTCATTGTGGCAAAGTGCCCCTTACGGAGGGGTGCTTCATTATTGCCTCGATGACAGACTCGGTCAAGTGGTGCACTCTGGCAGCTATTGTTAGACTCGCAGGGGTCGTCGGCTCCACATCGGGCATTGGACCCGCAGGTTGGAGTCTTGCATCGGTTGACAGCCGAGCATTTTTTCGATTTTTCCGGCTTCTGCTATGACGATATGGTGGCATAGCTTAAAAAGGTCTGGAGTGGATCAAAATTGTTTGTGTACGCCAGTATTCTATGTAGCACAATGTATGAGAGGGTGGTGCTGCTGAGACCAGTGGTGGCGGTGCCTCCTGGGGGCCACGAGAGCCTCGCATGGGCTCCTATGATGCCGCAAGGGGGGTGGGGGTATGGTGGAGAATTACTGGAATGCCACGATGGAGGCCTGGTTTGAGGTCAACCCCCATATTTTTTTGCCATTCCCATATGCATGGATGGACTTCCGAGGGGATCCAGAGATGGGTCTCCCTCCTAGTTATGCTTCGAGGCCTGCGAGTATGTTTTTATGTTTTTTGCATTTATTTGATTATATATGTTTTTATGTGTTTTGATGGTGACACTGACATAGTTTTGGTTACTCTTGAATATGTTGGTGAGGTAGGTCGCCCCGTGGCTTGATTGATTGGAGACGGTCCTCTTTGGAGGCCTCGGGGCGGTCGTGGGGAGTCGGGAGGAGATGTTACACAGCTTCAGGGTGGTGGACCTAGTAGTGGTGATGGTCCTTCGAGAGAGGGCAATAGCTCGGCTGCTGCCGAGGTTATGACCAAGCGAGCTTGTGCAGATGCGGAAGCGGCGCGCGCTGATGCAACATAGGCTCGCATTGTTGAGCTGACTACTCGGGTGTAAATTCTGGAGGATGCTTGGGGTCGAGTGGACCACTTGACCCAGGGGATGACTTCTCAAGGTCTTTTAGATGACCTCGAGGAGGTCTGGATGGAGACGCTGATGACCCAAGAGAGGGAATATCGACCTATTTTACGTTGGGTGGTTGTCTCAGTTTTGACGGCGGCTCCAGCAGTGGTACCGGGAGGGGCTGTGGATCTAGGTGCCCCCCTAGGGGAGCACCGCCCTAGAGTTTACTTGTACATGGGGAAAGCACCCATTATGAGGATGCTTCCCCTATTTTTGACAAATTTTGTGTATCTTTGGGCTGGATGATGGGTCAGCGACATCGTTTTTTGTACTCAGACATATACACCATGACATATATATATGTGAGATATTTTTTGTAGCTCTACATGTTGTGCCTCCTGTTTCTTTTTATGGATGATGTTATACTGATGGATATGTATCTTTTTGGTTTTTTATGTATGATGGTTTATTAGAGATGCATTCCAGTTTAGAATATTGTTAGCTACGTGATCATTTGTTTGGTTTTGACTCCTCGGTACATGTGTAAATCTAATGTAGTTACATTGTCTACTTAATCTTTTTGCACGCAAATATTTTCTAAATAGATGTGAATCTCTTGTCTTAAATGTTTGGTTTAACTGCGACACTACTAACTGGGAATCGAGGTATACATGCATATGGCGTATGCCCTAATGGAGGGCATTGCACATAAGTCTGATGACGGTGTCATATTCTGCTTGATTGTTTGTTGTTGAACCAATACACACACCGTTTGTGTAGAGTGGTGATCGGTCAGGGTGATAGATGACCCAGGCAGCTGCTACTAAATTTTGAGACCATCTTGATTCTCCATCAGCAAATCCGAAGTAAGGTTCGGGTTAGTAATCCATTGTAGCACTCAAGCACATTTTGTAATAATTCTTTTGGTCAAAAATTTAAAGTGGTTGGATTTATGTATGTTAACTCTAGGGTAGGGCCTGCTTGGAACTTATGGGTAGAACTTCTTGAGGTAAAGGCCGTTGACGGGTTTGTTGAGGCATGCTTCATCCGGTTCCGTCAAGATGTATGCCCCCTGGCGAAGGCAATGCTTTACGATGTAGGGTCCTTTCCACAAGGTTTCGAACTTTCCTAGCCCTAGGGCTTCTTTTGTGACATCATAGCAGAGGACTAGTTCTCCCTCGGTAAATGAGCGAGGGTTGATGTGGCGGTCGAATGATGCTTTTACCCATTTCTTATGGGCCTCATTGTGTTGTAGTGACTGTCATATGCTTTCATTAATGAGCTCTAGTTGTACTAGGAGTTGTTCTAGAGGTTGGGTATCATCAAGGAGTTCGAAGGCAGCATGCAAATTCAGAATCTCGCAGAGATCAATGCAAAAGTGCAAAGTACCTTGACCTTTTGCGACAAGAATAAAGTGGAAATCCTGGGATGTGGGGCCGACTGAAATCCTATTTCTGATATGCGATGATACAAATTGTATGTGGTGTATCATGTAGTTGGCATTTAGTGGGGGGGGAATCTTCATGATGGGAGTTTGCGTAAGCGCAAGGTTTGGTTCCCTGCTAAGATGGTCAATTTATTGTGGGTGGAAATTGTGCTTGTTGTAGAGGTGCCTGAATGTTTCTATTAGCAGGCATGCCTCTGGTTCGTGGTTTTGGCCAATGAAAATGGTGCATGGTACCACTCTGCCAATGGAGTAGATTTTGTGGGAATCAACACTACTTGTCGTCCCCGATGTGGACACTTGGAAAGGATATTTTGTAGAAGAGGTGGTCTTCTGCTTCCATTTTCGTGTTGTTGGCTTGGGTGTGTCTAACTCTTTGGGGGAGTGTAGACTTAACGCTACTCTTACCACTCTTAGCATGGGGAGATGCTCACATTTTATTGTATGATGAAATTGTGCACAAATCCAGTAATAGGTATGTGTGATCTTCTCTTGGTTAGAGAGAAGTCTCTGAGGGAGTGAAGATACTATGCGAAAACTGCTTGCGAGGGTCTTCCGGTCTTTACACTGATTGACCTGGTGGTCATTCAAGTCGCATAGTCTGCATGTTATCCTAGGTTGGGCCTGGGTCATGCTTGGTTGGTGCTCTTTCCCAGCTCTCCCATCATGCTGATGTGGGTGTGGGGTTGCTGGTCTGCGGGTGATGTACATTCTATATCATTTGAGTTCACTGTCCCATTTCTTCTCTATTGTATGAATCATAACAATGAGGGGGCAGACTTGTGGGATATAAGTACCGCACTTTCCACAGTGATTTCCCTGACATACAGGGGAAAATAGCCTAGATATGAGGGTCCTGTCATGACAGTTTGTGGTCTGGCAGGGTACCAGTGGCGTAAACCTGCTAAATCAGGGCAAATGGTGACCACATGATTGGGCGTTTTGCATAATGCGCATGTTGGTCTTCTCTGTAGAGAGTGGTTGGGGGTAACTAGGGGTTCCTTGATTGGTCGCTTTTCAACTGACCAGAATAGGACAGATCTGCTCGTTACATCTTCTTGGGTTTTTGAGTTGTTCATGGATTATGAGTCTGTGCCATCATCTTGGGAGAGGCAGACTATGGCTGAGTGAAAATTAGCGAGGGCTAACTGGAATCGGGGGATATAGTGACAATTTTCCAGAAGGTGATTGTTCGCACATAAAGTACATGTGAATTTTGTTGCCCACAATCCAACATATTAAACCCATTCTATAGGATACCATCTGTGAATGAGTTCAAGGGTTGTGCATTCTTTGAGGAAGTGACCACGTTCATCGCACAACGTGTAGCGTATAACGAGAAGGGGCATGACTGGGAGTCTTTCTGGTGCCCGTCATTCCTCTTGCAGGTATAGGATGATACAAGGTTCATCTCCCACAGACTAGATGGGGGAATCCTCTTGATAGGATCGCTCAATGTCATGTAAAGCATCCCTATATCGTGGGATCTCTAGGCAATGATGGGTATAGTGCCCATAATTTTTGCCGATAGCACATGCATGATTGTTATGTAATGCTTTTCCTTTACCTTTTGTGGTAGGTTTCTTTTTTTGGGAACGTGGTGTCGCGATGTCTACCTCAGAGCCAAGGAGTGGTTTTAATTCGTCCAGCTCTAGGAAGATATGGGTAGGGTGGCCTATTACGTCGCATATGGTGCAAACTAGTGATTCCCATTATATGGCGGGATTTTCTAGCTTCTTAAATGGGTGGGGCCTTCTCAAGACTGAGGGGCTTTAAACCTATGGCAATGATGTGTGGGGATCCAATCCCAGTAGGGGGAATGAGATACCAAAATGGTATTGCAAACGATATGTTTGGTAACACTACTGTTTCCAAAACCTGTTGGGAAACGAAACCAGCTGGGGATAGAGGAAAGGGGTTTGGGAACCAACATAGTCTAGAGAGTTGTCGTGGTCATGTACTCAGTGTAATTACTGCTTGTGTCTGTGTCCTGACTAGATTTAGTGTTTTATGTGGACATCATGTACACCGGAGCTCCTATGACATCAGGTTATGACTCAGGTTTAATGGGGGGATCTCCTTGGAATGATCCTAGGACGAACGATGGCTTGAACTAGCCAGGGCCATATTCTTGGTACCGTGAAAGCATGTCCGAGGATGTATCTACAGAGGGTAAAATTACATCGGTGTTTTTTTGGGGTCATTTCTCGCTATGCGTCAATTGGTCGACAGTAATGATGTGGTCCTCGTGGGGGAACATACTAATGCGGAAGACGAAGGATGCTATGGCTGACATGGCATAAATATAACTCTAACTAAGGAGTATATTATAGTCCAAGTGAGCATCCAAGAGACTTCAATGTCTATAAGGACCGTCTTTCCGACTAAGTAGACTGGGATGTTTTGGTAGAGACCGACGAGGGTTGAAGGACGACCATCGTATGCTCTAAGTGTGATGACTGATGGTTTTAGTTCGAGAGACCCAAACATCTGCCAAACATTTTTTGACATGATGCACGTGGATGCACCCTCATCAATGACACATCGGTGAATGGTGATATTTTGGACCAATACTGGTATCTGAAAGGCAACCATCGAAGGAAGCCTGGGGGTGCCTTTGTCTAAATCAAAAGCCATTAGGCATGTATCGGCAGGGTCAATAGCGCCTAATGCAAAAATCAAGGCTTTCTGTTGTTTTGGGAATGACTGCAATACTTCCAAAGTTGACATAGCAGCGGGAGATTGGGCTAAATCGTCCACGATGCTATAATTATGGCCCTCTTTGGAATAATTTCATGCTCACCTATTTGGTCCCTTATCCATATTTGTCAACAATTCAATAGGCATCTTTGAAATGGTCAAAGGTGCAGTTAGTGCACTGGTACTAGCCCCTGACATGGACGTGTCTGGTGGGATATCGTAATTTTGATTCCGTGTTTAAAAAAATATCTCTTCGCCATTCATGTAGATTTCATGGCTGTTTTTTCTAGAGTCGTCGAGATTTTGTTGCTGAGTGCTAACTGTCCCTTGATGGGGGAAAGGTTCATGTGTCATAGATGTTTGCTGAGAAGATCCTCCTTGTCCTCTATTACTCTGCAGCTTCTTCAGCTCAAGGAGATCGGGACAGTGGTGAGTGTAATGGTCGTACTCACCATAGATCAAACAAGAGTGTTTTGTCTGAAGAGGTGGACTTTTTCTCTACCGTTGGGCATTGCTTGGCTCCTGGTTTTGATTTCAGTTGGAGGTGCCTCCAGCCTGAGATCATGGATGGTGTTGCTAGTTGTTGCCCCCCTATCCAGGATTCCCTTTGGGCTTTTTTCTTCCTTTTTTCTTAACCACATTAGGAGGGTAGTTCTCTTGGTTATATGGGTGGCATGGTTGGTTTTGGGAAGGTTGTACAAATTTCACCTGTGCATTATTCTGCATAGGCAGGTCTTGTGCTGAGGACTGAGCATAACGCGGTCCCTAGTTTGCACCTGGTTGTTGGGGGGGAGCTCTTCCATTAGTATTTCTATATGCATACTAGGTCCCCTAAGCCGGAGGATAGGATCTTCCATGGTGATACGACGATGCCCTATTGGTCAAATTTTGCGGAGGCATATGATGACTTTGAAAACCGGGTTGTGGTACATTCTGGGTAGAACCATATGTGTAACTAGGGTTTTGACTGTTGTTGCCTGGGTAACTTTAGGTCAATGACCCAATTAAACTGTCTGCAGAGTTCTACATGTCTAGAAAATCTTTATACGTTTGCAGGTGCAAGGTGTTCGGCAGGATATTGTAAATATACCCTGACTGCGTATAAATCAGCTCGAGCTGTTGAGCCTTGTTTATGGCATCCTCTTCGGATATGGGCCTTTGTTGCACCACCTCCTTCAAAATATCTATAGTGAGAGTTTTTAGGAACAAGTCTAATAGTACCTGATCGTCAAGTTTGGCTTTACATAAATTGTGACGCCGCCGCCATTCATGGATATGGTCTGAGATATGGACGACGGGGATTTGCCTAAAGTGTGTCAATAATTCCATTCCAGAATCATGGTGGATGCGTAACTAAAAATATGTTAGGAACACAATGGCGAGGGTGCTAAAGGTTCCACATGTAGCAGAGGGTTGCTCCACATACCATTTCGTTGCTACACATGTTAAAGTGCATTGAAATAGTCTTAGTAAAATAGTATTGGCAATGATGTTGTTTGACAAGAACCATAGGTGGAAAGTCATTACATGATTTCCTGGGTCTTCCGCTTTCTTTCCCTCGAACTTTAGAATGTCTGAAGGGAGCTTCGTGGGCATGGGAGGCCATATAGGGTTGTGTGAAATGGGGTCATTCATCAACTTGGTTAAATCTGGTAGATTCAACGAAGCTAAAAAGGGTGACTCTGAGGTTGAAGTGATTGTGACTTGTGAAAACACAAAGTTCTGGTTAGGAAGAGGGTTTTTCTGTGACGTACCATGTTTTGTATTCAATTGGCTTTCCGAATGGGTAGCACTCCTCTACCCTTTAGGGGTTGTGGGAGGAGCGGTATGTGGCATGGCATTGGGAGGCTGACCAAGGTTCCCAACTAAGGATGTCCCAATAAAGGATGAGTCGATAATGGTGGCAGTGTTCTGTCTTTGACGCCTAAATGGTGAAAGACCTGGAACCCCTCCCAGTAATGACGGAAGGTCCAAAAGACATCTAGATCGACTAGGTCCCATTGGGTCTATTCTGGTGTCGACTAGGTCTAGATTTGGAAATATTTGAGAGGATGGAGATTATGATCAAAGAAAAATTCTGATCGCATACATAAAACAAAGAAAAAATAAAATAAATTTTCCCTTTAAATTATTCCTATGTGATCAGTCAATCAAAAAATGTGGTTTTTGTTTGTTTGCGTATGATACTCAAATCCTAGAAGACCTAATCATCCTCACACACTCAAATGTAACTGGGCCTTGAGAAGATATCTTTCAAGTGCTGGCACAACATCCCGTAAGAGTTGGCAACGCCCCCAGTCGGCCGAAGAAAATCCACCAAGGTAAGGGTAGAGGATCTAGTGCTTGCCTACATCGTCACCTATAGGGAAAGGATGTCCTAATTTGGCCACTAAGTACCATTGTACCACATGAGTGTTCAAGTCTTGGGCTTCTTGGTAATTCAGCTAACAGTACCGATTATCAGCTGGGTCAGGTAGCCCCAACTAATACCTGTCACACTGCGCCTAAGCCTAACCCCCTCTGAAACGGGTCTCTGTCGCGCTCAGGTTTTCTTTCCCATGGGATGATAGGTGGATTTAAAAGCTCCCTAAATAGTCAAATTATATGTTTCAAGATGAATAATTATCAAGGTGGCTTATTGGATGCCTACCCCTTTGATCCTAACTTAGACTATAAATTCTTTTGTGGCCCCTGTGGGGAGAATTTAGTGAGATTTGTTAAGTTATTTTTGGGTGTCTTTGCTTTGCTTAGTGTGTGGATGTGCGTGAACAAAAATTTAATAGGCACATAGTTTGAGTGTGTGGATATGCGATGATCCTTTTCAAAATCCCCTATTAAACTATGTTCTAATGTTCCCTGATCAAAAGAAAAACATGTGTGGATATGGGCCGCTTTCTATTTTTCCTAGTTAATCTATGTGATAAACTACAGGGAGATGGTGAGTTGTGAATAGAGAGTGTTCATATGCTTGCCTAGGATCATCAAAGGGTGAAAAGGTAGCAGATATTACTTGCTCTTCTATCAACAATTCAATCCTAGTCCCGAAATCCTAGTGAAAAAAATGAACTAAACTAATTACTTGTACACTAGAAAAAAGAAACTAGCTAAGAATGTGTGGACTTGGACCACTTACTTTGGCTAATTATCAAGGTGTTTTAGTACCTAAATTTTCAAAACATAAAAAAAAAATTGGAATTCAAGTTAACTTTCCCCCCGACTTAAACTATGTGTGAACTTTGCAAAAATCAACTTGAAATAAAACTAACACCAAGCCTACCAAAAGCAGCAAAGAGTGAGCTTTAACCCCAACCAATGTTGGCAGATGTATTATGGGCTGCCAGGAAATTTACAAGTAGGAAAAGATAGAAATATGGGAGAAATTTCTCATCTATCTTTTGCGCGTGAAAGGCTGCAACAGGAGCGATGTATGTGCACAAATCAGCTCTGAACACGCACCTTGGGCGCGCCTATCTGAGGGGAAAGCGTGCAAATTCCTGCAAAAGTAATTTTTGGAGTTTTTTAGCTTCAGTCTGTCACATGGGATGAACTAGGGACTGAAGGAGAAAAAGGGGGAAATTTCAGCCCAACTCCACATCATAGACAAAGGTCTCTGCAAAAAGGCAGAACCACATAAACTTGGAAATAAACATTAGTGGAGTCGACAATACTGTGTTAGTGTGTTTGGTGTACACATGTACGAAATCACACCAACTTAAGGGGTGTGTTTTACCCTCTTAAGTTATTGGTCACAGGTAGAAAAGATATGGAGTCAAGCAAGTTAGTGGAACATGCTAGAACATAAACATACTAGATATATAAATAGCATGCATATTCAAACATAAAAATTAAACTAAAACTAAACCAAATAAGACAAAATCTCTAAATAGAATCAAACAACTAAAATAATCCAAATGGCAGCGCTTACATCCCATCTTATTGAGTACTGGTAGGAAATGAGGATGAAACTTTAACCCACTTGCCAAGGGGCCCTTAGAACTTGGGGTTCTAAGTCTCGATGCAAGGATGTCCTTACTTCCAAGCTTTCCTCGGTGCAAATTCTCCCTCTCTTTACTATGGTGGAATGAAGTTTTTGGATGGCCAAAAATTGAGTCCCATCTATCTCTGCTTCGAGTCACACACTGTTGGTATTGCTTAGAGAAATTCTGGCCACTATAACAATGTGCTCTCAAGTTGTTCATATCTTGGTGTCCTTTTATAGGAGAATTCAAATCCTCCTTCCCTCTCTTGGTACATTGTGGATGGTGACCCAAGAGATGGGGATGATTTCATTGTGTGCCACATTTATTCCATTGTGTGCTCCCTTGATGTCCTAAGGAGGCTTTGGTGGCTATCCTTAGGTGACTTCAAGTGTGAAATCATTGTCCTGGAGTGTGATTTTTTTGGTCCCAGAAAGTGACTTCTGTCACTCCCAGGATTACACACTTTTCAGGTCAAAAGGCAAGCAAAGGCACTCTTATCAAAGGATTTTACGCACAAAAGCATTTATGACTTGCTCAAATTTGATTTTTCCTCATACCTTAGAGATTTTTAAATACTTTCCATATTCTCTAATATTTCTCAGCCCTATAAATCCTTTTGCCTGACATTAAATAATGTCATCTTTGCTTGTACAATTTTCCAATGTTAACACACACTGACCTGTAACTGAACACACATGTCAACCATATGTACCAAACATCAAGACAACATATCCATCAATTCAAAATCAACTTTTTCCTAGATTAACAACCATTTCATAACAAATATTCAACTCATATTCATCAGTCTTAATACATAATGCTACAACTATCACCTACTTACACTCAAGTATATATCGGCTATCTTAGCACATGATCAGAGGCTTAGTATTTAGCTCAAAAATTAAAGTGCTTAGAAATGTTCCAAACTAGAACGACCGCATAGAGCTTGTCGCTAGGATTCCAACACAATTCGTTTCGTTCAAATCCGACTCCAGATGAAGAAGTTATGACCTATTGTCTGTTTTCCCAAACAAGTAAAAAATGTGCATAAGAGTGAGAGAATGATGACTTGGTAGTCCATTCAGCATCTCAAGAATATGCAGGGAATATTCTCCAATTTCAGCCAATGACATTGTGACAAGTGTCGCAGTCATATTCACCAATGATACTTTGGAATCGAAATTTTTTTCCTCCTATTCTAAGGTTGAATGAGAATTTTTTTTAGGTTGGAGTAGGTCAACTAGAGCTAGACACGTGGTGCAACCAGAGGCCACCACATGTCTCCTCTGGTGTGGACCCATCCAAACTTGGACAAATTTTGAATTCTCATATTTAAGTTTCAGATCTATATATTTTTATATATGGTACATATATTATTCAAACCCTAACATTTAGGCCTTAGCCTATGGTGGAGGACTTATGGATATGGCGGAGCTATATATTGGAGGCTATAGCGGACAGCTAAAAAATGGGAGACAATGATGGTGAAGGATTCTATACAGGCAGAGGTACAACTTAACCGGTGGACTACTATAAACATAACAGAGCTCCTATGTATGTGTGGCGAAGGCCACTAATCTGGCGGTGGCTATTACATTCAGAGGATGGTGCTAAACTCGGCGGATAGGTGGAAAGACATGTGAATTATATTCCAAGTTTCTTAAAACTTAATGGTATTAATGTAACGCGGAACAAAATTTGGTGTGGGGGTCGGGGTCAAACCCATGACCACCCCCATGCCACTCCAACGCGCTAACCATCCTACCACTACCGTGGGTCTTAACCCATAAGGCTTCCACGTCTATTTGAATTTTGAATGCGCTGACTATGGGGATCTGAAGGGGGCAACCCTACGGGCCAGCCCCCTCCCATATGATCATAAGCGGAGAACCAAGGGCGAGTTTTGTTGAACCGCAGAATTACCCTCTCTTTAACATATTTTCTCACCTTTTTCCCTCACTTTCTCATAAGATCACAGACCCCAATCAATGAAAAATTCTAGGTTTTGTCTTAAGGAATGCATTAAAATGATTTCCATATTATATTTTCATGTTCTTGCTATTTGAATAGATTTTTGTAATTTAGCTACAGAACACAGCCTATTCTGCAGCTAACCATGAATTCTGTAGCTACTCTCATGGTCTGGCAGGTTCCAGGTGTCAAATGAAGAATTCGGCCACATGGGCATTTCTAGAATCATCTCCACATGGATTCTATCCTATTCACTCAATCAAGATCAACAGAAAAGCAGGCCTAAGATCATGGTCAAAGGTGTGGTCAAAGTATGTTATCCGAAAGCAGCAGGACTCTTTATTTGCTCTATCGTAGCAAATCAAGAGTCAAACAGTCCTATTGCAATTCTAATTCGAATAAGCCACCTGTAAAAAGTTTATCTCATAAACAGTTATGTTATTTTCCTTTAAATACTGGTTGTATAGAACCGAGAAGACAGTTAAGAAAATAAGTTTTAAGTTTAAAGCCTTTTGCTGATACTTTGTGTTAAGACTTCGTTCCATCATAATACAAAGTTCACATTGCCAATGATTGCTTAAGTGCATCCTTAACTAGATAGCATTTCAGCCAAATCAGTTGCAAAGGGCCCCTGCACTGGAGGAGGTTTTTCATTTGTTGTTTTTAGTTCAATTTCCATTACTCTGTTTTTAGAAAATCTGTTCTCTAAACAAGTTAATGTTTCATTCCAGTTTTTTATCAATAGCATAACATTAAATCACAACTGTGCAGCCTTGTTCTTCTAAAATATTTCATGAAGATATATAACTCTATTTTCAAATCGAATTAATATTGAAGTAATAAGAATACACAGTTTCCTAGTTTTCTTACTATTTTTTCATTCATTTTCTTAGAACATAATTGTCAATTAATTGTGTCAATGGATGTTTTCAAAATCCATTTCAAGATGATGATCCTCAACTAAATGGTTGAATGTCTAATTCATACAGTGATTGAATTTACTCTGCACATTGTTATTTTCTTTCTAGGAACTTAGAAACTAAGGCATAATTGACTTCTTACACAGCACCTCAAGAGGGTAATACTTCACATTGAATGTTGGAAAAATTCAAATATACATTAGTTGTTTATAGTGAGTTTTACACACTTTCACATTTTGCTTTCAAATCCTCAATTATTTGTGTTATTGTGAATCTTAATTGCAAGTGTACGAACAAATACCACTTTATTTGTGCATAACAAACAAGCCCTAACAGCAAAGATGGTTGCCAATATCTTCAGATCTGCAATTAGGTGATCAAGATAAATGCTGCAAAAATCTAGATCTATGCATCAAAAGACATTAAGAAGTAAATAAAAACAAGATTTACTCCGTGCATCCAATAGACAATACAAGAATATGTTGAATGAATTTTATATTAAGGGCACCTAGGAGGAAAACTTAGAAGGATGTCACCAGTTCTCCTCAATGGGATGGGTTCCTGTAAGTCCTCAGCACTTCAGATCTAAAATGCATCTCTCTTGATGATGTAGAAAACCCAGACAAAAATGGAACTCAAAGGGAGCTCACAAGCAAAAGATAGAAAAATATGACAATGATGATGGATCAAAGTCAGACCAAAAGTATATATCCAAAGTGATCTTTAGGCAACAAAAGGTGATGAATGAATGGAAAAACCCTTCTATTTATAACAGAATATTGAGTTAGTCTAGATATTGGTGCATAATTAAAATATTATTAACCAAATCAAGATCCAACTTTTATGGAATATTTTATTATTTTTGTTGGAGGGAAAAGGAATTTGACTTGGGTCAAATTCCTTTATTTGTAAATAATAAATAAATAAATGGTTTATTTATCATTTTAAGGATGTGGTTGAGTAATAATTAAATAAATAATGATTTATTTAACTATTTATTAGTGATTTAGTCAAATTTAATAAGGAATGTTATTTAAATAAGGTTTAAATAATTATTTCTAGAAAATAATAAGATAAATAATAATTTTCTAATTAATTTTCCTGTTTTGGGTTAAATATGACCAGGACTATTAATTAAATTGTTGTTTAACTAATTATTCCTTGAGGAAAATCAAAAAAATGTGGATTTATTTAATATTTCTCATGGAGTTCCCTGTTTAGACCGTAAAAATCTTAATAAAGGTGTTTCACTAAGTTATTTTTCATAGTGAAAGCAATTTCACTTAGGGTAAAATTGATCTTACATGGTGTACTTAGGTCCATCTAATAGTAATAGATTAGATGACCAAAAAAAGGTGTAACAATTTGTATCACTAATATTCCTAAATCTCATTCCAAGGAGACTAATTTAATCATATTTCAAGACTGAATGATTGAATGTTTAATGAATGCAATTACTGAGTTACCTTCTGCATACTTTAGTTGGTTTTCTAGATCATTAGGTATGCTTGGTTACTTAACACTATCTCAAGAAGATCACACTTCATAATTGAATGTTGGAGTAGCTAAATATACATTAGATGTTTTCCTTTGCATCCTTTTCTTACTGTTCTAGGACATTAAAATTTAAAGTATAGACTTTTGCTTACACATCATCTCAAGAAGGTCATACTTCATAATTGAATGTTGGAGTAACCAGAAGTACATTGCTTGTTTTCATTTTCTGCTTTTACTTAAGACATGCACTGCAATTTCGATCTTAGTTTTTAGAATTAGATCCATGGAATAGGTCTAATGATAAAATAAGATAGATGCTCTATTTTTATAAATTAGGTTCTAACTAGCCAACAATTTTTGGTTTATTTTTATGAAAATTAGATTAACTTAGGAACACTTCCTTTTCTTCCTTCTTAAAATTCAGTAGATTCATTTAAAATCTTTTTATAGTTTTAGATTGAACATTCTTAAACATCAAAGAACAAAAACCTCCCAAAAACAACATAAAATACAAACAACGCAGTAAGAAGTAGGTTAACTAAGCACATACAGTTCATCACACTTCATCATTTTACAAACCTCGGTTGATAATTAATGCAAGCAATTTAAGACATTAAATTGACTAAACATTTTGGTGCCATTTCCGGGTAAGTGTAATTAGGAAACCTCATTTCTTACATCTAAAAAAAATGATATGCGTAGAGAAAGAGGCTCTAGGGGCATATTCATAGCTAGAGGCAGGATTTTAATCCCTACAACACCACTCACTCCACCAAGACTAAGAAGTGATACAGCTCCATCTCAAACTCATATTCCATATTTTACTAGCCATAGACTTCCTGAAGTTCTAAGGTCAGAAATCCAACTAGGATGATCTCCTACTTCATCCACTGAGGCAGTCTTGGAGGAAGAAGATCCTAGATCTCCAACAGAAGGAGTAACCTTTTTCACCTCTACAGGAGAACACATTTTAGTTGAAGAATTAGAAATTCCTAGTGGAGATGAAGAGGAAGAACCTTTCTTCAACATACCATTGATAGAAGAACCAAAAGAAGAGAAGTTAACCTTACAAGTTGAATCTTATATCAGCTCTGAAGAATCTATAATGGCAGGAAGAGGAGAAAAAGGGGAAGGAGAAGGAGAAATTCCAAATGGAGAAAATGAAATATTTTGAAGGAGGAGATAGAGAGAGAGGTAGAGGAAATGTAGAAGGAGGCAGAATAAATAGCATAATTAAGAGTTCTTTTAGATTCCCTATATTTGATGAAGATACAAATGCCACAATGAAAAATATCTCACCTTCTATCCTCCTAAAATTTCATGGATTGAAAAGTGAAGACTCTGAAACCTTTTTGTTTGAATTTGAAGTCTTGTGCAGAACTTATGATTATTTACAAGACTCTTAGAAACTAAAATTGTTTCCTTCAACATTGAAAGAAGCAACTCTGAAATGGTTCATGAGTTTAATCACTCGGTCTATTAGAACATGGAATGATATGAAGAGAGTGTTTTTAGAAAGGTATTTGGATTATTGTATACCTATCAATCACAAGGATGAAGTGTTTGAAATGATGCAAAGAGAGGATGAAAATTTAGAAGATTTAATTAAAAGATTCAACTATAACATAAAAAGAGAAAAATGGATAATTTAGATCAAGACATTTTAAAATCTCTTTTTTTGAAAGCCATTACAGATGAGTAGATAGAAATCCTTAACATGATGGGGAAGGGGGACATCTCTCAACTCCCATTACCTGACATTGGGGAATTATGTATTCATCTCTCAAGAGGAAAATCAAAAACTGGGAAAGGTCCAAGAGATCCTTCTCTTTCTAGGGTAAATAGATCTGCAACTGGAACAGTGAGTAGGGAAGTAATTGGAAACATTCTTGACGAATTTAAAATAGAAATTTTAGGGAGTCTTAGTGAACAAATAGACACCCTTAAATTATAAAGCAAGCAGAAAGTCGAGACTGATGCTTTAGCTATTTTCTGTAGTTGTCCTTCAATTCCTGGTCTTAAGGATATTTTTCAAGAAGAAACAACTCCAAATCCAATAGAATATCTTTGCTTTGTCTCTAGAAGACCATGGCAGGGGCCACAAACTCAAAGTTTTAATAACCAAATGTATACTTAGCCCCCACCAAATTGAAATTCTTGGCAGCAACCTTGGCCTCAATCTCAATCTCAACCTTGGGATCAAGGAATGAAAAATCCCTATGGAAGATTCTCTCAATACTATCAATATCCTCCATCATATCCAAACTATCCTCCCCAACGAATTCCTCAATAAAATCAACAACCCCAACTGCAAAACCAAAACCAAAATCCACAACTCTCACTACCATTCCCTCAGAGACCAAATCAGCTACCTGCCCAACCATTACCAAACCCCAACAATAAAAATCCTCAAACTACCTATATGATAGAAGGACAGCAATTTCCAACCTACATGATTACTCCTCTATATCTTAATGATGTCCAACTTAGATCTGCTAGGATATTAGAAAAGAAAAAGCATTATGTAGTCATTCAAGAACAAGACAATTCTGAGGAATATTCTCTACAGCCCAATAAAATTTTTGAATAAGGAACATCTCTTCAAAACCAAAATTTTGAAAATAAAAAACAAAAAGAACCAATAAACTCAACTCCTATCATAGAGCAACCATCACTATCTACTTCTACACCTCCTTTTCCTAAAATATTACAAGTTGATAGAGGGATAGAAAAGCATATTATGTTTCCTAATTATGATTCTCTAGATGAATTAAAAAATGTCGGTATCAAAATCCCTATGTTACAAGCCATTAAGGAGATTCCAATTCTAGCTAAAACAATAAAGGAGTTGAGTATGAAAAAACTAGGAAGAAAAACAAAAGAAATAAAAAGAATTCAGCTTGTAGGAAAAATAGTAGACATAATGATGGGAAAAATTTACATTCAAAAATATTTAGATCCAGGAAGTCCAGTTGTAAAAACACATATCAATGTTATTGAAATTAAAAATACATTGATTGATTTAGGAGCAGCAATAAACATCATGAGAAAACAAACCATGGAATAGCTCAAGCTTCCTAATATTCTTTATACAACTACATTACTGCAATTAGCAGATAGATCTATAATCAAGCCCGATGGTGTGTTAGAATATATTTCAATGTCCTTAGATTCTTGGGAGTACCCTATTGATTTTATGATCTTAACCCATAAGAACAATATAGGAGGACATCCACTTATATTAGGAAGACCTTGGTTGGCTACAGCTGATGCTTTCATTAGATGTAGATCTGGTGACATGTATATTTCTTATGGTAACTCAACTAAGAAATTCACTCTATATCCTCCAGCAAGAACAATCACAAAGATAGATGACAAAGAATGGATTGATGATGAAAATGATATACAGCCTCTGTTTACTGTTTAAACCATTAGTGAAGATAGACAAATCTTAAATTCAATAGAAAATTTTGAATCATCCCCAGAATATGAACATGATCAATTTCAAGAAAAATCCAATGTTGAATATTTTTCATCTAGGTAGATGTCTCTTTATTTTATGGAAGAGTTTGGTAGCTCTGCAATTGAAATATTTCCAAGGAAAACTTTAAACATAAACAATAACTTGGAAAAATTACAGCAGGAAAAGCTAATCAAAAAATTACAACAACATTATTTTGCATATGCATGGGAATACATTGACATGAAAGGAATTAGTCCTAAGACTTGTATACATCACATCTACATTGAGGAAAATTGTAAACCTATCAGACAACCTCAAAGAATGATGAATCCAAATCTTAGGGAAATTTTGAAAGAGGAGTTGCAAAAGTTGCTAAATGTAAACTTCATTTACCCAATTTCAGACAGTCAGTGGGTTTCCCCTTTAGTGATTGTGCCTAAAAAGAATGGTAAATGGAGGGTATGCATTGATTATTGAGAATTGAATAAATCTACCCTAAAAGATCATTTTCCTTTACCCTTTATAGATCAAGTGTTGGATACATTAGCAGGTAAGAAGTATTTCTCATTCCTAGACGGTTTTAGTGGTTATAATCAAATTCCGGTAGCACCTGAAGATCAAGATAAGACCATATTCACCTATCCATGGGGGACTTATGCCTACAGAGTACTTCCTTTTGGATTGTGCAATGCAACTATGTAATATTCCTAAATTAGCTAGCAGCTAATTGGAATATTAAAGTTTTGTTTTGTCACTTAGATAGGTGAATAACTGGGTAGGGAGACCCATAAATATCTTTATGAAGAATAAAACCACTTCTCATGTGAAAGTGGATCATATTTACAGCTCAATAAAGCACCCTAAGGTGTGAACAGGGGCTAGAACATGTGGACTGGGTCAACTTTGACCAAATCAACAGTGTTGTTATGGAGGAGTGGGAATTAATGGAGGGACAGCACAGTTTTAGATGGAGACACATTGCATGGAAGTAGTTTCATTAATGGGTGGGGCTTAGGGTTTGGAAGCTCATATCTTATAAAAGGAAGAGGATGGTAGCCATATTATTCATCTTGATGTATTTAATATTTTGATATATGGTTTGTTTAGACATATAGCTTTCTTTAGCTGTTTAGCTAAGATTGCATGTGTTGTTTAGCATAGGGTGTTCCTGATCGGGAATCCCACCTCTTCCATTGAGAAGATCTTGGAGGTGTTTTCACTATACTTCCATAATCAGGCATTTTTCCAAGCTTTAGTGTCATGTACAATGCAGTTTTGTTTAGAGTTGGTTTGTGTTGCAAGGGTGTAGCAGTGGAGGAGATAAATCTCCATTTTCTGAGCTAGTTTTCCATTAGAGGGATCATCCTTTCATCCAAATGCTTGTGGGGAATACTTCAAGGCTTAATTACATTTTTTGGCACCATGCCAAGTAGCATCCATTAGCTAAAGTGCAATTTCCTGCAAGGACTACGTTATTTTGGAGAGCAATTGCCGCAGTGGGTTTACTGCCCTATTTGGGGTGTTTGGGTTTCCTGTGTGGGGATCAGCCCTTCATTTAGGAGATATGTTGGAGGATAGTCCATCTTGTATATCAGATCATCCATCTCCCATCAATGATTTATCTATAGATATTATTCATCCCTAGGGCCAAATATACTATCTTTTGTATAATGTGTATTTCTGGAAACCTTTTCTGGGTTGTCCTGAAATTCTGTTTTGGAGCATGGATCTCTAGCCTTAGCATTTTTGGACAATTATATCAGCAGAAATATATTTTTACATCTTTCAGCTGCTATTCTCTCTTAGACAGCATAGTTTTCTGGATTCCTGTATTTCATGCATTAACAGCATTTTAGATCTAGGTGTATGCTTTTATGGGAGGCTTTTTTGCCCAACTTGAGTGACATTTTCCTCAAGATATTGTACCTATCTTGTTGTTATAATCATAATGGAATGGATTTTCTATTGTCTCATGCTTTGATCTATTATATTTCTGCATATTTCCAGTTTTATGCACTCTATTCCTACTTTTCCCATTTGGGAATATTACAACATGCAAAATTCCAAAGTGCAGTATTAGGAATTTTTTCTGATCTAATACATGATTGTGTAGAGGTGTATATGGATGAATTTACAGTTTATGGTAATACATTTGAAGAAACTTTAGAAATTTTGGAAAAGGTTCTTAAAATATGTAAGGAAGAAAACCTTTCACTAAGCCATGAAAAATGTTTCATGATGTTTACAGAAGGGATTGTTTTAGGACATCACATTTCAGGAGATGGAATTAAAGTTGATAAAGCTAAAGTTGAATTCATATCCAAACTATAAATTCCAAGTTTCCAAAAGGATGTTATAATTTTTCTAGGATTCACAGGATATTATAGAAGATTTATAGAAAATTTCACCAAAATAGCATTCCCACTCTTCAAACTACTCACCAATATTGTGAATTCAATTGGAATCCTGATTTCCAGTTATCATTTGAGACTTTAAAAGCAAAAATTTCTGAAGCACCCATCTTAAGAGGTCCAAATTGGAAACTACCTTTTCACATTTCATCAGATTCTTTAGATACAGCTCTAGGAGCTGTATTAGGACAAAAAAAATTGATCCCCTATGTCATCTATTACACAAGCAATAATTTGACTCCCACATAGTTAAATTACACTGTAAATGAAAAGTAATTCTTAGTTTTTGTTCATGTTATCAACAAATTCAAACATTATATAATAGACTAGGAAACCTTTGTTCATACAGATCACTCTACAATTAGATACTTAATGATTAAATCTATTAATAATGGAAGAGTTACAATATGGTTATTACTCCCGCAAGAATTCAACATTATTGTTCAAGACCGACCTGGAAAACAAAACACAGTTGTTGATTTCTTATCTAGAATGCAAAATATCAAATATGACACTCCAGTTGAAGATGATTTTCCTGATGAATATATTTTTGCAATAACTACTCAGACTCCTTGGTTTGCAGATATTGCCAATTACTTAGTTATAGGAAAATTACCTTCACATTTGCTTTCTAGAGAGAAAATAAAAATCATTCAAATAAGTGCAAGATACTCATGGATTACTAATGAATTTTATAATACAGGTCCATATCCCATTATCAGAAGATGTGTTCAAGAAGATGAAATGCTTGAAATTCTTAAAGCATGTCATGATGAACCTTGTGGTGGACATTTTGCTGACAAGAGTACAGCCTATAAAATCCTTCATTTAAGATATTATTGGCCATCCATCTTCAGAGATGCCAAATAATATGTCAAAAGGTGTGATAGTTGCCAAAGGGTAGGGAAACATGCTTCTTCAAATGAAATGCCATTACAACCTCAGGTACTCATTGAACCTTTTGAAAAATGGGCCTTGGATTTTGCTGGATCTATCAATCCACCATCTAAACAAAAGAAGTATATTTTGGTATGTACCGATTATGTCACTAAATGGGTAGAGGATAAAGCATTACCTTTTGCTAGTGAAAGATCTGTAGTTAATTTTCTTTTTGAGGATATCTTCACTAGTTTTGGTGTCCTAAGAGAAATTTTGACAGATCAAGGAACCCATTTTACATCCAAGTTGGTGAAAGAGCTCGTGGAATATTACAAGATCAAGCATAGAAAGTCTACTCCTTATCATCCACAGAAAAATGGTCAAGTTGAATCTACCAATAAAGTGATTGAAGGAATTCTCACTAAGACTGTACATATACACAGAAGAGATTGGGCAGAAAGGCTTCATAAAGCCTTATGGGCCTACAGAACTACATGGAGAAATACAACAGGACATACTCCCTATGAACTTGTTTATGGAAAAAAATTTATGTTCACTCTAGAGTTTCATATTTGAACCTTCAAGATGGCAGTCCAATTGGGACTTGATTTATCAGAAGCGCAGAAACATAGATTGGAGCAACTCAATGAGCTAGATGAAATCAGGCAAGATGTAGTTCAAATAACCAATATAGTACAGCAGCAAAGGGCTAAATGGCATGATAACTATATCAAGGAGAAGAAGTTTCAAGTAGGGGATTGGGCACTTTTGTTCGATTCAAAATTCAAAAATTTTCAAGGAAAGTTTCGGACTCATTGGCCTGGGCCATATGAGATTGAAAAAGTATTTGATAATGGAGCAATGAAGATAAGGACAATAGATGAATAAAACATACCTCTTCTTGTGAATGGTTATCGATTGAAGATATATCATAAGCCAATTTCAAGAGAGGATTTTATCATGATTTTCCAAGATAATACTGATATGAAGTTGGTAAAGAAGAATTATTCTTCTTCACTAACTTAGATTTTATTTTTCTTATATAAAATAAAATAATAAATAATAATAATAATAATAATAAATATATATATATATATATATAATAAAGTATATAAGTATGAAAACTAATCAATTATTGGCATACTTATACAGAAAATACAGGGTGAAAATCAGAGATTTCTGACATCCTATATTTTCCATTTCTTTTTTGTAATAAGTAATGACACAAAACTACATTCATTGTAGTTCGTAATCTGCAAATTCATTTCATTTTACAGTTTCATTCCATCTCACTCCACTATCATTCCATTTCACAAGTCATATTCCACTTTCATTCCATTTTCACACTCATTCCATTTTCCAATCATATTCCATTTTCCATTTCATCTCACCTTCATATTCCATAGCCATACTTCATTCCTTTTAAAAATTAAATTCTACAGCTGACTTTATTTTGCAGCTGATACATTCTACAGTTGATTGTATTCTGTAGCTGATTCTATTATGCAATTGATCATGTTCTGCAGTTGATTCCATTCTGCAGCTAATTCGATTCTATGGCCACATCTTATTCAGTAGTTCTAACACAATTGTACAGCCTGCAAACAAATGACGATTGCAAGGAATTGAAGGATTATGTTTTGAAGACCAACATGCTACAAGGGTACCTAAGGATCAACACCAAAGAAACCAACAAATGAAAAGGGTTAAGTTCTAAAAGGTAAAGTGCAAAAATTTGTTTTAAATAGCAAGGTTAAAACATAAAGCATGTATAATATGGATATTCATATTTTTCCTTGAAAAATCATCATTTAATTTGATTTCAATCTCCATCATACTACATATCAGCCACATCCTCCATATTATGTTGCATAACGGTCCATAATTAACTCCTTCGTTGATGATTAACGGTCATGACCTATGACGTGACATACTTGTCTATGTTTCTCCAAAACCCCTACGATCTATTTATTCCTACAAACCCTCCATACCTTTCATCAGATCCGCAGCTAATTCATTTCATAAAATAGTAGGGTAATTCTAAAGGTTGAGAACTCTGCATAGTAGAAGGCATGGGGCTAATTGTCACATCAAAACGAGTGGGAGAAAAGTACATGGAAGGATACCCACAGATAAAATAATTGTTTCAGAAAGCTTGATGGCTTAAGTGCATAGAGAAACTCAATGGTTTTCACAAGGAAATTACAAAATCCTTTGCTCGGTATTTTGATGGCACAAAAGTAGAAATTGGAGATATCAAGTTTGCAGTGACTGATTCATTCATGGCTGAGGCTACAAAACTTCCAAGGCATGGTGAAATATGGTTCAAAAACAAGGAGTTCCACATTGAATCATGGAAATTAATACTAAAAAACCCAGGTATGGATGTCTCTATTTTTAGAAACGATATCCCCAGTTCAGCTCTTAAAAGTAAATGGAGGAACATGCTCTTGGTTTTATAGAAATTTATCACTTGTGAAGGAAGGTTTGGTTGCATGTATGTCTAACATATCTGTTTACTGATGAATTTCTTAGAAAATGGTGAAAGAAATCTTCCTTTCTTTCTACTAAATAGTTTAAAAAGGATGGCCTCAAATGTGCAAAAGAGAATACAGTTCATAGATACCATCATGCATCATCATGGGTTGGTAAAGATACTGATTGAGTTTCATTTAAAAAGCATAGGGGATACCTGGGAGGATTTCCTTATTAGAAACCATTTCCAAGAAGCACCAGAGTCACCTAAAGAAGATCATGTTAGAAGAAGCAGAAGAAAGAAGACTGATATAAATGTTGAAAACAGACCTGAATATTCATTACAGAAGAATGATGAAAAGCTAATCTATGAAGAACTGACAGAAATCAGAAATCAAATCAAGACAAGAGATAAGATAAGAAAGAGGAGTAAGGTTACAAATGAAGAGAATGTAATTCCTCCACAACCAAGAAGGAGCTCTAGACTCTGAGGTTCTATGAAGAAAACATTATCAAAAGGGACAAAGTTTATAAATTTAGATGAGGAAACCCAAATACCATCTCTTGTTAACATTTCTCCTGCACATAGTCCTCAAAATTCTCCTATTCATCATTTTGAAGGTAGCCCTAGCAAAATATCTCTAGGCATTAACCCAGTAAAACAAGAAATATATAATTATGTAGAATCACTGGAGAAGAGAATTGCATCAATGAACCCAGAACCTTCTGTCAATCCACAAGAGCCTCTAGTTGATGCTCTCAAATAGGAAATTTATGAACTAGAGATGTTGAACAGACATATCAAACAGGAGAATGAGACCTTGAAGTAGTAGAATAAGTTGGAGAAGGTAATTCATGACAATAGCATTCTGCATCTAGGACTGTGGTATAAGAAAAACAGGAAATTGAAAAGAAAGAATAAGTTACTACACAGAGCAGTCATTAACCTCAAGTATAAGCTTCTTATGAGAAGGCCCAGGATGACAGTCACTTCAAAGATAAACAAAAGAAGGAAATTGGATGTGCTAGCAGAAGTGTTTGAACAAATGCAGTAGGGAAAAAGAACTCACATCTTTGGCAAATTGCATGAGGACATGCAATGATTTTGTAGTGAGGGTATGGTTAACCGCAAAATTACCCTCTCTTTGACATCTTTTCTCACCTTTTTCCCTCACTTTCTCATAAGATCACAGACCCCAATCAATGATAAATGCTAGATTATGTCTTAAGGAATTCATTACAATGATTGTCATATTATATTTTCATGTTCTTGCTATTTGAATATATTTTTGCAATTTAGCTACAGAACGCAACCTATTCTGCAGCTAACCATGGATTCCATAGCTACTCTCATGGTCTGGCAGGTTCCACATGTAAAATGAAGAATTGGGCCATATGGGTGTTTCTAGAATCATCTCCACATGGATTCTATCTTATTCACTCGGTCGAGATCATCAGAAAAGCAGGCCTAAGATCATGGTCAAAGGTGTGGTCAAATAACATTATCCAAAAGTAGTAGGACTCTTGATTTGCTATGATAGAGAAAATCAAGAGTCAAAAATTCCTATTGCAATTCTAATTCGAATTATCCACCTATAGCAAGTTTATCTCATAAACAGTTATGTTATTTTCCTTTAAATACCGGTTATACAGAACCGAGAAGACAGTTAAGAAATTAAGTTTTAAGTTTAAATATTTTTGCTGATACTCTGTGTTAAGACTTTGTTCCATCATAATACAAAGTTCACAATGCCAATGATTGCGTAAGTGCATCCTTAACTAGCTAGCAGTTCAGCCAAATTAGTTGCAGAGGGCCCCTGCACTGGAGGAGGTTTTTCATTTGTTGTTTTTAGTTCAATTTCCATTACTCTGTTTTTAGAAAATCTGTTTTCTAAATAGGTTAATGTTTCATTCTAGTTTTTATCAATATCTTAACATTAAATCACAACTATGTAGCCTTTTTCTTCTAAAATATTTCGTGAACATAGATAACTCTGTTTTCAAATCGAATTAAGATTGAAGTAATAAGAATACACAGTTGCCTAGTTTTCTTACTGTTTTGTCATTCATTTTCTTAGAACAGAATTGTCAATTAATTGTGTCAATGGATGTTTTCAAAATCCATTTCAAGATGATGATCCTAATATTTGAATGTCTAATTCATACAGTGATTGAATTTACTCTGCACAATGTTATTTTCTTTCTAGGAACTTAGAAACTAAGGCATAATTGACTTCTTACACAGCACCTCAAGAGGGTAATACTTCACATTGAATGTTGGAGAAATTCAAATATATATTATTTGTTTATAATGAGTTTTACATGCTTTCACATTTTTCTTTCAAATCCTCACTTAGTTGCATCACTAATATTCCTAAAGGTCATTCCAAGGAGATTTATTTAATCATATTTCAAGACTGAATGATTGAATGTTTAATGAATGCAATTATTGAGTTACCTTCTACATACTTTACTTGGTTTTCTAGATCATTAGGTATAATTGGTTACTGTTAAGAAGGCAAATCCTCTCTGCAGACAGATACGATCCCTCTAGCCCTAGAGTGGGTCTAGAAACAAAGAGACATCCTAAAGTGTTGATTCCTAATTATTGAATGAAAGAGGACATGGTAGATCGACCTACCTAGAGTCCAACACTGTCGTCATTGTTGTAGTGGTGGTGGCCTCTCGCTCCTACCTTGGCAAGTCACAATCCTCCATTAATCATGCTCAGATACCTGCACATAGAATTAGAAAATAAGAACAACATATGACATAATAAAATTTCATTCATAACTATTAGCCAGTCAAACAGGGCTAAACATATTGCATTAAACAAATTTCATAACACAAAAGTGGAACCAAACAATATTCACGTATATGTATTAATGAAAGGAAGAGATACAACCAAAGCTTTGACGTCGAGGTCTCCTCCAGCGAGGTTTAGCTAAAGCACGTCTCAGATGTTCGTAAGGGAATTCAGACGGGGTAAAGGCATGAACTCAAGCTCTCTCAACATAGTTCCTTCTTATTCTATCTCTTCAGAAGTTCTGCTGTAGTATGTTCAATTCTCCAAGTTCAGCTAGCTTATTCAAAGGGAGATAGCTTCTTTTTATAGAGGAAAATGAGGAGGTTAGGATCCCTACAAAGGTGGGAGGGAGGCCTATCCTTTAGGAGGTTCCCACAAGAGGTGGAAACCATAAACCAAAGGAGGAAGTTTGTGGTTTATCAATTCAACCACTCCCAATGACTCATCCTCGAAGTTGTTGGAATGGAATCTCTACCTCTATTTTTAAAAAACATTCCATAAACAGATTGACGCAGGTGGCTAACTGAGACAGAGCGCCAAATGGCACGGGGCTCAGTGTTAATCTTCCTCTTTGGCACGAGGGCATAAATGACTACTCGTGCCTAGGAAAAAACAAGGGTTTTTGAGTCTCTGCTCAGGGAAATGTCAACAGAAGGAATATTACTCTCATGCAAAGGGATACAATGATGGTCTTTGCAAGGCATGGCACTACTTATTAATCATGGAAATGACCCTCCAATGGGCGATATGGGGATTGCAGGGACAGTAACAAAATGTTGTGTAAAAATTCCCCCTAAAGCATGAGGGCTGAGGGAGAGGGAGGGGTGAAATGCTTTATGAGAACGCGTTCGAACCAAACACCGCTGTTGGAAAACCTACAATTACAAATACAATTGATATCTCTGATACATGAACATGTGGTATGGGTGCAACCATCCATAATAGTGTGTATAAAAACTATGATCTGAGGTATAAACATAGCCATCCAGCAGTAAGGATCAACAAATAGACTCAGGTATGGTCGTAGCCATCAGGGAAAATTTTAAGAACCCCCCTAAATTTATATATATAATAAATAGGTGAATCCCCATGATACATAGGAAAAATGGAAGGCAATTTTATTAATAATATAATATGTATATATAATTTTTTGGCGAATCTCTCACGAGATTATATTATCTTGTAAAATCATGGCGAATCACCAGTACAAAATGGTGAATCATTGTCTTGTGGAGTTCGGGGTGTTGGTTCCAATGAAGATATGGTAGTTGAACCAGGAGTAGAAGGAAGAGAACCACCAAGACCAAGCATGGCACATGGTGACTCGTGAGGGAAGTATTTCTCGTGTAGTTTGGAAAACGCGTTCTTCTAGTTTTGCTAAGCGTAGTGTTGTTGCTCATGCTACTACTAGCACTGATATTGAGGTTGGAGAGGAGTTTGAGGAAGCATGGAAGGTAGCAGTGGTGGAGAATTACAAAGAGTACTGCATGATGGGCTCCATTTTTCCCTTTGGTATTTGTGCCTGCAAGATCTTTTGTCCATTGAACCAATAATTAATTGTTCAACCAAAAATCAACTTGACTGAGTTGATTAGGTACGAGTCAACTTAGACTAATCTTCAAAACTATGCTTTGCACTACCCCATATTTATCACACTAATGCTACACAACATTGTGCATTTGCATCCAACTCTCATGCATGCACACAAAATTTTCATTAACATCTATAACCCTAACCAAGTGAGAATTTATCAACAATTTGCACCAAATTTTGTTAGTGTTGAAAGTTCATAAGAAATTTAGATCCATGGTACCTTAAATAAATTTTGAAATAACCTCCACAAATTTGACCACAATAGAGAAAACTTTTGATAAATTTTAAACCTACAAAAATTAGGATTCATGTTCCTAGGAATGATCATAAGAAGTAGTTGGCATATAGGTCGAGTTTTGAGCCTTGACACATTGATAATGTAATGGCTTAGGTCAAAAATTACACATTGAAAAGTCATCAATGAAGAGAAGACAAGATCATTATGAAACACATACTCCAAAATTCCTACCAAATTCTACTCAGTTGTCCGCAACTCAGCTATACATAATCTTATAGTAAATAAAAATTCTACAAAGCCTTCTTCACATAGCTAATAAATGGCCATTGGAAGAGCACCCCTTCTATAATAGTAATAGTAGCAATCAATAGATTATTTCATATTGAACTTCATAGCCATAGCGCTCCTATTTATTGTATGACGTATTCAACTTGCATTATCAAATATAGATAAAATCATACTTTTGATAGATCCATTTAAAACATACTTGTGCACAATGTTGAATGCAATGCCAGTCAAGGAGTAAAGTCGGTTTAACGTGTAATAATCTATAAAATAATGGAACCTAGATGGAACATAGACTGATTTCATTTAGATATAGGTAACCCTCTGAATGTAGACCATTCCTTGAAGAACATTTTTATTGATGAGGAATTTAATGCAATATTCAATTTCGAACTAAAAATATTATTTCTATAGATTTGTGTATGGGGTAAACAATAAATAAAAAATTTAACTATCCTTGGGGTGGTCAATATTTATAAATTTTATTTATACTTGCTTTACCATGTATATCATATACCTATCAATCACAAACATGAAAATTTGTGGAATTCACAGTGATGATCTGCTCTGGAAACACAACCAACCTTTATTATTGCCAATATTAACTTTTATATAGTAGCACTTATGTAGATAAAATTTCCAGCTTCCAAAGAGACAAACTTGCTTCTCCAACATGATGGCACATTCTTAACTACTAACATTTCTGATTGTTGAATGTAAGAAAGCTTTCTAAGTACATCTAATATATTGCGAGGGTCAAACTCCTCGACTATGTTCTTTTTTACCATGTATCTATAGGTTGTAGCCTTCTTCTTGTTTGAAGAGGAGTTGTCTATTATTAGAACTACCTTCCCTGCCTCTGATGCCTTGAAGGAATTGCAAATTGACTCATCAGATGAAGACAAATTTTTGTTCTTGTCAATTAGAGTTGAATAGCTTCCCTGTGCACTCAACACAAACTCTGACCGATATGAAACATCCCACCCACCAACTATGAGGTCCCATAGAATTGTTGCTCTCGCCTGAACAACAGACAACTTGAATGTGAGAATTCAAAAACAAAGAAAAATCCCAATCGCATATATCTTGAGGATGAACTCAATCTCAAATCCAAAACCCGTAAAATTTATATCCAAAACTAAAACTCATCAAATTTGGAAGTATATTGGAAACAAAACCGAGGCAAAAGAGCTAAATTTGAATGCAAGAACTGACACAAAATATGCAAACTTGAGAAATTTTTGACGTACATTATTTTGTTTGAAAAAATAGATCAGGGAAGAAAGGCCTCAGGGAAGATCACACTAGACTAGGGGTAAGTAAAAACCACCAAGGTGAAGCATGGGAACAAGAATACAACCAAAAATGATCTATAATTTTTTTCAATCAGTGATCCATCCATAGGACAAAAATTTTCTCCTAGGGGTTACCCACTTGGGTGTGTAACAAAGCCCATCAAACAGTTTATGAAGCTATTGACCCTTCTCCTTTAAGAGTGAAAATAAAATAACATAGGAGCGATAGAGGAAAGAGAGATATTTGGTGTAGAGGATTTTGGACACCCTTAATCTTCTCATTAACCTGAAGAATACCAGAAGTTAGAGATCTGTTTTCAAAGAAAAAATAAATTTAAAGTGGCCAGTCGAGGATATGATAGCTACTCAGGTGAAAGAAAAATTGGAAAGGATCAAGAAGATAGTAAAGATATGCATTTTTAGCACAGATTCTACCATAGAAGCTCAACAAGAATAATGGACACTGGTAGGGATTGAAGAAGAACTCCTAGCATCAGGGAACAAGCCACAAGCAGTTATCATTAAAAGAGAAATCATCCTAACTACTGCCCTCTAAATTTCTCAACATTTTCTACCTGTCTGATGTTTGGTCAGACAGAAATCCTGTGGCTTGCTAGTTGTGGTTCTATTATTTTATTGAGCAACAACTCTGTACATTTAAGACAATAATAAAAAGAATATTTCAATTATAAAAAAGAACAGACTCTTGATTTTTTAATGCTCAGTGTCTTTCTTATTCTTTAACTTGAATACAGTGTGACTATTGTCAGAATAATCTACTAAATATGAACATAGGATGCATCACTGATAAAAATGTTTGGCTAAGGTGAATAAAAGCCTTTCATCTTTGACTTTTGAATTGTTTGGACTCTTGAGGGGAAAGATTGGAGAGGCAGGGGCCAGTCTTGGTTCAAGAGAGACAACTGGGAATTGGATTGCATATTTACTCTGTGATATTATAATTTATAGATGAGACTAGACAGAGAGACATCCTCGAAGGTTTACTGTTGCTCTATAGACTTTCAAAAGGCTTTTGGCACTACACTGTTCCCAGGAATTTACCCATCAAGCAGCTTCATGTCCTTGGACTACTTGAGGACATTGTTTCTGGTGTGATGCAGCTTTATGATAGAATGATTGGCAGTTTTTGCGATTACTACAGATTTTCTTAAGGTATCACGAGTATTGGGGGTGTCAAGTGGGTGTGTGTTCTCTCTCCCAGACTAGTTGGGATCTACATTGATTACCAACAATTCATCAGGGAATTTACTCAATCTCAGGATGGTTGCCTACTTCATCAGATCCTGGTTTCATTCCTTTTATTTGTAGATGTTGTTGTATAATTGGCCTCCACTCCAGAGGGGTCATAGAGTCAACTCGATGCATTGGATAGATTTTGCAATAATTGATAACAGACAATTAACATTGGGAAATTATGATCGCTAATACCACCAAAGAGGCCCTCTGCAAGTATATCATTTTCCCTTTCTGTGGAAGTTAATGGAGATTACCACATTTTATGCTTAGGGGTCGAAAACCATTATTTTTCGAATACTGAGAATGAATTAAAATGGATGTTATATTTTGCATAGTGATCATCAAAATAATGGATGTTATATTTTGCATAGTGATCATCAAAATAATGGATGTTATATTTTGGACAGTGATAGTCAAAATCAATCTTGTGTTTCATGCTTGTATTGAAAATGAATGTTGTATTTGAGGCAATAATGATAAGTAGTTCTACCAAGGAATCCATCTCAATCTCATCCTTTTATTATGTATTCCTCTGCAGCTGTACTTATGTAATTACTATAGGTGACCCATCAAATTGAAAACCTATCTGAAATGAATACTGATCAGTCCCATACAGGAGAGTTTAATAAATATAAAGTTTTATGAAGCCTTCAATATAGCAGTCTTTCCAGATTTCAAAAACTAGGCTCATATTCTGTCAACTTAAAATGTTACCTACATTAACAAAATAGAAGGATAGATGTTGTAGAAAGCAGAAACTGCTTGCAGAATACTCTACCAACCATGTGGTGGCCAATGTTGACCTTTATGTAACAAAGATAAGTGTTGAAAGATCAGTAGACCAGACACAATTTTGTGGATTACAGGCTAATGAGATTGCCTAATACATCAACACTTAACTGTGACCTCAGGTATTTCAATATTAAAAATGATTTCTAACATAGACAATTGAATTGATTTTATTGTTGATATATTATTGTTATTTAACTGACATTGTAGTAGGAGTCAATTATGGCATCTGCAAGATACTCGTATTTGGATAAAGGCAGCCCAGCCAAGAAGATACGCCCATCCTTTGTCAGGTAGACATGCCACTTCTTTGTCATGTTCTCACTCTGTTTGAATTGAAAAGATGTATTCCTTCTCATGAATCATCTGCAGATGAAAGACATCCAATGGAACCTTTTTCGAATGAAAGCCTTGCACATACTTCTATGGAATATTCTTCAGTAGCTTCCATAATTTCATGAACAGCATTATGGAACAATGACTGAACTGTCCACAATTACAGACATTATGAGAATTCTATTTCACGTCCTTGGTAAAATACACGAAAATTAGATCAACATGATAATACTTGCAGTGTTTATAAAATCATAAAGCCTGGGTGAATCCATGTGCAAAATGTGTGGATCGTTAAGAAAATGCATCAAAAGCCTTTTGATTTGAATGTTCTAATATATTTATATTTTACATCTTTATATAAATTCCTATTATGCTAACAGTGAACACCACTCCACTGAGACAACAACCATAGCACACCTCTTTTAGAATGATAGGCTTTTACTGTACATAGAATGCCATGGAGATTCATCTAGCAAGCACCAACAGTGTTTGAACTTTGAACTATGGAGGCAATTTGAAGAAATCCTCAGGTCACCAAGACCGATCCAAGATCACATATAGCACCTGTCAAATGGTGCATACCTCATGATACCTCATGAAAATAGATGTGATCGTCTAATAAGTGGAGATATGTATTTGAGCCCTTGGTGTCACCAATGCCAAAACAAATCAAAAAATACTAATTAAACTCCTGGTGATTTCTTTATATTGGCACAACTTTATCAAATGGTTAGTTGTTTAAAAGTAAAAGTTGAGATCACGTTATCCCTGTGTCCATTCCAAACAGTGTTTTCATTTTATTTGTTATTTTCCAGCTGTAGCTACATCAACTATATATGAAATATTAACTGCACAAAAACAGACTTAGAGACATGACAGCTAGTCGGAATTGCAATTAAGAGTTACAATTTCAGCAAACCTGCAAAGTTCCCTAGGAATTGTATATACACCTTCCCTTGAGCAAGATCATCCCACACAGTCCCTTCATATCTGGCCAAAAGCAAAGAAAAGGTATGAGAACAGTAAATCTTGAATAAGTTTCTATGCAATTCTTAATTTTATGCAAAGAGAGGCCAAAAAATTGTAAATTTTGAATTCAAAATATTGCCTTCTTAACTATTGAAAAGGATAATTCCAAGTGAAAAGACAACCTTAACAATGCCAGTCAAATAAATAACATCCATCAAATGTTAATTGTTTTAGTGCTTCTTTGCTGGTTAATGTTGAGAATTTGGAGGGCTTGAGATTAATTCAAAATCTCTTTTTGATAATTACTTGTGAATTTACTTGAGTTACTTATGTCTTCTCTTGCTTAGCTTAGTTAGTCTTTCATCAAGTCAATTACCAAAATACAAAAGACACAAAGTTAGGCTCTTTGAGCCAAGGAAAAACCTCTCCCTCTTGGAGAGGAAAACCCACAAAAAATTCTTCTTATAGATCTTCAAATGACAAGTACCATGACCAAGACTCAAACCCTTGACCTATGAATGCCTCCAAGACCTTGACACTGCTTTTAAGACTTCCTCCAATACTGATCCTTCCTTTCTTCGCCAATGTGCACTGACCTGCATCAACATTAGAGAACTCGGTCTCTAAGTTTATCTTGAGATCTTCCTTCTCATCCTTTGCATGCACATCAGCTTTATCCACTGTTTCAGAATGTAAAACTTATGTTCTTATCCGAATTTATATCACAGATGTATCCGCATAAAATTATCACAGATCCTGAACTTGTCTGAATTCCTTACTTCTGTTCTTACTGAAATCTGCACTTCTCTAACCTTTGAAATCAGCACCCTTTTAACCTTTGTGATCCGCACTTGTTCACTTCTGAAATCCACATTTCATCACTGTTGAAATCCGCACTTTATCATTGTTGACATTTCAGAGAAATCCACATCCTTTTCTTCCTTAAGTATGCATTGTTGTCTTTTTGTAAACCCACGCTATTTACCACTGTAATCTGCAGAGGAATCCGCACTTTCCTATTGTTACTTCTTAAGAGAGGTCCGCATATTCTTCTCCCCTCAAATGAGCCGCAGGTCATGGTATATATACAGTGTTTTGTTATGCTTTTAGGCCGACCCTACACCAAGGTTGTAGGCCGACTTCTTCACTGCAAATAGGCCGACTTACTCACTGTAGAATTAGGCTTATCTTCAACGTTAATTGAGGGCAGCCTTGAGGGCTATTATGAGCCATTCTTCCACAAGGTCTTGGAGGACATTCTTCAGACTAGACACTTTATTTTCACTACTCTTAATTACATTTCTAAACCAAAGAAAATCCATAATAGACATCAAGAAGAAGTCTATTGACCTATAAGAATATTCTAAAAGGTAACAAATCCTGACCATAATAAGAAATTGGGATGTGAAAACCTTCACCCTAATCCTAATGGTTATAAAGATATGTTAAATATCAGGTTGCAAGGGAATAAAGGGGTTACATTATCATTGTATTGATTTAGTGTTCCATAGCCAAACAGAGGAAAGGAGGGATGTATCCAGGCAGAGCATAGGAAGGAGGAGAATCTGTAGCATCTTATTCATGAATCATGCAACAGCATCCATCCACTCCATCATAAGTATTTATTTTTCTTTGTAATTTTCACTGTAAATCTGCACAGCTGTCGACAAATCCACCTACCAATTGCAAGTAAAATTTATGGAAGGATTCAAGAAACTACAGACTAACAAAAGATTCAAAATAGATCCATAGCCATTAATCCTACATGTTAGATTTCCAACAAAAGAATAGAGAAAACAAAGGGAAACAGGCATATGCACACCATCATTCTGTTAAAAGTAAATATCCAAGTAATTAACTTTGTTCAACAATTCTTTACTTACACATGCGAAAATAACTAGAGCATGTTGAATACAGAAGATCAGAGAACCCTGGCAAAGCAAAGACAGGTAGTACTCGTAAGGCTCGCATTTTCCAAGTTAAATCTGGAGTTTTTGTTGACATTATAGCAATCACTATAGCAAAAACCTGTAAAAACAAACCACATCCTTTAGTTCAATAGGTCAATTCGGTCTTTTTAAAAAGCAAATACAAATTATACAAATCATTCTTTGACAAAAACAATACACAGCTTCCAAAAATGTTTAAACATGGGGGTTAAATCAATTTTCTATTAGACTTACTCTGCAGAGCTTTGGCAATGCATTAGGTAAAATCCATCACTTTAATATAGTCAATGATTATCTGTAAATGTCTTATTAAAAATGCATAAAAAGTCATTACATACTATTTTGGTTTTGACGCTAGCAATTTTCTATTCCCATTCACTAGAATTGTGAAAAAGGGTTCTACATCTTGAACTTGAATTTCTTCAACCTTCAGAATCCATGCTCAAGCTAGAAATGTGCATCCATCTTTACATGAAAAAGGGTCAAATGGAAAAATATGGGATATGAATTATGAAAAAGTTTATGACAGATCAATCGTAAGATGGGAGGACTGAAGAGAACATGTACAAAAGTCTGCTGTTTCTATTGTTTCAGGAATCTTCTTAAGAGAGGCACTTGCATCAGAGAAATATGCTTCCTGTACGTGTTCTCCCACATGTGACCTCGATAGGCGCAAGTCATTCCAAGAAATATTTCTGAAAACAATTTCTAAATGCATCTCATGTCTTCAATGCCATTTTGTTAGGCTCATGCAATTACATGTTTATCAGGCACTGCAATTATAAAAATGGACAAAAAACATAATTTTCCTTTAGGCTTCTATCTCCAATACCATGTAAATATGCTAACAGTAGCCTACCAAATAAAGATCCAAAAACATGTGGAACAAAGTGAGAAGCATATTCATTCAATTTTCATTAGAAATCTTTGGTTAAAACTTAACACACATGCACAGCAAGTATCTACGTTACCCAAAATGGGAAATGGTAAGGATAAGAAAGGACCAAGAAACGGGATTAGATGGTTTCAGGAGATGAGAAAAGTGAATCCCATCCCCCTGGTGTATATTTATTATTCTGCAAATGAAATTGTTCAGAATTGTAGTAATGTAGTGTCAATATAGAGGAACATGAACCAGAATAGAGTAAGAAACGAGTCTCATGACCATGTTTCTGGTAACATAGGCTAGTACTACTCTGTGAGAAAAAAGATTTCCCATGAAAAATAGATCTCAAGTATTGACTTAAACTAATAGAGTTATCATATCGTATCCTCATATTGATCTGACATAAAATGCAGAACTTTTTCCAGTTAACCCTACTGTAGAACTGAATAAAATGATGAAATGAATAGCAGAGGCATAAGGAAGCTGATTGGGAGGAAATTTTGGGTAATGGGTGAGTTGGTACTCTAGGGTCATGTGATGAAAAATAGACTGGGATTCTGGTAACCGGATTAGAGCAGATGGTAAGAATTTAGAGTTATGCTTATGTAAATTTCTAAAACTGCAGGATTGTTGACCTGCCTTTTGCAATAGCTAGATTTTTTTGTATAGACAGTTTCTTTCGTTCCTAGAAAAAACTATATTATATGTGATATATATTCTTCCAAAAGAGGAATTGTCACATATAAAGATAAAAATAGGCAGTTGGAATCAGTCTTCAAATAAAAATTAGGAACATGTTTGCAAGTAAGAAAATGTCAATACATGTAATATTATCTAGTCTAGAGATTTTTCAAAATATTGGCACACCTCACAGATGACAGGGTAAATTATAAGAGCTTGAGCAAGCTTGTGCAAAGTTTCAAATCACCTCTTTGACCTAGCATGAACAGAAGCTTCTTCTTTGGAAAGGTGTTGCAATCTCTTCTCAAAATCCTCATTGCTAGTCCTAAAAATTCCATTCCAGATGCGAGAGAGAATGCTCTTTCGAGGGTGTGATTTTAAAGCGTTTGTAGCAGGCACTGGCTGTGTGCTGTTGGTAACAGCATTCTCTACCTCAGATTGCGCCATAAATCTTCAAAATGCCACAGCCTTCAATAGTGTAACATGTTTTATTTAAGACATCAAAATTATGAGGAATAGATTCATATATTTGACTATGTATAAATATTATACATCCATCTAGTACACACTACCTACAGTATTATCCAGATTGAGGTCATATACCATACTTTGTCCTAAATAATTGCAAAAACTTCAATATTTAAACAAGTTACATAGATAAGCCATTAAAATATGTAGAACATGAACCTAAATTTTTCTTCAAATTGAAATAAACACTGACAGATTAGTTCCATTCCAACCAGATATTATACTTACATTGTGATGCAAAAAATAGTAATAATGGATATCCATAATTCATAATAGTTAAGTTGTAAATAGCATCCAATCCAACCAAGTTAATGAAATCAATTTTGATCTGCAATGCATTAAATGCAAGGAATGCTGCAGACAATGGACCATTGTTAAAGTAGCTTACAAAGACAGATGGAAATTATTTTGCAAGTTAATATACTTGGATTAGTGGCATTTCAGAGACAACATAACAATGCCATTTTCAGAAAACTGAGAGGATGTATGTGGCATGATAACAAAAGGAAATATAAACTGGACAAGGATGATATAACCTGTTTAGGGTGTAGGAGTGGGGAGATAAGGAAGGCATTATGCATGTCTCTTCATGCTACAGGTGGCATACCTTTCAAATGACGATGGCACGTGCAATTAGGGTGGGAAGGACAAGGGAGGTTACCTCAACCTACCCCCTCAGTCCTTGAAGTGGAATTCTATTTACTTCAGTCCCTACAAGCATTAGCATTATGTGTGGGAAAAGAATACATGACACCAAGCAATCCATTATCGACATGATCACCGAGGGAGCTTATGCAAAGGCTTTGCAAGAAAGGTATGTTTCTTGTTTCCATGGCTTGTATTCCATGGTTGTTTTTCTAGCTACTTTAGGCAGTGCCTTGATATCCTCTAGTTTAGGCTGGAGTGGTGACTAGAATTTTCAAAAGTCCCTCCCAGTGCAATCTTCTTATCTGGTCAATGCATTGCAAGAGAAGTAAAATAGGGGGCTGGTTCAAAGTGACAGCATTTACATTGAAACAGACAGACAAAGATGACAAGGTTTACACTTTACAGTGAACAGGGGAAGGTGGTTGTTTTTTCTATGGAAGAAAGCTGACCTTTTTTAGTTCAGGTTGAAGAATTCAATCCTGAGATACATTCTGAAGGAATCAAGAAGGGGATTCAAGGTTCACTCCAGTCCTTTGTCCATGATCTTAGAAGGGAAAAAAATCATTTTCCAAGCATAAATGGCCAACTTGATGAAGGGAAATCAACAATGGCAAGTAGCAAAACATTGACAGCTACTTCTTTTAAGGTTCCAACAGTGTCTGTGAGTATCTAAAATTTGAATGTAATGTGGTTGTACAGGCTTTGATCTACTGATTACTTTCAGAAGCAAGGATAAAAGGGGTGATAGCTCTGATGTTTAAATGCATGCCAAAGAGACATCTACATCATACAGAACATTGTAACCTTGGTCACTTGGGGATGAAACTCTCAGTGGTTACCTTCTTTCTTATAGAATTCATAATATAACTGTTACTAGCACTGTAACTGACAAGTCACATCTAGCTATTCTGATTGAATAGTCAGTTGAAAAGCATAATTTACTTTGAAGGAGCAAGAAAAAAAAATACCCTATTATTCTGTAAGCTTTATTTTCCATAAAATATTCCTTTTTCCATATATCTCATATGCATTCAAATACAACAGGGAAAAAGTTTCCAGTATATAGTATGAGAATCTGCATTTGCAAATACTACCAAATAAGATTATGTATAATTGTTTAGACTTTTTCAATCAACGACATATCTTAAACATCAAGGAACCAAATTGATGATTATTATATCTGCATTTCCACACTTTGTGAGTGTATGTCTATTTTGAAAATACACAATCCTTTAGATTAGATTTATCATAGAGAAGAAGGTCGATGGAGTTATCATAATTGAATATGAGATTTGTTGTATGATGAAAGAAGATTTAGCATGTAATATGTAATTAGAGTACAATGCACTTGCATGTCAATCTTTAACGATAGGAAGGCCATTATTATTATTGTAAAAATGTATATGTATTTCGAAATATAAAATGAAAAAACCTTATTACATTCAGCACTACAATAATGTGTGGTTTATTGTGCTCAGTGATTATCCACTCCATTTCTCTAAAGTTCCCATTTTCTTCGCATTGTATCAGAGCTATTTAGGATTAGAAAGAGAATGTCTTGCACTGCAGATTTGAAAATTTTTAAACTCTTTCAACAAAGAATTTTCTTGAAGATTAATTCAGTTTCCTAAAAGAGCTGCGATTGCTGCAGAGCAAAGAATGGTCAAGAAATTGACAGATAATGGCACACAGGCAAAAACCTGGAATTGGAGATGCATCAGTGAAATGGGAGCAAAAAGATAGAAAAAAGATGGAGGTTCTTTCAACTAAAGACATCCAAAGGTTTGTCAATTTGTCAGTGGATTCCCATATCAGCAACTCCAAATCATTGCTAAATGAATTATCTGTAATTGAGTGTAAGGTTCCAGAAGAAGACAACACAATCACTCTTCCAGGGAGTCCTCTAGATTTCAAAGAAAGCTCGGTAGTCTGTTTAGGAGCCTGAGTTGGACTCGCACTTCAAAAATTTATCAATTCACAGTTGTAGAAGGTGAGAAGAAGAGACAAAGGAAATGAGATTGAATCTGTGCATAAAACAGAGTTGTTCCTACAACAATGAATAAAAAATCAAACATCTCTGCATCGGTCAATTCTTTCTTTCTGTTTTTTCTTTCTAATGCTAGTTTTCGAAGGGCCAACTCGACCTGATCTTCCTCCTCTTCCTCCTCGCTACTTGATGATGATGATTCTTCTTCTTCCTTCTCCTCGATGTCCGAGTAGTTTTCCGCATTGTCATAATCGTCCTCATTGGTGTCTTGGGCTCCCTTGTTCTTCTTCAGTTCTTCCTCGCCCGTGGCTAAATTTTTATCTGCTGCTGCCATTGTTGAAATGCAGGTGCTACCAACTGTGCAAACTACTCAAAGTGCCCACCAACCAAACCAAACGTAAGTGAAAAACCCAAAACTCTCACCAGACCATAGACTCGCTCTTCATCTGCTGGCACGCTGGTAAGGATTTATCGCATACAAGAAGAAATTGTAGGTGGTGTCTTCCCATGAACAGAGAGGGAACTCTTTCGAAGATAAGAGGATATTGAAAGGCGCCGCTCCTCCACGAAACAGGAAGTTGCTGTTATTATTTTTGGACATATTAGCAGGTCATGGATCAAGGATTTTTAGCTGATTTAGGAAGTAACCAAGGGCCATTTCCCAATAATGGAGGATTTGATGTTCTCAGTAAGCCATTACCCTCACTCAACCAGCAAGAATATTGGCGAGCCGGACTAACATTCAACTTCCATGCCCTTGCAAGGCCCAACCAGCCCAGGGAACCAGTGAAAAAATGGGGCGAATCACTCCAGCCCCTGCCTTCAACCCTGTAAATCTAGGCGAATGCCATTGAAATCTGCTCCAACAAAGAAAATCGAGGGCAAATACGATTGTTTCAGTTTTAAGCGCATTTTTTTTGGTGGGCTAACATATAATAATTAATTATTTTTAAAATAATTATTGGGATAATTTTATAAAACTATAGAAAATGGGTTTTCTATAAAAAATTCGCCCTATTAAAATTCAAAATCCCTTAAAATTCGCCTTTGGGCTAAAATTCGCCCCTAAAATTTTCCCTGATATCCATCCAATCAAAAGAGTCATGTGATAAGTCATGATAATCCACAAAAATCTGCAGCCTATATTTTATCATACAAAACCCAGGGTCTTGCACTCCATCTCAAACTAAACAAGTACAGATTCAAGCATGCGAATATATGAGCTGAAGTCGAACATGCAAGAAGATCACTTGATTACTAGCCAATGATGAAAGTTGTTAACTAGCACGAGCGAAACCACCAATAATGGCAATGGCTCTCAAGGTATAACCAGTACAATCCACATAATATGAATAGTGATCTGGCGTCAAACACCCGCAGAATCACTCGATCGAAGGCCAATGAGGTGGACCTTGCATCGAATGCGAAGAACCTGCCATTGAGGCATGCAGACTCCAAGGTACCAGAAGGGAGTCTCCAGATAAAATTCCTAGATAATGAGTGAAGTCGACAGGAAGTGACCTGATCGAAGGTGAGACATAATGTTTCCCACATTATCGACACGAGACAGAGTAACATGATGATAGTGAATTAGGACCAACAAAGAATTAGGGGAATGTTGAAAACTGCAGAGACAAACTTCTCTTGAACATATCAGTGACACGACACTGGATTTTGCAGCATTTGACATCAAGGGATCTAAGGTCGTGGAAAAGAGCAGATGAAAGGTCAAAAGAGATTACCCAAACCCATGGAGGCAAAAGTGACGAAATGAGATGTCCCCAACCCGACACAAATGCAGACAAGTGCCATGTTCAAAAGCGACATACTGCCAACATAACTAAAACTTGGTTCTATTTTTTCCCCACCATTTCTGGCGAGTACCCCAATTATTTTTAAAACAAGCTTGAAGGGGATAGCATATGCTTGTGTTTTAATTTTTTCCTTCGGAAAAATCCAACCTAGTACATTTTACGAGCCCTAGGAAGGAGGAAGTCGAGTAATGTCATGGCGATGAAATTCGATGTCATCAAGGTTTAACGAGTCTGACAAAGGGATAACTCGGCATATTTTCATGTTTAGAGAGTTTGAAAAGAAGGTAGAAAAGAAAACTCCATCATGGCCCTTTTCGTAAATAGTCTCTCAGATCTGAAAAGGTAGAAAATAATATCTAAAAGAACCTCTTAGTCACGATAGGCTAAGGTATTCCTTTTTCGTAAATAATCTATCCCAGCCCAAAAAAGGGGTAAACGTATACTGGGAAGATATCGTTTTGCAGCCATTTAACGAGCTCTAAATGACAAAAGTCTCAGCAATATTTTCAATTTTAGAGAGTCAGAAAAGAGCTGAAACATGACTCCATTAGTGACTTTTTCGTGTTTTCACCGAGTCCGAAAAAGTATAAAATTCAACATGTTACTTCATCACTATGGCCTGAAAACCTGTTGCTACACAAGAGACACGTGTAAAACCCATTTCCCGAAAATAATATAACAAAATAATCGAAAAATATGCCTTAAAACCCAATTAGGGTTGTAAAAACTTATAAAATTCCAAAAATGGTAAAAATAATTACTTTTTACTTTTTACCTCTTGTGGAGCAATAGTTACCCATTTCATACTGTGATTTTGCGGCGACAATAATGGGAAATCCGACAGACCAATCTCAAATCCGTTAGTTCCAGGTAAGAGATGACATCCTTCCCTTCATTTTAAGTCATATTTTACTGCTTGCAACTTCCAATTTTGATTTATGGGGGAGGAAATGTAAATATTAGGGCACGACGGTTGGCGCAGGTTGCGGGCACGGAGTCGCCCTAATCGCCCAATTTTTTGAACTAGAGTGCGCCCATTGGCGCGACTGTTTGGGAAACAATCACACCAACCACACAGACCATTATTGTGTAAAAATTCAAGTTAAATACCCATTTGTTTACAAATCCAAGCTTCAAAAATGGCTAATACTATTCATATGAATGTGTTTGCAGGTAGAAGGCAGCAAAATGGTAATAGAATGGAAAGAACGGGAACACAGCGAAGAGGACGAGTTTGCCATGGGAAATTAGAGATGCATGGAAGCTCTCAGAGACTGTGGACTGAAGAATTTCTTCTTGACACCATGTCTCTGTGCTCAACCGGAGCTGTTACAGTATTTTATCAGCATATGGGATGAGAACCAGGAAAAGTTCATCCTTCGAGATCAAGAACTTGAGATTGATGTTTCTGACGTCTATTTTATAATAGGATTATCGTGGAGGGGAGCAGCATCGATCCTAACCGGTACCCAGCCCTACATGGAGAGCATGTCCATGGTGATTGACAAGGTATGTCCAGGGGCATAGAAGGAAACAGGAAGTGGGAAAGTTGATATCCAGACTATCCCAGACTTGGCACTAAAAGTAGTGCTACATACCATCACACGAACTGTGGGATCGCAAGCACTGCATGAAGCAACAAAGACACAATTGCTTCTTGTTGTAGACTTCTTGACACCAACCATCTACAACTAGACAGAACCTATGACAATAAACATGAAATGCTAGCTAAAAAAATGCAAGAAGACCAAATTGAAGTAATTTGGTTATGGGTCTATCCTAGTATCGTTCTTCCTAGAACGACTACCAATTTTTCAGTGCCAGGAGGTCATAGTCCCAACACCACCAGCGAGAGAACCACGGATGGGCCGATGGGCAGCTCTGATGCCAGGGGTAGGGGGCAGTCAACAGGTGTCCTGGAGACCAAAATTTTTTTATTATCTCCGTCGATAGTTGATCATCGTGGAGGATTGGCCCTACTCTAGTACATATTTTACTGGTGATCCGGACCTCCCACTCCCAGAGGGAGAGAATTGGGATGAATATTTGGGTAAGACTCATTTTTAATTTTCATGAGTGTTACGATTTTTTTTACTATGTATGTTATGACATTAAATACATGCATTTGCAGAAGTTGGCCCAGAGAGACCCGCGGGCATGTCTCTGATAGTGAGGCGAATCCCTCGTGATTTCGACCCTAATGGTGAGGGAGGCAAGGAGGAGGAAATCGTGTACAACATAGAAGGGATCAAACATGGAGTCTCAGGCTATACATGATTTGACGATGTTCCTCGTGCCTACCACAGGCATACCATAGGGGTGCCAAGCCACATTCATCGCTTATTGAGGTGGCTTGTACGGGCAGTGACATGCTATCATGAGCATCACGCCGATTAGACACCTAGGCTTTATATCTGCATATTTTGAGAGACATGGTGTCGCAGGATGTAACAGAAACACGCATATTTTTTGAATTTATGATGCACACTGATGCAAACACACGATATATATATATATATATATATATATATATATATTTCCCTGCATGGATCTTTTACATATGATGATGATTTTACAAATTACGCAAATGTCTATCTAATAGAATGTTAGCCATTGTATCAGTTAATGCACTAATTCGTCTAGGAAGATGTTGATATGTGATCAAATCAAAAGGTATTTCCAACAAACGAATATGTAAATACAATCTCAAAATGTACGGGTTTCTGACTGAATAATGACCATTGAGTTGTAGAACAACAAGTTGTGAATCTAGATTTATAAGCAATGCGTGTATGCCGAGACTGATTGCCTCAGTTAATAGTTCAAGGATAGCACTATATTCAGCGACATTTTTTGTAGTCCATCCTAGAAAAATACCTTGTAGTTCTATCAACACACTAGCATGATCATAGATTACCTAGGTTGTTGAAGACCAATTCCTGGTACTGCGGGAAGCACCATCTGCGAAATCGACATAAGGGGTAATAGACATCTGCACAAATAAGCAAGACCCAATAAGCAAGAAAATGCTCGCAAAGCACACCAAATTAAAACATGTACAAAAATGAAAAAAAACCTATGTACATAAATCATGCATGAATAACTCATGCATAATATTTTTTTAGATACAACCCATTTATGGGTTGTTCTAGAGGATGACCTTAGTAATCAATAAGATCATAGGCCCCATTCTGCAACACATGTTTAATAATGTAGGGCCCATGCCACATGGGTTGAAATTTGTCTACCCCTAGCTTATCATGAGCTTGGTCATATAGGAGGACGAGATCTCCTTCAACGAAGGAATGAGGGGAAACCGATTGGTCAAAATGAGCTTTGACCCACTTCTTTTGTGCTTCGATAACAAGAGTAGCAAAGAGACGAGTTTCATCTAGCCTTTCTAAGTAAAGGAGATGCTCCTCTTATGGTGAAGTGTTTGGCAGTAATTCAATAGCCAACTTGAGCGAAGGTATTTCACACTCAATCGAGAGAGTAGCTTCTAGACCATAAACCAACTTAAATGGAGTAAATCTGGTCGCATTATTCACTGACGTTCAGTATGCCCAAAGAGCCAAAAATAACATGAGATGCCAATTGGATTTGTGGATCCCAATCGTATGTTGAAGCATGGTAACAAGAACTTTCTTAACGGCTTCAACCTGGCCATTAGCCTGAGGATAGTACAGTGTTGAGTTGTCGTGACGCAGACCCAACTTAGAAGTCAACTCCGCCACCATGTAATGCCAAAAATGGGAACCATGATCAGTAACGATGGCCTGAGGGACACCAAACCTAGCAATGATGTGATTGAATATGAATTAAGCATCTGTCTTACCGCAGCGGAAAGTATAGCCATTGTTTCAGGCAATTTGGTGAAGTAGTCCATGGCTACGATAATATAAGCATGCCCCCTAGCCGAGTGAGGGTTACACGTCATAAAATAGATGCCCCACTTTGCAAAGGGACCAACGGTAGTGACAGTATGAAGAGTTACAGGCGGTGCACACATCTTGCATTAATAAATCTGGCAATCATGACATTTACGAAAAGTGACAATGCAGTCTTTGAAGATTGAAGGCTATAAATAACCATCACGAAGAATCTTTTGTGTAGTGGCATAACCAGACATTTGACCACCACAGGTGCCACTATGACAATAATTGAGGGATTTCTTAGCTTCCTCGAGGGTCAAACATCAACGGAGAATTGAATCGACTCCGACACAATAGAGTGTATCCCCAACTATACGATAAGGTTGCAACTGATGACGGATGCATTGGTGGGCATCCTTCATCAACTTAGATCTAAAAGTAGAATTCTGGAGATAAACGATGATATCACTGTACCACGGATCAAGGGTGCTAATTAAGAAAAGCGTATCTTCTGGAATGTATTCCTTAGAACGAGATGGAGGAGAGTCTGAAGGGAGAGAACAGATCAAATCAGCAAAGACGAGTGATTTCTTCGACTTGACAGTAGTAAATTCCAAATCGACCTCTTGGAGGATGACAATCCACTTCGAGTATTTTCCCCCCAGCAATTTTCGAGACAATATGTAGGTCATAGGTTTGCAATCAGAAATCACATTCACCATACGCAAAAGAATATAATGACGAAAACGTTGAATTACTTGAACCGCAACTAACGCTAACTTCTCGACATGTGCATAGCGTGTCTCAGGATCAAGAAGGTTATGATACAATTAATAAATAACATGCTCATTACCGTCATCATCATCTTGTACCAGAACCATGGAAATCGTGTTGAAATCGGCGGCTAAATAAAGGGAAAAATCACGATGATAGTCAGGAGGACGCAACAGAGGAGCGTTGACAAGCAATGTCTTCAGGGCCTCAAAATACTTCTGAGCAATCTCATCACAACAGAATGGGACACCCTGCTTTAACAGTCGTATATATCATCTAGCCACTTCTGCATAATTATGTATAAAACGGCGTAAAAAATTATCCCCGAGGCCAAGCATTAGTGAGGAACAATGATGATCATCGTCCCACGGCAGATCCTCAAGAGACATGGTTTCCATAATGGCTTCATCGGAGGGAAACACTTCTTTCAAAGGATCGGGCGAATTAGAATCGCCAAGCCCAGGGTATTTATAATACATGCTCGAAGGAGCACGATCAGAGGATGGAGCTTTTGAAGCCATGATGAGTTCACAATAATCAATCTCAATTAGACTCAAAGGCATCGAATCTCTGAATGAATCTATCTGTTCAGGTCAAGGAATAATCTATGGGTCATCAGATCGAGAGATCATATGGATCTGAACAGTATTTGGTGGAGGAAGAGGAAAAACACCCATGAAGGTAGGATCTTTAAAAATACATGGCCCTACGCTCTCGTAAGGAGTAGGAATCTTGTCCACATACAGAATGTTGTTCTCGGAAGAAGAGGTGAAGAATTACAATTGATCAAAAGTAACAATCTTTCCTTTATGTGGAAATTTCAGAACAAAAAAGAGAGTGGAAGGAACACATAACATGGCGTGAGTCCAACTACGACCAAGGAGAATATTATAATTGAGTTTAGCATCAATGACTTCGACCTCAAGAGTGATTGTATTCCCTCTCAAAGTAATTTTTAAACTCGTGATAACACCTAAAGGTTTTGATTCTCTTCCATCAAACACCTCAAGGACATTTGGTGATGAATTCAGGGCTGGAGAACCAATATCTTTCCAACACGAAGATGACATGACATAGGTTGATGCACCTTCATCCACAACTTCTCAATGGATATCGAGACCATTAATAACAACTTGAATAATGAGTGCAATCTGATGCGGAAGTCGTGGAACGAAATTCTCTAAATCGAAAACAAGAAGGCTAGTATCGGCAGGATCACTCCAGCTGATCGCAAATAAAAAATCTCTTCACTGAGACGGGAAATTTGAAGTACTTTTAACGTGGACATTGCAGATGGCGCCTGAGCCAAATCCTCAACAATATTGTAATGGTGAGCGACACGGGCATTGGGATTATAGGAAGACTTGCGGAGTACACCTTTGGAAGGTGGCCGCACAACAGATTCAGCATTGGGCCTTTCAAAACAAGAGAGCCAGTAACAGGCAGAGGAGGAGGACCGTCAGTGATATCCTTCCCCGTAACCTGACAGGATCCAGTATAATCTTTCAATCGATTAGCAATAGAAACCGCGGCAGAACCGTTCATCATGAACACTTGAGAGCCAAATGGGGCAAAGGACTGAGGTTGCTCTACAATATGAGTCTGCTAGGATGGCAAAGGTTCTTTAAGAACAGCGAGAGTTCCATGGGTGCCTTTGAGCAAGCGGCTCACTTTGGATCGTCTAGGATAGTCCTCAGTGAAGTGCTCATCATCACAAATTAAATAAGGGTACTTCGGTTTGCGTTGAAAACCATCGCTAGCATGAGGTTTCGGGGTATCGGCTTTGGCCTTACCTTTACCCTTATTTTTACCATTAGAAGCATTATCCGTAGGATTGTCCTGAACAGAATTAACTTCTGTGAGTTTACCAAAATTCGAAGTGGACTGAGAAGAAACATTATTGGAAGAAGCGGACTTCGGCTTCCCAGAGTTTGATGAAGAAAACTTTTGAGAAGTCTGAGACACGGAACCAATAATACCATCGACGAATGGAGTCACTGGTGGTTTAGAAGTTCCAGGTCATGGAGCATCAAGCAAGATATCATATAATGCATCAGACTGAGAGTACATAAGATCAAGGTACTGGGCATAAGCAATGGCTTGTTCCTCAGTTACACATGCCCCCATAGTTATGTCTTTGGCAATCTGATTGAAAAAGGAGGTGGCGAACCAATGAGTCAGAAGCTGATCAAGAATTTCAAATTTTAGCATGCGACGATGATGCCTCCACTCATGAATGTGATCTGAGATATGAGTAGCTCGTTCTTGTTTCAATGAAGTGAGGAGGTGTTTCCTAGTCTCATATCAGACTAGTAACTGAAAATGCATAAGGAATGCCATGGCTAAAGAATTGAAGTCTTGGAAGATGCCATGAGATAGCTCAATGTACCACTTTGCAGCGACACCTGTAAGAGTTCGCTGGAAAAGACGAAGTCGAATAGAATCGTCAACCTAAGAGTTAGAGGAACACCACAAGTGGTAAGTCATAACATGCGCTTGGGGGTCTTCGCCAGATTTTCCCTCAAATTTGGGACAATCACCAGGAATCTTGGTTGGAACCGGAGGCTAATATGGGTTATGAAGAATGGGATCGTTCATTAACTTTGACACATCAGGTAATTCCAACGTAGCCAGAAACGGTAATTGGGTGTTGAAAGTCATCGGAGGTCTTTGATAAGGACCTGTGTTTACATTCCACCCAGTCCGAGGGGGATTTTGTCCCCATGCATTAGGTCCCAAAGGATTCTGACCATAGGGGTTAGAAGCAGGATAATTCAGTTGATACTGGGGTTGAGGACCAGGATACTGAGTCGCAGTAGACCACTGAGGTCCCTGCTGAGCAGTGTATGGAGTCTGCTATGGAATTTAAGCATGGATTTGAGGTTGATGATATACAGGTTGATTTTGAGGGTAAGAAACCTGAGGCGCACTATACATCGGTTGATATGAACCTTGAGGATAATAAGCACCTTGCAGTTGAGAAGGTGGAACCGGCTGAGCAGGTTGAGCAGGCTGCTGAGCAGGTAAACCTGGCTGACTATAAGTGGGTATAATTGGCTACTGAAATGAGGGAACCGGCTGAGGAGTAGGTTGAATCATTTGTTGAGTTGGTTGAACTGAATACTTAGGGCCACCAGGTTGGCCTTGTGGGAAAGGTTGGCCCGATGGTTGCGATGGACCAGGTTGTCCCTGATAACCAGGTTGACCTGGAGGAGGAGCATAGGGTTGTCCTTGTGACACAACATTTTGTCCATATGAAACGTGTGGCAACAGTTGTGGTGCCAAAGGTTGTCCCTATAGTGGATAATTTTTCCCTCCAGGAGCATAAGATGGCCCTAGTTGATTCTGAGGCTGACCATATGGACTGTAGCGTTGGCCATGTTTGACCAAAGGTTGACCTTGTGGACCATATGGTTGTCCTTTTGGACCAGAGGCAGGGCCCTGCTGAGCTAAAGGTTGTCCCGATGAGGGTTGTCCTTGCAAGCCAGAGGTTTGCACAAGTAAGGTAGTTCCAAGATGAGCAACAGTCTGAAAAGGATCATAAACATCTTGATGAGGATCAATAGGAGGCAAATAAACAAGATTACCATACACATCGTAATGATGCAAAAATGAATAAACAGGATTACCGACAGCATCATAGTGATGAAATCGAGGATTACCAAGAGATTGGGGGGTTGAGAAACCTGAGAGCTCTGTTGCTGAATAGCCAACATATACTCTTCAAAAGTAAGGCTTCTAGGAATCACAGGAGTAGTGGAAACGAAACTAGAAGCAGGTGGGGCCACCGCGGCACTAGATTGTGATCTACTAGGACCAGTATTAACAGGCCATGTTGGATTGAGAAAAATAGACCTGCGAGTGTGAAAAGATCATGATGATTGAGTGGTAACAACTGGTATGGATGAAGCCACACAGACAGTCAATTGGACTGGAATAGATGTAACAATAACCAAGGATCCAGGTGTCGAAGGTGACAATCCCAACGAAGGGAAGACTAAACTCTGAGGAGGAGTTAATATACTAGATTGTGAGATGGAAGCAACACTAGACATAATCTGACTCAATGACCTATATCCAAGCGGAAGTGACATCGATGGTGGAGAAGACTGAGTAGAAACATGAGGGACATCTTCCAGAAAAAGCTGATATTCTCCTGCCGTAATATCTTTAAAAAGACTATGAAAACTAGGAGGCACAGTAGTAGCAAAAAATGGTGAACCCAACGTAAGAGGAGGAAAATCTCCTTCTTCCCCAAAACCAGACCAAGCACCAGAAGGAGGCCAATTTAATTCAACCAGTCCTTCAGGAGTAGATCGAGTAGCAAGAGGTAGGATAGATAGGAGAATAGGCTATGCAAACTCAGCAGACCTAGTGGACTAATGTGTTTCAAAAGAAACATCCAAGAAAGAACCACCACTATGAGGTGTTAGGTTCCCGTGATTTGGCCGATTGGCTAGCCAAATGATGATGTAACATCAAACCAAGCTTTGGAGCCCAAGGACCTAGCCTTCCTGGACTCAGAGAGGGCTCTCTCTATAAGTGTAAAAGATGTCGGTGTGTTTACTTGCGGTGTTCTGATATTAGGCTAGTTATGAAGTGTGTTTTTGGTTTTTTTAGTTTTTAAGTTTGTGAGGGATAAAACTGATCGAATACATAAACTGGATAACAAGATGCAGATAAATTGGGCTATGGGGTCAAACAGGTCAAGGAAGCTATGAAGTGATGATGTAAAGTTGCTGTAGGGCCGATTTGATTCACGGTAGAAGAGATCTTTGGGAAAAATGGATTAAGTGGACAATAAGTTGGTGAAAGACAAGGGATTTCAAGTGTAACTAGTTAATAGCAGACAATAAACATGTAATAGCAAGCCATTAATCATGCTAAGTATAACTATAAGCTAATTAATACATATAAATCAAACATTCCAGCCATACATAGAGGTATAAGACCCTCTAACTTCGGGAAATGGCTATCAGACTTTGGGGAAAACACATAAGACAAACTAACAACTCATAAACTACGCCGGAACGCCTAAACATAGTCTCTAAGTCATTGAGCACTTTGACAAACAAGCTTTCATAGTTTTAGGCAAAGGGCTAGATCGGGACTAGGCCTCCTTGGTTCAACAAGATGATCAACAAATCAGTCAAAGAGAAAGTTTTATGGACAGAACTATGGGCATCTAATAGGTAGGTAGGGAAAACCATACATCCTACTCAACATACATAGAACTTATAAATAAAACTTAGCAACAATACCTTAAGTTACTAAAGAGCAGCTAAGAATTCTTTAGCATAACTAAGGGAGAAGAAAACATCAAGCTATGAACATTCAGGGATTTTGAGGTGCCTCCATGGGCATATCTCAAAATCAATCTTTACTGATCTATAGCAGCAAGAAATATGTATTATGAATGAAAACTAGAAGACAAAACATATCAAGAGACACTATACCATTCTACCATGTCAAGGAATCCATCAACAATCCTTCATTATTCCTCAAAAGCATCCAAGAGGCAGTCCAAAAATCATAACTCAATTGTATTCTTCAAAGCTCATATGACCAATGTATTAATTCTTCTCTCAAGTTCAGCCTCTGATTTACAATGAAACCCATGGAATAAATAGGCTTGAGGGAGGAAAACCTCATGGAGCAACTAGCTATCCCATTAGCCAAGTCAAAATATCTAAACTTGTCCTTGAGGCTTTGCAAAGCCCAAGGCACAAAATATCCCACAAAATATCTAAAAACCTGCTAAAAACGGAAATTATATTGACTTTACATGATTTCCCAATGATAAAAATAGCTTAATGCACATTTGGGAAAAGTAGATTTTTGGAGTTCAAAAATTACAAAAATACTTCATATTTATGCCTGAAAAAGGTCCCCTGACTTGCTGGATGCAAATGGCAGCCTTCCCGATGTCAAAATGGGGCTCATGAGGGCTTGCTGGAAAGCTCTCTGTGTCTACTTTCCGGCACAACTGAAACCAACTCAATCTGAGGTCCGGAAGTCATCCAAAACTGTACCTGTGTGCAAAAACCCAGAAAATAGCAGACTGCTGATATGGCGGGCAGAACGTGCAAAATGAGGCTGTTTTTCGCCAATTTGAGGGGGCGAATGATATTCAAATGCCCTGAAAATCGCTGGAGACCTGCTCATGGAATTATGGCATCCATTGGTATCATTCTCCTCCCTTGACAACTCATCAAACTGAAGTGGAAAAATTATTAGTTTTTGGCTAAAAACCCAAAAATGTCAAAAAACAAAAAGTTGTCGAACAAGGCCCAAAATTGGCATGCATGACCCTCAAGGGTCCATAGCAACATGCTCCGAAGCTGAGGCCAAAATATCAAGGGCTGATATGCTTTTCCCTTCCTTCCGTGCTAGGCGCTTCTCCTTCAACTTCTTCAATTTCTCTTGTGCTACCTTTAATTTTCGCCTGGCAAACTGATTTAGCTTCTCAAAGTGAAGAGTCCTCTTTCTTTGTAGCTCAAGATCCCTGTTCGCCCTCTCAAGCTTCGTTTCCAAATGCTGGTTAGCTCTCTCAAGCCATGCTTCTTTGTTTTCCTCAATTTCCTGCTCAAGGAGGGCAGTGAGAGGAAAGGCTTCGAAATGAGCTTGTTCTTCTGCTCTCTGCTTTTCCAAGGCTTTTCTAAGCCCGATGGTCCTAGGCCTCTTCCGCCTAGGCTGGTCTTCCTCCTCTTCATCATCAAACTCGCCAATGAGCTCTTCAATTCTTACTTGCGCCTTTTCTGCCTCCTTTTTATACTTAATTGCCCTTGCCTCATGAATAGCTGCATGAAACTTCATTTGTTTGTTTTCAACCTTCAAGAAGTGGTTGAAATTCCTCGCCCTTTGAAGATCTTCCTGTAATACCTCAATTTTCCCCTCTTTGTGAATGAGGAGGTTTTCAAGGAGGTGGGCCTCATTGTCACTATCATCGCTTTGGATAGGGATAATAGCTAATTCACCTCCATGCTTTGTACTTTCTCCAATTTTACTTTTGCCTTTGAAAGCCAATCTGGCGCTTTTCCTCCTTGGCAAACTAGAAAGTGTCTTTTTGGGCAATTTCCTCTTGTTAGGAACAGTCTTGGTCACTGTTAAGGTGGCAGCTTTAGCTTGTTGTTCTTCCTCAATATCTTGTCCAGTTTGTGGCTCAAAAGGTGCTTCAATTGTCTGCCCAGCTTGCTGCTCTTCAACTGATGTCTGCTGTTGTCCCTCTTCCTGTATCTGCTGTTCATTTCCTTCTCCTTCTTGCTGTTGTTCCTCAAACTCCAACTGTTGTTGTCCCTCAACCTCCAATTGCTGCTGTTCCTCAAACTCCAACTGCTGATGTTCACTGCCTTCTCCTTCTCCCTGTGGTTCACTGCCCTCTCCTTCTCCCTGTGGACTTGGCTGCCCAGTAGTCATTTTGAGTTTTTTAGGTGTAGGCCTACTAGACAGAGGCACTGGGCGATGGACAGGCTGAGTAGGAGACACATGAACAGGAGGAACAGTGGCAAAGTCTGAATGGCTAATGAATGAATCCCATGAAACCCCTTTTTTCTCCAGCTGGTGTAAGAAGATAATCTTGATCAAGGAATGATGAAAGAGAGAAGGGATTTTCTGAGGTGGAGCTTTCTTTTGGACAGTAGAAGCCATTTTCTCTATGCTTTTGGACAAAAAGTATGGAAGGTTTAATTGCCTGCTTCTGGTAAAATGCATCAACAAGCGGACATGATAGGCATAAATTCGGTTAAACCTCCCTTCACAAGTGAAATATCTCATTATGGCTTTCATCAGCGGAGCATAACTATCAAGAAGATAGGAAAAAGGGAAAATAGCAGTGATGGTTTCCCTATGTTCAGGCTTGATGAAAGGTTTATAATCCTCTAGATCAAGATGAGATTGTTTAAACCACTTTTCACCATGATACGGGATCTTGGTAGCCTTGGATACATACCTTGGAGAAATTTTGAAATCAAGACCCGCCAATTGGAAGTGTTTGTCCTTGAATCTCAAAGCGCACAAATGTGTTAGTGGCGAAAAACTCTTGACTTCTTCTATCCTCTGGCAGAAATCAAGACAACCTTCCTCATGGAAATTGAAAAGCACAGATGGGTGAGCATTGATTTCTTCAATGGAGATAGGCTCATATCTCTTATGTGGACCGCTCCTGTGATCTTGCTTTGGAGGCATTCTGACTTTGAACAAGCTTTGGAAGAGGCAAACTGCCTTCACTGTATGTAAAAATGCTTTGCTGGATTGAAACTGGTCACTAGACTGTTTGGACAGATATGGACAATGTGGTTTGGATGAAATGCAACAAGCTTTTGTAGCACACAACTTCTGCTCCCTTTGAAAACAGCTTTCTACTTTTGATTATACCTCAGCCAGGCAAACAAACTGTTGTGTATATTCCCTGTGCACAGTATTGAAAATCACCTTTCCTGTGGATCTGTTAGAGGCCAATCCACACACCAATATTTGGTCTTCAAGACAAATATTCAATATTAAAAACCCTGCTCTTCAGAAATGGTCTTCCTCTTGAAAAATATCACAGTCAACAGCTCTTCAAAATGATACAATATGGTGAAAAGTAGGGCAGACCTAGGTTAGGTGAAATATCAGTGCACAGTGTTTTTAGGAAACACACTCTTTGCTTGTGAGTTTAAGAGATCCACCAACACATCTATACCTCTGTCTCCAATGTTAAAATTCAACCATCAACAACCTCTGCCCTTCAGTGTTCTGTTCACCTTTGGAAAATCCCTGTCAACAAATTTACAGTAGTGAAAAAATACAGTGAAAGAGGGGCAGTCTGCTAAAAAGTGTGCTGTGAGAAAATGCCAATAATTACTCTGTTTTTGAAGTCTCAGATGCCAACCAATAGACCTAGCTCCTAGCTCAAGGAGGCTTATAATCATTTAACAATTCTGCCCTGTATAGGTGTGCCACCTTTCACTGATCTTGCATATGTGAAATCAACCCTACATATGCTTAGATTGTCAATACACAGGTTTGGAGCGAAAATGACAGAGTTTTTAGAAGACCGCAAGCTTTTAGGCAGAAAATGTGTGAGTTTTCCTTTTCAAACAAAAAGAATGTCAAAACCCCCCTTACTGAGTGTACTTCACTGCCTTGATAATGTGTCAATGTCTGGAGGACTGTGAGGACAGTTTCTCTGCAGACCTAAACCCTGTCTTTCTACAGCAAAATCTCCTATAATCAAAGCACAATTCTTTACAGGAAAACCCCTGCCTTTCGATTGATTTGAAGATGACACAAGCTAGCCCTTAATCTCAAAACCCAGTATTTCTATATGTGTTCTTTGAATGACCAATTATGCCTTTCATTTCATCTTTAAACCTAAAAAACTATACAGCGAATAGCACTATTTTTCCTGGTATAGTGACATTTTTTAGGGTTCTGTATGCAATGTAATGAGGAGGTTGGTAAAAATTCTGATACCCTTTTCTTGTTAGTCACCCTTAACAGTGTATTTCTCATGTACATAGCTTTCCCTCCAAGGGTATTTTCAAAGTAATTTCTTGAAACCGAGGGGAAAACGTGTGAGAGTACCTTTAAAATTGATGAGCAATCCTCGTGCAGGGCAGGAGCAGCACCGGGGCCTTCCAAAACTTGCGCGGCACTCTTTTGAAGCCAGCACGTCGCACAAAAATAACCCTGGGTGGCCTGTCGGGTCGACCTGTCGGGCGGTCGGGCGGCCTGTACAGGCGCGTCGCGCTAACAAAGGCGGCCCGTTGTAAACTTCCGCCAGGCGCGTCGCTCGGCTTTTCTCAGTGCAACAGTTTGCAATTTCGACTGGGTTTTCCTTGCTTTGTTTGATGCTGGGAGGCACGGGGCTCTATTGTAAATTTTGAAAATGACATTCTCACTTTCATGCTTCAAACTTATGTCGTTTCAAAAAACATTTCCAACGGTCATTTCATTTTAAAATGTAAAGCATAACTTTGGTTTGGCTTTTTGTAAATTTTTCGCAGTCCTTTAATCCTTTAACCCTTGGTGCATTTGCGAAACTGAACCCATAATCTTGTGCATGCTTTTGAAAGTTTTTTGATGTTTTGGATGGTTTGATCAATGGACCGACCCTTTATGAAAACGACAAAGGAAACTTGAAACCAGAACTCTGCTTTGTACAGTGTTTTCAAAGGGTGATTTTTTCAGTTTTGTCCTTTGGGGGATATTTCGACACCAAGCTTTAAACTTTGACAAATAACCCAATCACTTCTACATCCCCTCTGCCACTATTTTTAAAGATGTTGGTGCTGTTTTTGATGTAAGGCAACCTACTTTACCACTTGTCAAGATAATGCTTAAAACTGTTTTGTTTCTGAAGGACAGGGATTGCCTTGTTATTCTGCTTTGACTAGTGCATTGGTCTTTTTGTAAGAGAGACATTCCAAGACCTCAACTATGTCCCCTGCCATGACACTTTAGGTGAAATGTTTAACAAAGAAAAATCATCCAAAAACTGTCACAAGGCATTTGAAAACCGTTTTATCACTTAACAGGAGATCGCCTGTGCCCTTCCAACTTGTTTAATAATCTCTGCTCTTAGGTGATTTATAGGCTTCCCTCTGGACTGTAAGTGCTATCCTTTGGCTATTTCCCTTCATATCATAATTCTCTGCTTTCTTGAAAAGCACCCTTTGGACTTTTGGCATGTGATATTGGTTTGTTGTTTGATCTTTTCCCTTAAGGTAACTGCCCCCTTTTGGTATCAATGGCATATATATATTCAATATTTTCTCCTTTCCACTATAGGTATAGTCTGACATATAGCTCTTTTGAATAGAAAAACCAATACCTTTGCATCATAAACACTATCACTTACCTGTGCAATGGCTTCTATTTAATTTCTTTGTGTCCTTTCTCTGCACTTTTTAGACCAATCAGTTTTCAACAACCTGCAATGGCTTTGGCCATCTGCTCATATATGGAGGAGGCTCTTCATCAGGTAAGGTATCTGAAGGTTTTTTGACAGCTCTGTTTGACACAGCTTTTCTCTGGATGTGATGGTAAGTGAACCTCTTGAAAAACATCAATATTAGCATCTCTTCTTGCAAGCATCACTGTGTTTCAGCAAAAACCCTAGCCAAAGTAACACTGTCTCCCTGCACTGTTCTAGGGGTGACTGAGATATTTATCATTTGGCTTGGTCATCTCATGACAGATTACTTGATAAATAATCGTTGTGACTATGAAGTTCAGTGCTTTTTGAAAAACCAAGAACTTTCCTCCTCCCTGTGTAATGGCATTTTGTCAGCATCTACTCCATTTGATCTTGTGGACAAACAGGCTTCTTATGATTGGAATGTTTACTGATGACAGGCCTTTCTAAAGTTCAATAATTCACATGACTTGAAAGTTTCAGATGACCTCCTTTATCAGACTAGACTCCTTTTCCTTTGAGCTAGCATATTTTAAACTCCATTCCTGTTATGATCATCAGTCACATTCATAAAACCTGAAGATATTGTTTCACTGTTCAGTAAAAGCAAACCTGGACTTTTGCAATCTTCAAAGTCAATATTGGCCAGCGCCCTCTGCTTGTGGATGAAGGAGGCGCCCTAACCCTCTGCTTGTAAATGAAGGAGGTTATGGGCCTTGACAATTTACCAGTTTGCTGAGACAGTGGTGACCCTTTCTTACTGTGATTTTCATGCTGGAAAGAGCTGTAAGGTCCTGATGAGTGACTTTTGTTTTGCAGCTTCATCTCAGGCTCATAATACATTTAGAAGCAGCTGTTCCTCTAACTGTAGATCAAGCATTTAATCCTGAGATGAAGTTATATTTCCTGTTCTTTGCAGAAACCATAGAACACTGAGAAAAACCTAATAGTCAGCTTGAGATTGGGGTTTATGCAGTGCTGAGATCTAGGGGATATGAGTGGCGCGACTTAGGGTTGCTTGTCAAATTATTTTGCAAAGTAAGAGGTCAGTCATGGTAGGTCTGTTGCAGATGGAGGATTTTTGGCTTTTTGATGATTGCCAAGGGTGAAATGTCATAAAGCGCCACTTCCTAACATAGGGGAGACTTTTGAAACAGATGTGGATTTGCCTTTTAAAGCTGATGGGCAGACCAATAAGGCTGAAGCTAGATAGGATTGTGATAATGAGGTTTTGATTTCGACATGGGCGAACTGAAAAGGTAGAAGGGCGAAAAAAGTTTTAGGAGGGTTTTCTGGATGACATATTGACATAAGGAAATCAGTTTCTAGAAAACTCAGCTGTAGATATAGTCATCACTAACATGTAAAAAATACTGATGGCTAATAGGAGGTAGTGAGGACGACGAAACTGGTGGTTCCACCACTGTGACTGTATTTCAAAACAGGGAAGAAAAAGGTAACCAATTGAGGGCTCCAAGATCAAAACTAAGGAAAATAAAAACAAGCCAAGTAATAAAACTTTAAACGAGTGTGTGATCATAGGTTATTAATTTTATGACACTAAAACTAGATTTCATTGTTTCATATTTTAAGAGTCAAGAAACAAGCAAAAAATGACTCTAGTCACTTTCAATTTTAAACGAGCGTGAAATGAAAAGTGCTCGATGATCTCTTCTATTTTTAAGGAGTCATGAAAAGATAAAAATGACTACTTAGGTACTCTAAACAGGCAGGTGTACCAGCTTCCCGTGAACTACCATATACAGCTTAGTGATCAAATTAAAGAGAAATGACCAAGGAAATAACGTACGTGTAGGTAGTATCCCCGAATGTTGTGTTCAGTGTATCACAGTTACAAGGCGGCAGACTCAACTTCCTATGGATAAAAGGATTACAATCTAGAGGGGTCTCCCTTTATATACTCGACGGTACGGGGAGCACAAGTCCATACTAGCGCTGTCTAAAGCCAGATGGCAAATGACAGCTACTAGGTTTTAAGACACCAGAACATGTCTCTAGCCTAGGCCACTAAAAATGTTTCGTTAGGTTTCAATGCTTCCTTAGGTTAATTGAATGAATTTTAAATTTGATCTTGGATTATGTTTCAGTTTTAAGGCCATATCGAATTTGGAACTCAAATTTCCTAAATGCAAGCTATATGCAAATGAACATCATTTTCGATTCAATGAATGCGAGTTACAAGAAGGATAGAGATCTATCAAACAATAACAAACAATGAAATTATGCGAAGAAATCCACTAATGCATCTAACACAATCAAACGAAAATGAAACTCTTTCCTAGACAATCAGATGCTAGTTATGCAAAAGAATATTTCACTTTCGATGCAAAGAAAGAATGCAAAATATGTTTTTTTTTTTTAATTTTTCAATGAAAAGTAGTATATGATGCACTAATTACATGAAAAAAAATGAAAACAAACACTAACTTGAGTATTGTGAATGTAAGGATCGAAATTGAATGACTCAAACAATACAAAACAATCACAAGAAAGCACTTCAAACTAATGTTGCAATCCTCCAAATCAAGAGAAAGCTTTCAAAATGATCCAAAACAAGCAATGTAATCTATGCTTGGAGCAATAAGGAGAAGAATCAATCGAAAAACAAAATGATCATTCAACCAAAGCAATCACTCAAATGAATTAAGAAAACTCAGTGCAATCGACCCAAGAATGAGATTGACAACAATCAAAATGACTTGGTCTCCAAACAAAAGGCTCAGTGCACCAAAACACTTAGAAACCCTAAGGCCTCAAACTACACTAATAAGGAAATGGACAAACGACTGAGAAAAACAAGTCGAAAGCATTCAAAACAGTCCCAAAGGCATAATTACACATAAAAAATAACCCAAAAGCAAGCACAATTGACCAAAAGACTCATTAAGTAGGTCAAACCAAATCCTACAGGAGTCGGCACGACTGTAAGGCTGTAGTCAGCGCCAAATAGGGGTTGGTGCGACTGCAACAAAAGCAACCTACACCAATCGGTGCGACTGTTCAAACGAAAAATGCGCCAAGCCAGTTAACTATGGGAAAAAAGGAAAAACCAAAACTCAATGAGCAGAGGTCAATCTTGACACTCTGGAGCTGAACAGAGGAGGTAAACTAAGAAAGAAAACCAGAAAAATATAGATAAGCAAATCAATGATGGAAACTGTTAGAAAATTAAATATTACAGAGCAATGAAACACATAAAATATGGGGAAAACACAAGCACACAAAACACATAAAACCAAAGAGATAGATATATACATGGTTCACCCAGTTTGGGCTATGTCCACCCCGAACAGCCAGTCATTCCTTTCTATTATCCAACAAAATGAAGAGACACAACCTACAGCAAATCCGTTGTAATATCCTTTGTTCTCTCTCACAGTCTTCCTATCTGTTTCTCGCTCCGAGAAAACACGTACAATACACAGACGCAATACAATACCCTCATACATAGCGAGGGGTTCCCTTCTGAGGAAAAAAACCCTAAACTAAACACAACTTCTATCATCAGATCATCCACCTAATGAATGGCCCAGATTGACTAGAAACTACTATACTTTTACAAGGAAATTTTACATCTGTTTTTAGCTTCGGGGGCACTACCCCCGAAACCCCCTGCCAGAGGGGGGCTCCATAAAGTCGTCGCCGCCCCCTCCTGAACCCCCCAGGCAGCATTTAATTATGGGTGGCATTGCCGCCACCATTAAGGTACAGGGGTCCAACGCTGTGATACAAAATAAATAAGATAATCAGGCTCCACACCCAACAATCTCCCACTTGGAGACTGATTGTATCAACTCCACTGCTGCTTCATTTTCTAGACAATGACTCTTCTTTGGACCTGGTTGTTTCTCATCTTCATCTTCATCCTTTAAGGCCAATTGAAACTGAGCATATTCTCAGTTTCTCTCTGGTTACAACTTTTGTTAGCATATCTGCAGGATTCTGGCCAGTGTGTATCTTTTCTAGCTTCAACTGTTCATCTTCCAATACTGACCGTGTGAAATGGTACTTGAGCTATATGTGTTTAGTTGTGGAATGAAATGTTGAGTTCTTAGCAAGATGAATGGCACTTTGGCTATCACTGTATAACGTGCCCATATCATGCTTCTTACCCAATTCATCCATAAACCTTTGTAACCAAATCATTTCTTTGCTAGCCTCTATAGCAGCAACATATTCTACTTCTGTTGTTGAAAGTGCAACAACACTTTGAATTTTTGAAACCAAACTGATTGTTGTTCCACCTACAGTAAATACATATCCTGTAGTGCTACTCCTGTTATCTCTATCACCTGCCATATCTGCACCAACATATCCCTGTAGAGCAATGTTTGAACCACCAAAGCATAATGCTTGACTTGTGGTACCTCTCAAATATCTAAGAATCCATTTCACTGCCATCCAATTTTCTTTTCCTGGATTTTTCATGTACCTTCTTACAACTCCCACTGCATGTGCAATATCAAGCCTTGTGCAGACCATTGCATACATTAAGCTTCCAATTGTTGATGCATATGGAACTTTAGACATGTAGTCCATTTATTCTTGGGTCTTGGGGCACATCTCGTTACGAAGTTTGAAATGGCTAGCAAAAGGTGTACTAATTGGTTTTGCATTCTGCATATTAAATCTTTTCAACACCTTTTGTATGTAGTCATTCTGTGACAATGTTAATTTGAGATTTTTCCTGTCTCTAGTTATTCTCATACCAAGGATTTATTTTTCAACTCCCAAATCCTTCATTGCAAATGAATTTGCCAATTTTCTTTTGAGCACATTTATTTCCTACATGTTAGACCCTACAAAAAGCATGTCATCTACATACAATAATAATATAATATAGTTGCCATCATTTTTCCTTTTCAGATAAACACAATGATCAAAGTGACATCTAGTATAACCTTATTTAGACATAAACTTGTCAAATTTTAGATACCACTGCCTTGGAGCCTATTTTAAGCCATACAAGCTCTTCTTTAACCTGCACACTAATTTTTCTTTCCCTTTGACCTCATATCCTTCTGGTTGCTGCATATAGATCTCTTCCTCCAAATCTCCATAGAGAAATGTTGTCTTTACATCTAACTGTTCAAGATGTAAATCTTCCGCTACTACAAGACTTAAAATAGTTCTGATTGAAGTCATCTTAACAACAGGAGAAAATATTTCATCAAAATCAATACCTTTCTGCTGTGCAAACCCCTTCACCACAAGTCTAGCTTTGTACCTCTGTTTTCCTCCGTCTTCTTCCTTCAGCCTGTAAACCCATTTATTCTGCAATGTAGTTTTACCTACAGGAAACCTGACTAAGTCCTAAGTCTGGTTATGCATTAAGGAGTCCATCTATTTTTCCATGGCAAGCTCCCACTTCTTCCTGCTTTCAACTTGCATTGCTTCTTCATAACATTCAGGTTCACCAGAATCAATCAACAATATATAATATAATGAAGGAGAGTATCGTTCAAGGGGTCTGCTTATCCTGGTAGATCTTCTAACACCACTTTCATGTGTTTGAGGTGCCTGTTTCTGTTGTGGTGGTTGTTGTTGTTGTGGCTCTTGATTATTATTATTTTCAGGAACCTTTACCTTTTCTGTGATCTCATCAAGAACTGTGTATTCTTTGTTTTATTTTTCCTGTTTATTTTCCTGCAACTGATTCTTATACAATACCTTTTCATTGAATATTACATCTCTGCTCCTAATTATTTTGTGATTTTCATAATCATATAAGCAATATAAAAAATCATTAACACCATATCCAATAAAGGTACATTTATTTGATTTTGCCTCAAGCTTTGTTCTATTTTCTTTATTAATATGGACAAAGGCCTCACATCCAAAAGGCTTTAAAAAAGAGTCGTTTAACTTTTTACCTATCCATGATTCCTCTGGAATACCACCATCCAAGGAAATTGAAGGCCCTCTGTTTATTATATAAACAGTAGTATCTAAAGCAGCTGCCCAAAATTGTAAAGGCGATCCTGCATGCAATCTCATGCACCTTGCACGCTCCATGATTGTTCTGTTCATCCTTTCTGACACACCATTTTCTTGTGGTGTTCTTGGAACTGTCTTCTCTTTGTGAATTCCATGCTTTGAATAGTACATATCAAACTCTTTGCTGCAATATTCATCTCCATTTTCTGATCTGAGACACTTTAACTTCTTTCCTGTCTCAATCTCAACCAAAGCTTTCCATTTCTTGAAAGTATCAAATACATCAGATTTATTTACAATAAATCCAAGTTTTTATAGTTGCATCATCAATAAAAGTAACATAATAATGAGAGCCACCAAGAGATGATACCTCAGCAGGTCCCCATACATTTTTATGCACAAGCTCTAATTTTTTGCTCTTCTTTTCTTTCCCAACTCTGAGAAATCTGACTCTCTTCTATTTTCCATAAATGCAATTCTCACATAAATCCAAATCAACATTCTTCAAACTCGGCAACAAATTTCTTGAGTGAAGAATCTTCATCCCCTTCTTACTCATGTGTCCAAGCCTATGATGCCATAATGTTGCATCTTCTCCTTTGGAAGTTAAAGCATTAACAGTGTTGGAAATACCATTGCATAAATACAATGTACCAACCTTTTCGCCTTTTGCTATTACCAGCGCTCCTTTGGTGACCTTCCAAGTTTTATCTGTGAAAGTTGTCACACAACCTTCACTGCCTAACTACCCTTTTGAAATCATATTTTTCTTCAGATCTGGAACATGCCTTACCTCCTTTAATAGCCATTAGTTTCCATTCTGTTGCTTTACAAGAACTTTACCCATTCCAACAATTTTACATGGTTTATCATCACCCAAACGGACTTGTCCAAAATCTCCTTGAACATAGTCATGAAAATATTTCTTATCAGGTGTGGCATGGAATGAGGCCCCTGAATCTACAACCCAAGAATCGGTAACATTTTTGAAAGAAAGAATCAAAGCATCTTGTAACACATCACCTGTCACATTTACTTCATGATTGTTTTCTTGTTGTGCATCTCCTTCTTTTCCCTTCCAAGATATACAGTCTTTCTTTAGATGTCCTTTCTTTCTGCATTTCCAGCACACTATCCCTAATCTGGACTTGGATCTACCTTTCCTTGATTTACTGTGATATCTCGATCTCTTTCGTGTTTCCATTTTTCTTCCCCTAGACTCTGCACTCAAAGAATTACCTGATGTCTCACCGGAGCTTTTCCATCGCATTTCCTTGCTAAGGATAGCACCGACAACATCATCAAACTTTAAAGTACTAGATCCAGAGATAGTCACTAATGGCCATAACTAAACCATTCCAGCTTTCTAGCAATGAGCACAAAAATAAAAGAGCCCTAACTTCATCATCAAAGTTTACCCCTACAGAACTTAATTGACTGGTAACTGTATTAAAATCATTTAAATGATCTGCAACATATCCACCTTCTGACATCTTCATATTAAATAAATGTTTCATAAAAAATACCTTGTTTGAGGCTGAGGGTTTTTCATATAGTTTCGCAAACGCCTTAATTGAACCCTATGTTGTTGTTTCCTTTGAAATATTGAAGGCTATCGATGCCGTGAGGCACAACCGTATTGTTACGAGTGCCGTTCTATCAAGAATATCCCATTCTGCATCTGTCATAGTCGTTGACTTGTTTTTTTTCGGTCAATGGTAGGTACAGATCTTTCTGATACAGATAATCTTCCATCTGCATCTTCCACGGTAGGAAGTTTTGGCCGTTAAATTTCTCGACCCTAAATTTACCATATTCTGCCATTGCTCCCACTAGAACCAGGAACCCTTCTTTCCTGCAAGTTTATTAGCCAAATAGACCTTCGGCTCTAATACCAATTGCTAGAAAATTAAATATTACAGAGCAATGAAACACATACAATATGCAGAAAACACAAGCACACAAAACACATAAAACCAGAGAGACACAGATATACATGGTTCACCTAGTTTGGGCTACGTCCACCTCGAACAACTAGTCCTTCCTTTCTATTATCTAGAAAAATGAAGAGACATGACCTACAGCAGATCCGCTGTAATATCCTTTGTTCTCTCTCACAGTCTCCCTATCTATTTCTCGCTCCAATAATACACGTACAATACACAGCCGCAATACAATACCCTCATACATAGCAAGGGGTTTCCTTCTAGGGAAAAAAACCCTAAACTAAACATAACTTCTACCGTCAGATCATCTGCCTAATGAACGGCCCAGATTGACTAGAAACTACTATACTTTTACAAGGAAATTTTACATATGTTTTTAGCTTTGGGGGCGCTACCCCTGAAACCCCCCGTCGGGGGGGGGGGGGCTCCATAAAGTTGCAGCTGCCCCCCCTGGACCCCCCAGGCAGCATTTAATTACAGGTGAATTTGTCGCCCCCATTAAGGTATAGGGGTCCAATGATGTGATACAAAATAAACAAGATAATCAGGCTCCACACCCAACAAAAACTGACCCAACAAGATGAAATTACAAACTCACACTAATACCCATGGATTCACCAATTTGTTAAGCAGGTAAATCCTCTCTGTAGACTGAGATGATCCCTCTAGCCCTAGAGTGGGTCTAGAAACAAAGAGACATGCTAAAGTGTTGATTCATAATTATTGAATGAAAGAGGACACAGCATATCAACCTAACTAGAGTCCAACGTTGTCATCATTGCTGTAGTGGTGGTGGCCTCTCGCTTCTGCCTTGGCAAGTCACAATCCTTCCACAATCATGCTCGGATACCTGCACATAGAATCGGAAAACAAGAACAACATATGACATAATAACATTCCATTCATAACTATTAGCCAGTAAAACAGGGCTAAACATATTGCATTAAACAAATGTCATAACACAAAAGTGGAACCAAAAATTAGTCACGTATATGTATTAATGAAAGGAAGAGATACAACCAAAGCTTTGACGTCGAGGTCTCCTCCAGTGGGGTTTAGCCGAAGCATGTATCAAATATTCATCAAGGAATTTGGATGGGGTAAAGGCATGGACTCAAGCTCTCTCAGAAGGCATGGACTCAAGCTCTCTCAACGTAATTCCTTCTTATCCTATCTCTTCAGAAGTTCTGCTATAGTATGTTCATTTCTCCAAGTTAAGCTAGCTTATTCAAAGGGAGATAGCTTCTTTTTATAGAGGAAAAGGAGGAGGTTAGGATCCCTACAAAGGTGGGAGGAAGGCCTATCCTTTAGGAGGTTCCCACAAGAGGTGGAAACCATAAACCAAAGGAGTAAGTTCATGGTTTATCAGTTCAACCACTCCCAATGACTCATCCTCGAAGTTGTTGGAATGGAATCTCCACCTCTATTTTTAAAAAACATTCCATAAAGAGCTCAGCGCGGATGGCTAACTGAGACAGAGCACCAACTGGTGCGGGGCTCAATGTTAATCTACCTCTTTAGCACGAGGGCATAACTAACTGTTCGGGCCCAGGCAAAAACAGGGGTTTTTGAGTCTCTGCTCAGGGAATTGTCAATAGAAGGAATATTACTCTCATGCAAAGGGATACAATTATGGTCTTTGCAAGGCATGACACTGCTTATTGATCACGGAAATGACCCTCCAATGGGCGAGATGGGGATTGCAGGGACAGTGGAAAAATGTTGTGTAACAGTTACTTAACACTATCTCAAGAAGATCACACTTCATAATTGAATGTTGGAGTAACCAAATATACATTAGAAGTTTTCCTTTGCATCCTTTGCTTATTGTTCTAGGACATCAAAATTTAAAGTACAGACAGTTTCTTACACATCATCTCAAGAAGGTCATACTTCATAATTGAATATTGGAGTAACCAGAAGTACATTAGTTGTTTTCATTTTCTGCTTTTACTTAAGACAAACACTACAATTTTGACCCTAGTTTTTAGAATTAGATCCATGGAATAGGACTAATGATAAGATAAGATAGATGCTCTGTTTTTCTAAATTAGGTTCTAACTAGCCAAGAGTTTTTGGTTTATTTTTATGAAAATTAGATTAACTTAGGAACACTTGCTTTTCTCCCTTCTTAAAATTCATTAGATTCATTTAAAATCTTTTATAGTTTTAAATTGAACATTCTTAGACATCAAAGAACAGAAACCCCCAAAAACAACATAAAATACAAACAACGAAGTAAGAAGTAAGTTAACTACGCACATACAGTGCATCACACTTCATCATTTTACAAACCATGGTTGATAATTAATGTAAGAAATTTAAGACATTAAATTGACTAAACAAGTGCTAAAGAGCTGGCAGGAAATTTCAACTGTTAAGCATGTTTAAGCCACTAATCCGGATTATGGTATATTAACTGCGCTTAAAAATTAACTTAATCCGCCACTTAAGCTTATGGCTAACGCATAGTTTAATTATGCTCTTATCCACTAAGTCGTCATTAATTGCACGTTAATCCACAGATTAACATAGCGGCATTTTTGGCGGAGCGCTATTTTAGGGTGGAACTCCAGAATTAGCGAAGTTATCTGGATATTTTCTAGATTTAGTGGAGAAAATGTAGGAAAATTCGTTTTTTCCATAACTGAGGCATTTTTCAACCAATTTTGGCTCAGGAAGAGTCATTCTTGGTATATTTGATGTTTTGGAGCCATTGGAGCAGGTTGCAAAGGCAACATGAGACTGTAAACAGATTTTTTCACAATTGAAGCTAATACAAAGGCCCATGCCATGGAACCTGGACCAAGGATATGTAGCCCAAGAGGGGTGAAATCCTTCATCAAAACCATGTGTTATTGATTCAATTGTCATGGTTTGCTCTATTTTTATATTTTGTTGTTCAGTATTTAGTTTCCATGCTTTTTTTTTCATGAAATAAACTTAATCTCCACATGTTTGTTTGTTTATCAATCATAAGCACATCTACAAACCCTTGTACAAGAAGTAAACATAAGAAATTTCATATTAAATCTAAAACTGATATTAGCACAGCAATAAATAACAATCAATTTCAGATCAATATGGTATCAGAGCTTAGGTTATTTGCTTGCTTTGCTTGGGATTGTCGAAGAAGGGTTTTAATAGTCGCAATTTTGTGATGCTTACAAGGTTGAAGTTGCAGAGAGGAGAAGGGAAGCTATTTGTTGCTAGTATTGAGGTTAGGAATAGAAGAAAGAGAGGTGAGAGAGTATCATCTTCACCCAAAGTTCCACTCATAGCTGCACTTGAAGCACCTCAAGTACTATCTCCAGAAGTTGAGATTGAACAGGTAAAAATTGCACAAGAAGATGAGTTGATTGAAAAGGTACAAGCATCAGAAGTTGACTTTGAATCCTTAGCCATTATGTCAAGTGTTGGAGAGACTCAAGGACATTCAGAAGAGGAGGATGTCAAGAGAGACTTCAATGACATTAAGAGAATGGTTAAAATCATATTTGATGCATTCACTGCAGAAAGGGAAGGAGAAGGTTCAAAGCCTCCACATGGAGAAGGAACTTCAGATGATAAGAAGGATGAAGAGAAGATTTCGAAGGGAAGTGGAGGAAAACCGCCTTCATCTCCACCATCCTCATCCTCGTCATCTTCATCAACATAATTTTCCACTTCCACCACAAAAATCACCCATACTCATTCAAAAACCCCAAAAGGAAAAACTCCATACTCAAGTTGGACATCAAGTTTTAACTTCCTATGTCCAATGGTGAGGTAAATGCAGAGAAGTTGGAAAATTGGATCTGTCAATTGGAATTATACTGCATAATTCAAAATTTTCAAGAGGACGACATAATGATCCAGTTGGCTTCTTTGAGGCTAGAAGGAGCAGCACTAGTTTGGTGGGACGCAAAGACTCAAGAGGAAATGTGAATCCATGGTAAGATATCCATTTCTTGGGTTGAATTTATTTCTTCCATTAAAAGATAGTTTTATCCATTAGCCTATATGAAAAAATAAATTATGAGGTTGCAAAACTTTAGGCAACTCAAGGGCCAAATATTTCAAGAGTATACCTAGGAGTTTAGACAGAGAGCTTTGTTGTTAGGAGTAAACTTGAATTCCCAACACACACTCTTGAAATAAATTAGGGGTTTACATTCATATTTGAAACATACTATCCTTATGTTTAACCCAAGCAATTTAGATGAATTTTGTTTCCAAGCCACGCATCTTGAGGCAAGGGGAAAGAACATACAGGAAGAGGGTAGTAAGAAGAATCCATTCAAGGGTAAGCGAAAAGATAAGGGAGGAAAATGGAAGGGAAATAAAAATGCAAGAATTAAGAAAGAAGGGGAGAAAAATACATGCAAACATTGTTCCAAAGTGCATGATGAAGCCCACTGTTGGAAACTACATCCCAAACTAAGGCCTAAGAAACCAAATAACAAGGGGAAACAAAAAATGATTTCCACCACACAACATGATCTTGGATCCGATTCCGGAGATGAGACCAAGATCGTAGCCATGGTCAAAAAGGGAAAGGAAGTCATAGAATTTACTAGTTCCTCAAATAGTCACAACAACACTCCAAATGAAGACACAAGGATAGAATTGTTCCATGTGAGAGTGATTTCAAATCATATGAAGATTGATGCATTTTTTGATAGTGGATCACAAGAAAAAATTATTTCAGAAGACTTGGTCAAAAATATTAACCTTGAAACCGTACCACATCATAAACCATACCCTTTGGGTTGGATAGTTAAGAATTCCAATTTACAAGTTACAAGGTGTTAGCACTATAAATGTTAATAGTCTGACCACCATTATATTACTATTTTTGAATTTTTTCTTGTTCCCTAACCTATGTCAAAGTTCTAATCATCTTCAATAAAATCCAAAAAGAATCTCAAAACTTAGATTCATAAAAATTTAAAACCATTGTTTTAACTTAGGTTAGAGTCAAAGTTATTGGTCATTTTAGTAATAATAAAATAATAGCTACTCTTTCTAAAATAATAGCTACTCCTTTTGAAAAGGAAACTATTTCTTTACAAGTTTGGTTTCATTGGTGACACAAAGATAAAAGTAGTTATTTCCATGAAATTGCATGAGCTGCAAGAAACATTATTCAGAGAAAAGATCATTCTCCTTTGAAATAAATTGAAGATCTTCTATATTATGAGATATTATTCTTTTCAAAAAGGGTAATTATTTCCTTAGAAGTAATATTATAAAGGAGTGATTATATTGTTGGTGGAGCTAACCTATAGCTACTCATTATAGCTGAAGCAGAAAATGAGGTAAAAAGTATCAATTTATTAATGATGCAGAGGAATGATATACTTTATGGGGTTACATGGCACTTGGATTTGAATCATTTCAAATCGTGTCAATTAAACCACACCATGATTAAAGGCACAGACTCTAGAGGATTATGTTCACTTTTTTTCATGACTGAGTTCTCTGAGAAGATTACAACTAATAGTGTTACATATTCCGGCAAATAGCTTGTCATCTCAAGCAAGAAACTAGGGTTGTGTCACTCCCATACCAATGGTACAGCCAGCAAAAAAGGTTTATACAAGGAAAACTTCAAAAGAGCCCCAAACTTTAGCATCATTCACAAGAGAACATGCAATTAGATTCAAGCAAGGGAAAACTCAGCCTGATAAAGAGGTTAAATCTATAGGTGAGGAAAACATAGCCTCTTCCTCAAGACATAAAAACAAGAGGAGATTGATCTTAGCAGAAGAAACTTTAGAGAAAGGAAGCCATGAAGTACCAGTTCAACACTCTGTTCCAGAAATTTCAGGAGAGAAAGAAGAAAACAATAACACCCCTTCAGTAGAAGAACCAACATTAGCTCAATTATTTTCTTCTCTTAATACATCCAAGACATTTACCAAAGGAAAGGACAAGAACATCATTCACGCCTATTCATCTTTGGAAGAAGACAGTACTAAATAGGATTTCTCAGAGACAGAGTATGAGGCAGGTCAGTCTGGTAGTATGATGTAGAGAAGAAGAGGGGTTTCTTATATTCCCAACCCATACCTTAAAATACCTCACACTAGGTCTAAAAAAAAGCTAATATTGAACAACGAACTCATAGCTAATCCTAGGCTAAAAGATGAAATTATAAATGTTGATGAAAGCCCAAGAAATGAAGTCAAGAAGACCATAGCCCAAAAACAGAAACATGCAGGAAGAGGAAAAGCTAAAATATTCTCTAAGGAAGAGTCCCTAAAAATATTTGCTTCTATATTTGATTTTATTTAAACATTTAAGAAAAATCAAAGAAGAAGAAACACACATTTTTGGCTTAATCAAAAAATTCATCTATTTATAGGGTTTCCAATAATAGCTACCTATTTTTGAAAGGTAGCTATTATTTCCTAAATTTTTGTATAAAGGATGTGGAGGGAGTTTTTTTCAAATATTGAAGGATGATACTGAAGGATAATTACATACATGAAATATCAATAGAGGAAGTTGTTGCCAAGTGTCAATTAATCAAGTTATCCTCCATATGTTAGATTCAGTTGACAATTTTTGCACTTTTGGGGGAAAGAGCCAGATGTCATCTTCAGTTGTTAGTTGCACTTTTTGAGGAAGTGGTTATACCAAAAAACAGGAGTAGTCTGCCATCAATCCAACCACTTCGAACTATATGCCATCATGTTTTTTGTCTTTATTATGTTGCACTACTTTGTATTATGGTTAAGGATAAGCTTCACCTTATGTATAGGAATATGATAACTCCTCTAGAATAGATTCACACTTTTTGTGGAAATATCAGCATAATATCTCTTGTATATATATGATGAAACTCAATAAAGAAAAGGTTCATGGCTTATGAATCGTATACTCATGTGATCAGTGTACTCTTTTAGTTAATGATATTGAAGAACACTTTTGAGGACTTGTTACTATCTTGATATGTGTATTGTTGATCCTTCTTATGTGTTTCCATACCTAAATATATTCAGTTCTAGTTTGTAGTTTCAACGTTGTTATATGCTTTTATGAGCCTCTTGATGTGTTTATGTAACTTATCAATTTTTATCAGTCTTACTAAGTAATATTTCTTGATGAGTTGTGCATAATAACTGGTTAAAGATCATTCCTTATTACAGTGACTTTTAATGATTTTCATTAATATTATTGTAAGTCTTCTGATAGCCTTCTTTTATTGAACATATTATCAGAATAGTTCTTTTTTTTTTTTCATCAAAGCAGTGGATTTCTACCATTCAGACCCACTGTTCCTTATGTTATTCCATACTTTATTCCTACCATAGGCTACAAACTTTTCTTTTGCTACCATATCAAGTCTAAATACCCTCATTGGTGTGACAGAGAATTTGTCTGAAACCCTTTTCAGTGATTGAGAGCTTTAACCACCTAATAGTTATTTAATTTAAATCATTAAATTTCCCTAAATCTTAGGATGTGACTGGTCAACCACTTGAAGCAGTCCAAGTGTTGATTCGAGCGCTAACATCTTTTGGTGCGTCTACCGGGAGATAAATATTATGAATTCAATATTCTCCCAAAGTTATTGCGTGAATGCTTAGTACTAGTTTTTAAAGGTGAATAAAATCTAATCTCTTTTATTGACTACAAATTGTTTCACCTGGTGACTCCACAAAGAGGACGAGGGGTTTCAAGACCTCCTACTACAAGAAGAAATCAGAGATAACCTACTGTGACTCCAGTTGTTAACCCAGAAAAGATCATAAAAGATGCAAAAGGGAAACAGAAATCAGCTGAAGCTACATCTCATTCAGTGAAGAAGGTACATACAAAGTACGCTCCAAAGCAAAAGGTACCCTCATATACTTTAGAATCAAAATAAGTTTCAATTTCAAAAGATTGTGTTGAAATATCTCAAGTTGAAACTGCTTCCCTACAAAATAAGGTAGATGATGTTAACCTAAGTTCGGTTTAAAGTATCTCTCAATCATCATTTAGTAAATTAGAGACAATTACTATTCCATTGAAAGAAGAAAAAACAGAGGTTTTAAGTGTCAGTGCAGAAAATAAGGAATCAGAAGACTTTGTCCTAACAGAAAGGGAATTAGAACAAGTATTGGAAATTGCACCTTTTCTAGGTAGGGTTGTTTTAACTGAAGAATGTTTTAAAACCATTCTAAATTTTCTTCAAACTCATCCTGAATAGTATTCCTCTTGTACCCCTCAGCACAAGTATTTTCCTTTGTCTCTAAATATAGTTGGTGGTTCATCTTCTTCTCATTAATTAGAAGGGAATGTTCTTGAAGGCTTGAATTTCAATCTATCTGACCTTTTAGCTCAACAAAACAAAGTCGAAGTTACCTCATCCCCTCAGGAGACTACATCTGAATCTGATTCTTCTATAGAATTTGAAAGAAAGACCTCCTATGTTCATCTCTTTGAAAATCCATTATTTTCAATCCCAAAACTTGAAGAACCAGCCCAATAATTCCAATTTTCTACTATTCCAAAGCAGATTCAAGTTCCACAGATTGTAATTCCTAGTTCCCAAACAACTAAATCAACCAGTCATCCATAAATTGTACATCAGCAAGCCATGGCTCACCCTTCCCTTACAAGGATGCAGAAGATAGTTACTGCAAGATATGCACCACTTGCTCTTCCTCAACCTTTGCATCCTCTTCCTCAAGGGGATTATCTAAAATATCTGCCTAAGTACACAAGAGAGGGAGAAGGAGTTTTTTTTGTGGAATATTTGGTTTCTTTCTATATTTATGCTGATAACCAAAAAATTGAACATGAAGATGTCTAGTCAAGACCCTTTGTTCAAATCTTAGATGGAGAAGCTCGTAAATGGTTTAGAAGTCTGCCACCAAACTCAATAACAGGAATAGATGAATTGGGGGAATTATTTGTGAAACAATGGGGTGGTAGAAAAGATTATGTATAGTACCTTAAAAAGTTTGGAACTCTAAAAAAAAAATATTGATGAGTCATTAGCGGATTTTACAAAGAGATTTAATAAAATTTATCAAAAAATTCCTGAAGAAATTGAACCTCCTAAAACTACAGCTATGATAATTTTTTCTAATGCCTTAGATTTTGAGTTTGCTTTGTGGTTAAGAGCTGAGAAAGAAAAAACATTGATGGATATGCAAGAAGTTGCAATTGGAGTGCAGTCTAATATTATGGCCTCAAATAAATTGAAAATGGAAGAGGAGAAAGAATCAAAGGAAAAAAAGAAAACGAAAGAAGAAAAACCTTATTCCTTTAAAAATTTCACAGCAGAAGAAAATATTGATCAAATGTCTAATTTGATTAAATAACTTGCTTCTAAGATGAAGAAACTGGAGTTAGAGAACAAACCTGCTGCTAGAGCCAATCAAAATGAAGCCAATAGAAATCGGACTCCCTTCAGAAGACCTTTTCAGCCTCAACAAATCTTACAGCACCCAAGGAGGAATGTTGATGATCAAAATGTTAAGCCTCCACTGAATAATTTTGCTGAATAATAGCAGCAAGAACATGAGGAAGAAAATAAAGACATAAATATTGTAGGAGAAACATCACAGTCAACTTGTTTGAATTTGCAGGAATATGAAGATCATTCAAGGATAAATATTTTGTTAGATGATGAGAATGCTCAAATTCATGTGCAAAATGAGAAAAAGCAGTAAGAAACTCAAACCAAAAATTATCCTCTAAGGTCGAAAGGTCATGTCCAACAACCTCAACAAAAATCAGGTTTTGACAAACAAGCTGCTAAACAAAAGGCAAAATTCAATGATGTCTATCCACCTCCTAATTCTGCCCCAATCATCAAAATTTCTGCAGAAAATAAATAATTCACTCCTCTTTATTTCAGTTTCAAGTAAGCGCTGAATAAAATCAAGACCCTAGTTCCACTTCTTGAATTGTTGAAAAATCCACCATACAAAGAGTCATTTAAAAGTCTGTTGCAGCCACCTCTCGCTCCTGATTCAGTCAATCTTGAATATGAACATCCTACTATTTACTTCGGAAGCCATGTCCAAGACCAAAATGATGATAATTCACCACCTTTCTATCTTTCACCCAATATACATGACAAATTTTTTCATAATTGTTTATTAGATTATGGGGCCTCTCACAATCTAATGCCAAAGAAAGTGATGGATGAATTAGGATTAGAAATCACTAAGCAATACCATGAACTATAGACTTTTGATTCTAAAAGATTCAAGTGTTTAGGAGTGATTAAAGACTTGGTTGTTTTCTTACCCAGCTTCCTATGAAAATTTTAGTGCTGGACAGAGTAGTTGTAGACATACCTTCTAGATTTGGGATGCTTCTTTCCAGATCCTGGTCCAAAAAATTGGGAGGCATGCTTCAAATGGATATGTCATATGCCACAATCCCAGTGTTTTGAGGAGAATTCAGGAGGTTGTATAGGGAAACCCAAATGGCCTATATCATAAGTGATCAACATAATCCCTCAAATCATCCTATATATGCAGAGGAGAAGGAATTAGAGTCATCCATATTACACCTTACTGCTGACGATAGCTATTTCCAGCCTGAAATTAGTGAAAAAAAATCATTTTCAAGATACAAATAAGCAGCATTTAGAAAGAGGATAGATCTGGAAATTATACTTTGATGGAGCCTCATCAAAAGAAGGATCAAGAGCTAGTGTAGTTCTCATTTCTCCCACTCAGAAAATGGTAACTTTATCATATAAACTGCAATTTTCTACCACTAATAACATTATTGAATGTGAGGCCCTTGTTTTGGGTATGAAGGTAGCAAACTTTTTGGGAGTTGAACAACTAATTGCTTTTGGTGATTTAGAATTGGTGATAAGGTAGGTGAGAAATAACTATCAAGTGAAAAATTCCAGATTGAAAAATTATAGGAATGAAGTGTGGGATTTGATTGAGCATTATTTTTCAGCATTCAATTTAAATTTTGTCAATAGAGAGGAAAATCAAATAGTAGATTCACTAGTTATAGCTGCTAGTAATTTTAAAGTTCCTCTTGATGTCAAGGCAACATATAATGTTCAAATAAAAAACAGACCTATAATTCCTGAGAATATCAAATATTGGCAAGTATTTGAAGATGACAAAGAAATTCATAAATTTTTGGAATGTGTAGAAGAGTTTGCAGACATCCAAATTGATAATGAGTATGACATTGTTGAAAATCAAAACAGCAAGTCTTTCAAAAAGGCCATGGCCGGGAAATACATTATTGATCTGAAAACTAACTACATTCCTAAAGGCCTAGTTCCTTTAGAGAGGTTGTTTGACAATAATGATGTATTTTTAAAGCCTAAAAGTAAATAAAATGGAGGGATTACAATTGACTGCAATATTGGTACAGAAAATAAGACTAAATTAGTTGAATTTTCTAAATTTCTTTCTCTAGAAACTAGAACCAAAAATGTCAAGTTGCTGAAACAATATGCAGACTTTTTTGCATGGTCCTATAGTGATTTGAAGACATATTATAGAGGTATAATGGAACATAAAATTCCTCTGAAAGTACAATCTAAGCCTGTAGCAAAGAAGATAAGGCATATCAATCCCATGTTGCTCCCTATTATTGAAAAAGAGATCAGGAAATTATGGGAAGCAAAAATAATTTTTCCTTTAATATTTTCCAATTGGGTAGCTAATATAGTCCCGGTTCGAAAGAAGAATGGCGAAATTATAATTTTTGCTGATTTTTTCAATTTGAATCAGTGTTCACTGAAGGATAACTATCCATTACCCAAAATGGATTATATTTTGAAGAAATTTGTAGGCTCTAAGAGATTATCAATGATAGATGGCTTTTCAGGGTATAATCAAATCTCAGTTGATAAACAAGATAGAGAGAAGACATCATTTACTACACCCTTGGGAACATTCATGTACAACAAGATGCCATTTGGTCTAATGAATGCATGTGCAACATTTCAACAGGCAATGGATATTTCCTTTGTAGGAGAAAAAGACAAATTTGTAGTCATTTACTTGGATGGCATTATAGTATTTTCAAAATCTGATGAAGATCATTTGAAACATTTAAAACAAATTTTTGATAAATGCAGAAAATTTGGTGTGTCCTTGAACCCAAAAATTCATGTTTTGTTGTTCAAGAAGGAAAATTATTGGGGCACATTGTGACAGAAAGTGGTATTTTTATTTATCCAGGGAGAGTTGAGGCTATTCAGAAGATTGGTTTACCAAGGAATAAGAAAGAATTACAGTCATTTTTTGGGAAAAAAAAAAAATTCTAAGGCATTTTGTACCAAATGTTGCAGAGCTAATCAAACACATAAATGTATTGTAGAAGAAAGATGCAGAATTCAAGTGGCGAGATGATTAAAAAAAAAAAATCAGCAATCAAATCTGCCTTGACTGAAGCTGCAGTTTTAAAAAGCCCTAATTGTGAAAAAGATTTTCTAATTTTTTCACATGCTTCTGAAGAAACAATTGCAACTATTTTGTTATAAAAGAACAAGGAAGGCTTAGAACAGCCTATTTCCTTTTTCATTTGTGCTTTAAGAGATGTTGAGTTAAAGTACAGCTTGATTGAAAACAAGCATAGGCACTAGTTAAGGCTTTAAAGTCTTTTTGATTTTATGTGTTACATTCAAAAATTGTTTCTTTTGTACCAAATATTACTGTCAAAGATGTATTGTTGCGGCCAGCCACAGATGGCAGGAGGGGAATATTGTTAACCAAGATTCTGGAATTTGATATTGAGATTAGGCCTACTAAATCGATAAAAGGACAAGGCTTAGCTCACTTGATGGATGAATCAAATTGCAAAGCTCTAAATCTGAACATGGAGGTCGTTGAAGAAAAAGGTGGAGAAGGTATATCTGATTATCCTGAAATCTTTCATTCAAATTGGTATAGGGATATAGTGTACTTTTTGTTAAATTTTAGTTATCCCCCAGAAATGGAGAAGTAAAAAAGAATGGCTTTTAAATTGAAAGTTGTTAAGTATTGCATATTGGAAAATCATCTTTACTAGAAAGACCCTATGGGAGTCTTATTAATATGAGTAGATGAAGTTGAGTCACAGAAATTATTTTCAGAGATACATGCATGTTATGAAACCAGCTCCAAAAATAGAAGAAAATAGAGATCAACGCCTTAGAAATAGCCACTTTCAGGGGGCAACCTCCAATACATTACATAAATGAACAATTCTTGGATGATACAAATGAAAAAACATCTTCTCTATATATAGGATTCCATGGGGCCACAATGTAATCCTAGCTGACCTAACAATAATAATGTAACAACACAATAATAATAATATGGGGGTTACAGGGGTACAACAATAACAATAAGGGGGTTACACTAACAACAATAAGGGACTATACTAGTAATATAAGGACCTAACATGATCCTCTCCTTCAAAAAAGTGTTTTCCTCAACGCTTGAGTAGCTCTGGGTGCTTCTATATAAAATTCTCATCCTCCCATGTAGAATCTTCAGTGGGTAACTTCTTCCATTTGATGAGATACTCTGAAATTGATCGATTTCGTAGTTGTCGAGTTCCTGTTTCCATGACTTATTCAGGTTCCAATGTGGTTTTTCCTTCCTCATCAAGTTCTGGCAATATTTTTTGAACTAGAAGTTTTTCCCCTATAACCTTTTTTAAGCATGAAACATGGAAAACTGGATGCACTCGAGAAGAAGCAGGAAGCTCCAATTTGTATGCCATAGTACCAATATTTTGCAACACCTTGTAAGGACTATAGTACTTTGGCGATAATTTATTATCCTTCTTAGCTTGCTTGAGGGACATTTTTTTGTATGGTTGTAGCCATAAAAATACCCAGTCTCCCACATCAAAACTTCTCTCACTGCGATGTTGCTCTGCATGTTGTTTCATTCGATTTTGTGCCAAATTTAGGTTATCCTTTAAGAGTTGGAGAACTTCTTGTCAATGCTCGATGTGATCCTCTACTACTTGAACCCTAGAATTTTCCCTTAAAGAAGATGTGATGGACAGTGGATGATATCCATAAAGTGCCATAAATGGGGTCATTTTTGCGGCAATATGGAAGGAAGTGTTATACCACCATTCAGCAAGAGGTAACCACTTGACCCATTTTTCTTGCTTATCAGATGCAAAAAAAAGAAGATATCCTTCCAAACATTTATTCACTATCTTTGTTTGACCATCGGATTAAGGATGATAAGATGAGCTATGAGCTAGTTGAGTACCCAAACAAGAAAATAATTTCGTCCAAAAATTTCCTGTAAAAATGGGATCTCTGTCATTTACAATAATCTTCGAGTTTCCATGTAGCTTTTGAATTGTTTCCATAAATGCAGTAGCAATTGTACTTGCTTTAAATAGATGATATAATGCACAAAAGTGTGCATACTTGGTAATTCTATCAACTGCCAACATGATGACACCCCTTCCTTTGGACTTAGGTAAACTTGTGATAAAATCCATTGAAATCTCCTCCCAACATTGACTTGGAATGGATAAAGGTTGTACAAGACCTGTGGACTTAATGTCTCAAATTTATTTTGCTGGAAAACCAAACATTCTGCCATAAAATTTTGAATATCAGATTTAAGGCCATCCCAAAAAAATTATTTCTTCACCCTGTGGTAAGTTTTTAAAAATCTCGAGTGTCCTCCTAAAGGAGAAGTGTGCAATTCCAAAAGAATATTTTATTTTTAGTTGGCTCTGATACCAAATGTTATGAAACCAACTCCAAAAATAGAAGAAAAGAGAGATCAACGCCTTAGAAATAGCCACTTCGAGGGGGCAACCTCCAATACATTACATAAATGAAAATTTCTTGGATGATACAAATGAAAAAACCTCCTCTCTATATATAGGAGTCCATGGGGCCACAATGTAATCCTAGCCGACCTAAAAATAACAATGTAAGGGCACAATAATAACAATATGGGGGTTACATGGGTACAAAAATAATAATAAGGGGGATACGCTAACAACAATAAGGGACTATACTAGTAATATAAGGACCTAACAATGCAGGTGTGTGTGGTGGACATTTGTATTGGAAAGCTACTGCAAACAAAATCTTAAGAGCTGGATATTATTGGCCAACTCTTTTGTTTGATGTTTTTTCCAAAGCCAGGACTTGTGTTGAATGTCAAAAGTTTGCTGGTAAGCATAAGCTACTTCCATTACCTCTTATTCATATCTTAGCATATGTTCCTTTCCAGCAGTGCGGGTTAGACTTCATCGGCAAAATTCATCGGCCTTCATTAGGACAACATAGATGGATTATTACAGCTATAGACTATTTTACTAATTTTATTGAAGGTGTTCCAATCAGGAATGCCACTGACACGGTAATAATCAAATTTCTGTTGGAAAATATTATGTCTAGATTTGGTTGCCCTCAGAAATTGGTGACTGACAATGCAATCTATTTTAAATCTACTAAGATGAATAGTTTATGTCAGAAATATGGTATTGATTTGACTCATTGTACACCTTATTACCCTCAAGGTAATGGGTTAGCTAAGTCATCCAATAAAAGCTTCGTGAGAATCATTAAGAGGATGTTGCATGAAAATAAGAGAAATTGAGACACTCAACTAGTTCATGCTCTTTGGGAAGACATGGTAAGTAGCAAAAGATCAATTGGAATGTCTCCCTTTCAAATTGTTTATGATACTGATGTTGTAATGCCATTAGAATTATCCCTTCCTGATATGAAGTTTCTGCAAGATGAAATTGATGATGCAAATCCAATTCAAAGAATAATGTTGCAGCTGATATAAGCTCATCGAATCTGAGAATCACTTATGGACAAAGTACAAAAATACCAGACCAAAGTCAAATCTATTTTTGACAAAAGAGAAAATCAACAATTATTCCAGGAAAATGATTTGGTGTTGCGCTGGGATGTCAGAAGGGAAGACCATGGAAAGCATGGTAAGTTCGATAATTTATGGTTTGGGCCATTCCAAATTGCTCAAGTTTTTGAAAACAACACATTTCTGCTCAAGCATCTAGATGATGATCAGCTGAGTGGAGGTCTAGTTAATGGTCATTTTCTTAAAAATTTCCATGTTTGATAAGTTAGTTAGTCATTCCATTTTAAACATTAATATTTTGACCAACATTATATTATTGTTTTTGAATTTTTGCTTGTTCCCTAGCCTATGTCAAAGTTCTAAACATCTTCAATAAAATCCAAAAAGAGTCTCAAAACCAAAAATTTCTCAGTTTTATAGGTGGTATTGTGTCTTAGATTCATAAAAAGTTAAAATTGTTGTTTTAACTTAGGTTAGAGTCAAAGTTATTAGTCATTTTAGTAATAATAAAATAATAGCTACTCTTTCTGAAATAATAGTCACTTCTTCTGAAAAGGCAGCTATTTCTTCAGGAGTTTGGTTTCATTGGTGACATAGAGATAAAAGTAGCTATTTCCATGAAATTGCATAAGGAGCTGCAAGGAACATTATTCAGAGAAAATATCATTTTCCTTTGGAATCAATTGTAAGATATTCTATATTATGAGATATTATTCTTTTTAAAAAGGGAAATTATTTCTTAATTAAAAGTAATATTATAAATGAGTGATTATATTGTTGGTGGAGCTAACATATAGCTACTCATTATAGGTGAAGCAGAAAATTAGGTACAAAGTATCAATTTATTAATGATACGGAGGAGTGACATAGTTTATGGGATGACTTGGCGCTCGGATTTGAATCATTTAAAATCATGTCAATTAAACTACACCGTGATTAAAGGAGCAAACTCCATAGGATTATGTTCATTGTTTTTCATGATCGAGTTCTCTGAGAAGGTTACAGCTAATAGTGTTGCATGTTCCAGCAAACAGCTTGTCATCTCAAGCAAGAAACTAGGGTTGTGTGTAGGGTTTTTGTCTCTAGTTTGTGTTGAGAATTTGGAGGGTTGGTGATTAATACAAATTATCTTCTTGAATATTACTTGTGACCTTACTTTATTTACTTATGTCTTCTTTCATTTATCTTATTTAGTCATCAAGTCAATTATCAAAATGCACGAGACAGAAAATTAGGCCCCTAGAGCTAGGGAAAAACCTCTCCCTCTTGGAGAGGAAAACCCGCAAAGAATTCTTCTTATAGATCTTCAAATGACAAGTAACATGACCAAGACTCAAACCCTTGACCTAAATATATGCATCCAAAAACCTTGTCACTACTCCTTTGTCTGCCTCCAGTGTTGATCCTTTATTCCTGCTCCAATTTACACTGATCTGTAACAACCTTAGAGAAATCGATCTCTAATTCAATCTTGTAAACTATGATTAGGAAGGTAAATCACATATTTACCTTCCTCTTTTTCTCACACTGCAATAACCCTTAGACTTCGCATCACAACATAATCATTGATCTTATCCCTACGTATTACATGACATTCGAATATATAGAACACCGACTTTGTTGAACTTCCTTCAGACTTCTCTGCAAGTATCTCAGATTGACCACCCATTAATTAACACCACAGATCCGCACTTCTTAGCTTCAAACCCGCACTTTTATTTCTGAGCTTACCCACAAGATGTATCTCCTGAAATTTGCATTCATATAACTTATTAAATCTTCTTTTGATTATCTTCTTAAATCCACAATAGTCATCCACAGAATAGTCGATATTGTCTGCACTTCTTCATGAGTGTATTCCACACTTCTTCATATGTATCATTCGCATTTCTTCATCTGAATAATCTGCATTGTATGTTACATATTATCCACACTATATGTTACATATTATCCACACTGTATGTTGTGTCACTCAGAGAGAATCCGCATTGTTATGTTGTGTCATTTCAAAGACAATCCGTATTTTTATCTTATACAAATAACACGCTGTTTTCTGTGTTTATATGGAGGTGATATCTCTTTCTTTGGGATGACCATTCAGCCAGTGAGTAGGTCGACTAGATCACCAAGTATCTAAGCCGACAAGTAGTGTATGTACTCCAGCATTTAATGAGGCATTTTATTCATTATATATGATGCTTATATTCCAACGTTGATGGAGGTTGTCCATAGCTATTTCTTCAAGGATTTGTGTCAAGGTTCATGACAAGGTTTAGAGCATATACCTATTTACTAGACGCTTAATTACACATGAAACTAGAAGACAACCCTAATAGAGATCAAGAATAAGTCTATAATAAAATCTTGCTCATGAAATATGTTAGCACTGGTTTTGATTCCTTTCAAAGTTGTCGTCTCTGTCATTTTTTTTTTGGCCTCTAGCTCCTTATGATTCAATTCTTTCGAAACCCATTTTTAACTATTAAAATTCAATTTTTATAGTTAAAAAGTAGCTCCTCCCACCCACTAACAACCATATCATATTTCCTTTTAAAAAATTGCCATATATTTCTTTTATCATAGCTCTACCCGCACCACAACAAACTTTTGTAATATCATATATCATATGATATAACTTACTACACTTAATAACATTGTGGACCCCTTACCCTTTCATCACAATTGTCTTATCGTAGTTTTAACTTTCATTCATGTTACAATTGTGGTATCCTACAAAAATCTTGATTCCCCGTTTGCGATGTAAATCAAACTAGGGGATAAACATCAAACTAGGTTTTGTGGGACCTCGAGTCAAAACCCAAAGTGTTCTTTACTACAAGCGTGATTAACACTTAACCTTATCTTTCGCCTTTCGCAAAATCAAACTCTTTCTTTTAACACGTCATCAGGCATCGCAAAACATATTACTTCGCATATCAGCGAATATAGCATTTCGCACGTCACAACTTCGTTGATTATAACATATCGCACTTTGCCAACCTTTAATCCTTGCAATCGCCACAATATCTTATCACATGCGATGTGCGAAATTTATCGCATCTCCTCACCACATCTTATTCCATCGTAACTTTACATATTTAACCATATTGCAAACTTATATCCTTTACCGAATGTGATATGCGATGGAACCTATGGCCGACACATGGCCACTTTGGCACTTACCCGAATTATCTTGCGGAGTAATCTGGGTCGTCCAGTCCAGACAGTCTTGTGCCCATGAGGAGATTGGCTACTGGGCAGCTTGAAATATTCTTAATAAAATTCTGCCCCTTTCTGGGTATTGATAGAAACATCATGGTATGCCAGAGGATGGTTTATGTTTATTTCAATCTATGTGGATTCTTCTCAGTGGCAACGTTCTTTTATGCAATATTGCCAGCTTTATTTCTGTTAAGTGGAAAATCATTCCTTCCCGTGATTTCAGAGCCTGCCTTGGCAATTGCAGTTGCATTATTCATTTCAATATATAGGTTTAAGTTGTTTGAATTTCTTCGCATTGGTGGTTCTAATAGAGAATGGTGGAATAACCAAAGGATGCCAATGATCCAATATTTATCTCCATTGTTATTGGCCATGTTCGACGTTTTGATGAAGCTACTAAGGGTTTCAGAAAAAGTTTTCATGGTGACCCCCAAGGGAACCAGTGACGAGGATGGTGCTTGCATATATCATACATTTAGATACATGCCATTTTCATATTACTTTTACAGAGTATGGGTGGTGATAAATCTGTGGCCATTTGGAAAAGGATTTTAGTGAGGAAAAAGGGAAATATAGTTGATGAAGGTTGTAGTGAAAATATAACATGCGGTTCAAATGCAATTTATAGCCCTTCTATGGGAAAACCAGCAGATGAAGTGGATGTACTATTCTAGGATGGGTACCGGACTGTAAATAAGAAGAGAAGCTACAGCAAGAAAGACATAGAGGGTTTTTTATGTGTCCTTTAAATCTCATGTTTTGGTTTTAATTTTGAAGACCATGCTGCTAGCAACATTTTATTATCATGCTTAGTTTTGTTGTAGATATTGAGCCTCACAGTTTACTGTGTCGGGAGATATTTATTCATTTCCAGGAAATAGCTGCCTTTTACAAAAAAATCTAGTTTTATCAGCAAACCCAGCAGGTAGCTATTTTCCCATAAATTTGAATGCAGTATATTTAAGGGTTGGTTAGGTGGCATATTTGACCTAGATTCCAAGGAAGAACATAAGTAGTAGTTCATCAAATACTTTCCAGATTTTAAGGGAATAATTGGTGTAGGCGGCAGTCAGTTCCACATTTCTTGTAGCAGTGAAGACAGTTAGGGAAGGTGGCAGAAAGAAGCTTATGTGGCAGTCAAACAGTTTCATGCTTCATATTTCTAAGCCTTGAATCATTCAGCAGTTCTAAATTTATGCAACAATTTGATTTGTTTACTATTTTTAGTTTGTTTTATTTAATTTCATTCCTAAAATCTAGCTGCAGTTTGTTTTGTGCAACTCTATTTAAGAGTTGAGTTTTATGTAATAAAAGGGGGAGATGGTTAGTGGCACAGGGCTGAGTGCCTTGTTGTTGATTCTCATGAAATTCCTGAATAGTGTATTTTCGAACACATAATATATTCTAGTTACACTCTTGAAGATTCACAAATCATATGGTGTGTGTATTTTTTTCCCTTTTGTTTTTACATACTTTATCTGCATTTCCAGATTTATCATAATAGTTCTATCTTATGTTTTTATAAGTGTTGTGAACCTCTAATTCATATGAATTTGTTTTTGTAAGTCTTGTTCCAAGATTTCCTGATTCAGTATGAATTAAAGATTGTTCATAAGAATTCCTTGAGGTGGAATTAAACCCTGCTTCACGTTTTTATAAGTCTTTTGATCTAGCATGCATGTTAATCTGTTTTTGTCAGTTTTGAATCACCAAGAATTCATGATTCATGAATTCATGTTAGTCAAAGAATTCCTTGAAATAGGATTCTTAAAATGTAGAATGAGATTTTTGTAAGTCTTTCTTAAAAGCATTCTTTCACTATACATTTCAGATTTGAAATTTGTGTCATTTTTCGTCCCAACAGTGGATTTATGTCCTACAGAACCACTATCTTTCTCCCATTCTTCTAATCATTGAACTACAAATTTTTCTACCACATCATATATACGAGTGCCATCATATGTGTCAAAGCTTTTTTATCTGTTCAACATTCATTTCAGAGTGCTTGAGATCCAACCACTTTCCAAAAAACCAAATCAAATCATAAGAAATAGCACTTGAGCTTAAGATGTGTCTGTTCAGGCACTTGATGCAGTCCAAGTGCTGATTCCAGCACTAACATCTTTTGGTGCGTCTACTGGGAGACGAAGGCCTTGAAACGAAGTATTCTCCCGAGTCTCTTGTTTTAATTGTTGAAGATCAATTCTTGAAGATGAACAGGAATTGATAATTTGAAGAGGACTGCAGTTTTTCACATGGAAACTCCATTTTTCTAGATCAAGTAGCGACTTCACGGGGATGCAGAGACCAGATTTTTAGTGGAAGTTTTGGATAAATAGCTACACCTTTCAGAATTCTAAAAGGGACATCATTGCAGAGGTGGCATTTAATGTTTTTCCTCATTCAGTAGCTGATGATTTGGAGTCTTCTTATAGTGCAGGTATTCAATTCTTTATGAATATCCCGCGTTGTGATTATTTTCATCATGAGCTGCACTATTTTATGATATGGATTCTTTCAGTTTTACTCTTAAGATTCAAAATCCATATGAGGTTTTTCATATATTTGAATGGTTGTACAACATGTTCCATATTGCACGAAGACTTCCATTCAAATCAGATTATAAGTAGAAAATGAATAAGCTCTTTGTTTTGAGAATTTTTTATTAGATTTTAGTTTTCAGTTTGAATCCAGTTTCAGTTTGGAGAAATAATTTGCATAATTGAAATGACGCTTTGACTCCATTACCCAATGGCTAGGCATGCTGGTCTTTTTCAGTCAATGAGAAATATTGCAGGTTGAAGAAATAAGAACTAGATAAGGCACTGGAACTAGAGTTCTTGATAGCCCGCAAGGGGCATATCATCCCCAATTAGAGCCAATGTTAGCATTGGTTTTTATTCCTTTCAAAGTTGCCCTCTCCGTCATTTTTTTTTTTGGCCTCTAGCTCGTTATGATTCAATTCTTTCGAAACCCCTTTTTAACTATTAAAATTCAATTTTTATAGTTAAAACATAGCTTCGCTCACCTACTAACAATCATATCATATTTCCTTTTTAAAATTTACCATATATTTATTTTTTCACAGCTCTACCCACACCATAGCAAACTTTTTTAATATCATATATCATATGATATAACTCACTGCACTTAATAACATTCTGGACCCCTTACCCTTTCATCGCAATCAGCTAATCGCAGTTTTAACTTTTATTCATGTTACAATTTTCGTCTCCTACAAAAATCCTAATTCCCCAATTGCGATGTAAATCAAACCAGGGGATAAACATCAAACTAGGTTTTGTGGGACCTCGAGTCAAAACCCAAAGTGTTCTTTACTACAAGTGCAATTGACACTTAACCTTACCTTTCGCCTTTCGCAAAATCAAACTCTTTCTTTTAGCACTTCATTGCGCATCACAAAACATACTAGTTCGTAGATCAGTGAATATAGCATTTTTCACGTCGCAACTTCGGCGATTACAACATATCGCACTTCGCCAACCTTTAATCCTTGTGATCGTCGTAATATCTTATCACATGCGATGTGCAATATTTATCGCATCGTCGAACCACATCTTATCGCATCGCAAATTTACTTGTTTAACCATATTGCAAACTTATATCCTTTATCGAATGCGATATGCGATGGAACCTATGGCCAACATGTGGCCACTTCAACACTTACCCAAACTTATCTTGCGAAGTAATCTGGGTCGTCTAGTCCAAACATTCTTGTGCACATGAGGAGATTGGCTGTTGGACAGCTTGAAATATTCTTAAGAAAATTCTGCCCCTTTCTGGGTATTGAAAAAAACATTATGGTAGGCCAGAGGATGGTTTATGCTTATTTCAGTCTATGTGAATTCTTCTCAACGGCAACATTATTTTATGCAATATTGCCAGCTTTATTTTTGTTAAGTGGAAAATCATTCCTTCCCGTGATTTCAGAGCCTGCCTTGGCAATTGCAGTTACACTGTTCATTTCAATCTATGGTTTTAAGTTGTTTGAATTTCTACGCATTGGCAGTTCTATTAGAGAATGGTGGAATAACCAAAGGATGCGGCTGATCCAGTATTTATCTCCATTGTTATTGGCCACGTTCGAGGTTTTCATGAATTTACTAAGGGTTTCAGAAATAGTTTTCATGGTGACCCCCAAGGGAACTAGTGACGAGGATGATGCTTACAAATATCATACATTTAGAGACATGCCATTTGTAGAGTACTTTTGCAGTGCATAGGTAGTGATAAATCTGTGGCCATTTGGAAAAGGAATTTAGTGAGGAAAAAGGGAAATATAGTTTATGAAGGTTGCAGAGAAAACGTAACATGCAGTTCAAATACAATTTCTAACCCTTCTATGGGAAAACCAACAGATGAAGTGGAGGTACTATTCTAGGATGGGTACCACACTGCAAATAAGAAGAGAAGTTACAACAGGAAATACCTAAAGTGTTTTTTTATGTGTCCTTTAAATCTCATGTTTTGGTTTTAATTTTTGAAGACCATGCTGCTAGCAACATTTTATTATCATCCTTAGGTTTTCTGTAGAGATTGAGCCTCATAGTTTACTGTGTCGGGAGATTTTTAGTCATTTCCAGGAAATAGTTGCCTTTTATAGAAAATCTAGTTTTATTAGCAAACCCAGGAGGTAGCTATTTTCCAAGAAATTTGAATGCAACAAATTTAGGGGTTGGTTAGGTGGCATATTTGACCCAGATTCCAAGGAAGAACATAAGTAGCAGTTCATCAAATACTTTCCATATTTTAAGGGAATAATTGGTGCAGACAATAGTCAGTTCCACATTTCTTGCAGCAGTGAAGACAGTTAGGGCAGGTGGCAGAAAGAAGCTTATGTGGCAATCAAACAGTTTCATGCTTCAGATTTCTAAGCCCTGAATCATTCAGAAGTTATAAATTTATGTAAAATTTTCATTTGTTTACTATTTTTAGTTTGTTTTTTTTAATTTCATTCCCAAAATTTAGTAGCAGTTTGTTGTGTGCAACTTTATTTAAGTGTTGAGTTTTATGTAATAAAAGGGGGAGATGGTTGGTGGCACAAGGCCGAGTGCCCTGTTCCTGATTCTCATGACATTCCTTAATAGTGTATTGTCGAACACATAATATATTCCAGTTACACTCTTGAGGATTCACAAATCACATGGTGTGTGTATTGTTTTCCCTTCTGTTTTTACATACTTTATCTACCTTTCCAGATTTATCATAAATGTTTTATCTTATGTTTTTATAAGTCTTGTGAACCTCCAAGTCATATGGATCTATTTTTGTAAGTCTTGTTCCAAGCTTTCCTGATTCAATATGTATTTAAGATTGTTCATATCATTCCTTGAGGTGGAATTAAACCCTGTTTCATGTTTTTATAAGTCTTTTGATCTAGCATGCATGTTAATCTGTTTTTGTCAATCTTGAATCACCAAGCATTCCTGATTCATGAAGTCATGTTAGTCAGAAGCATTCCTTGAAATAGGATTCTTAAAATGTAGAATGAGATTTTTGTTAGTCTTTCTTAAAATCATTCTTTCACCATAAATTTCAGATCTGGAATTTGTGTCATTTTTCCTCCTAGCAGTGGATTTTTGTCCTACAGACCCACTGTCTTTCTCCCATTCTTCTAATCATTGAACTACAAATTTTGCTACCACATCATATATACGAGTGCCCTCATATGTGTCAGGGCTTTTTTATCTGTTCAACGTTCCTTTCAGAGTGCTTGAGATCCAACCACTTTCCAAAAAGCCCAATCAAATCATAAGAAATAGCCCTCGAACTTAAGATGTGTCCGGACAGGTGCTTGATGCAATCCAAGTGTTGATTCCAGTGCTAACAAAACCAATGAAGCAAGTACAACCGAAAATACATTTTATTATCTTTGTCTTATTCTTTACATAAAATACATAATTACACAATCAATATGAAGATCGACCTAGTTACACTTTTCAACACTCCCTCTTAACTAGGGAAGTATTCATACAGGTACATGGTCACTTTCAAACTAAAGAATCTCATAAGAAGAATCGGATTTTTAATCTCATCTGTATAGCATCGTATCAACCAGCATTGTCCTAGTGCAAGGCCTTGACTAACAGTCCCATCTCTCAACAATACAATGTGCTACAATGTTTGCAAGACACATGACTAAAAGACATCATAATCATTGTCTCTCCAAGGTACATACCCCACCTAGGTGTTCCCAGAGTATGACCTTCTTGGACTATTATTATCTTGGGTAGCCAGCCCTCAAATAATATCAGTCCATGACCACTCTTATCTTGAATTCCCTATCTTATTCTCAAAGAATATCAAATGTCAGATGATTGCCCAATCCTCCATTCTTTCTTCCAGGTGAAGACCAGAATGATGTGTCTATCCATTATCTTCACTTAGCCTTCACTAAGACTTACTGTTGTTAGTCCTGGTCTAGTGCATGACCCATGTAATAGAGAATCACATGTCACTCCCTCTCAACATAGGAAGGACTTACTTCAAGTTTCTTCCAAGTAAGAAACTTACCACCAGGCTTCCTCTCAACTAGGGTCCTACAGTAGCAATCCAACTACTCATGAATAATTCCTCCCCTCGATGTCATGGGTTTTAGTATTGAGGAATCTTCCACTTTTGGCTTCATAAGGCACAAATCATCCACACTTTCAGTCCCGAGTCATGTCCACTTATCAGAAAGTGATTCATCGGTCTTTCTCATCTGGTCCATCGTTATGCCATGTTGCTTTTATTCGAATCATTTACAAGGATCATGCATCCTTTCTCATGATTAGTAGCCCTGCACAAATTCATCCAGATAATGATCTTTTAAAACAAAAGTTACCTCAGTGATGATCTTTCACTATGACATCTTCCTATAGGCATCAACATCCTTTATTCATATTGACACATCTCCTAATGATATGTTTTGTCAAGGATCTTCTTATTTACCAGACTTCTGTCAGAGTCTATATATCCTCACAGGAGATCTCCTAGTCACATCTTCTTGGCTCCTGGATGGTAACTGCATCTTGACACGGTTGCATTTCATGATCTCTTCCTTTTTGCACATTCTCCATTTCTAGGAGCTTACAAACTTTCTAGTTTCTTGTTTATATACAACCACCTCATATTCCATGAGGACATATTATGTTGATTTCATATTTCAGTGCACCGAGAGATCCTTCTTCATAGATCATACTTATAAATATGGAATTCTATTACCTACAACCATATGACTTGATTTCACAACATATAGCTTCAAAATATAAATATATACATACCTCATACCTTTTTCCCTTGAGTCATACTGTAGAAATTTCTCTATAATGAAGAGCTTCAGTCCCTTGGCCTCCTCCATCAATATGTCATCACATCCCATAATTTTGTTTTCATGATGACCCTTGATCTTAATGACAGCTTTCCATTAGTAATGTTATCAGAGAGGTTTTCCCGGAGTTGTTTCACCAAGAGATCCTACCATGCTTCGATCAGGATGATACACTGCTTCCTATCATACAAACAACAGAAAACATCTAAGGAGAAGATGATTTCATTCATAGTGAATATCCCTTGCTTCTTCTTTCTTGGATTTCTTTGCATCAGGTTCCTTCCTCATTTTAGAGACATGGGATTCTTCCCTATTTCTCTTGTCCTTTTTAAGATTTAGGAAAATCTCTTTTACAATTCCCAATTTCATCACATCAAATCATTGTGCTTTGCCCATACTATATTGTGGACCAAACTTATCGAATCTTCCTTTCTTCCTTGATGTGGCTACAAAGGCTTGATTCCCTTCACTTGATCCTGTAACACCTTTGGCTTTCAATCTCATTTCCTCTATTTTACATAGAGACCCTAAATTGTGGAATGGTGTGCCTTAGTTATTCCTGTATAAACCTAAAGTGAAGTTTCCCCATTCTTCTGGAAGAGCATTCAGCACCACTGTAGTCATCTCAGTGCTAGACATTACTTCTCCTAATTCCTGTAGTTGATCTGCAGTACTCATGAAGAATAGCTCCACCAATTTCTCATATATTCCTTTTAGATGATTTTAGATTTGATACATCTAAGACGAGAGAATATTTTATAGATTCTGTAATAATCCTTTAGGCTCTTATATCTCCCTTCATGTGTTTGTCATGACTTCATTTTCCTTGTCTTATATGCATGAAAGTTTGAAACCCTAACGATTTTTTTGCTTTATTTGCAAAGAAGACATTTTGATAGATTTACATAAAGTCATAGATACTTACTTGAAAAACTGACTTTCTCCTTCAACATCTTCCTTGATGATGTTGTATATCTTCAAAAATTGAAGTCCTCCTTCTAACAATGTCTTGAATGTGAATATATTATGACAAAATGCTACATTCTTGATGGAGTTGATTATTTAAATGAGATAGGAGATATTGAAGTAGCTAAAGAGTCTTCCTTGCAAACTGATTTGAATTTTCAACCCAAAATTTGAGCTCCGCTTCCTGGAGTGTGTTAGACTCCTGTATTTTTACAGTATCACAATATGGCTGCCTATTCCTTATATTTTTTATGCTAAAAATAATATTCCCTGACTATCATTTATTTTCAGAAATCTCACTGCCTTCATTATTTTTCATTTAACCTCAGCATTACCCTCTCATTTTAACTTTTCTGACATTCCCATGCTCTGAAACCCCCATTTTTAACCCTAAAACCCCATATATATAACCTTTTCCCCTTCTTAAACCCCTTTCACTAGCTAAAATGCCATTCCCATTGCTAATATCCCTTCCTCTTCACTCATTCCCCTTCTTTCATTAAAAACAATGTAAAAACCCATTTTTACATTGTTTTTAAATAAATTTTAAACTATCGGGCCCCACTATACAATCCATTCTCGATATATTTTTAACCCCCCTCCTAAATTTTTTCTATTCCCCTACCTTATACTATTTTCCTGCTTATCCTATATCCCTCCCCCACTATATTTATCCCAGGTCCCACTTTGATAAACCCTGTTTATTAAACCCCGACCCTTATTGTGTTAAAAACCCCGACTTACCTTTATATTTAAGCGCCTCCGCTTCAAACTATTTCCCCCCGCTTTTCATTTCATTTACCCCTCCACGTTAATATTAAAACTGGCCCCACTTTATGTTTTAACCTGTCGTTCCATTCAATCCCGACCTCACCATCCAAACCAACCCGTCATTTCATTAAAGCCCGACCACCGTCCAATTTTCACCCTCTCATCCATCGGCCCCCGCTCCATATCGCACCCCCAACTACACGTTGTTCATAACCTTTGGAGGGTTGCGAAATGGGTGGTTTTGCAACCCTCCCATCCGCCACACATCGCCACCTCGCTTCGTCGCATCCCCCTGAACCAAAACCGAAAACCATTCCATCACCGCGCGATAAACCGTAAACCATCTTCCTCTTAGACCGCCCGGTCCCACCTCTTACCATCCATTCGAAACTCTAACAGCTGTCCAATTTCCCCTATATGATCCAACAACCTACATTCCTTTTCACACTCCCTGCCTATCCGCCTCCTGTCAAAAATCATAGGGTATGGATTCGAATGTTTTTCCGCAACAGAGGATTATGAGCAGAAGAAAGGAAAAAGTAGGAAAGGAGCAATTAGGGTAAATATTGAAAGGGATAAAAGATGCAGTTAAAGGACAAAGTTAAGGAAAAGGTAGATAAAGAGCTAAAATAAGAAAATTACAAGTAACAACAAAGGCAGTGAAAGAGATAAACGAAGCATTCAAGGATAAAGGTGAAACAGGTGAAAGGCTAATCCAGATTTATGCAGGAATGCAACAGAATACACATATAACCATAAATAAAAATATGCAGTGGAAACAACACTTCATTTCATTAATATCAAAGAACTGAAATTTGCTTACAGGAAAAATGGAAATAAACTAGCTAGGGCGCTGGTAGCTTATCTCTGAGAAGAGATGTGGAAGCTACAGGCCTCTGAACTGTGTTACAATGAGGCTCAAGGGTCTATTTATTATTTAGAAACATTGGAGAAATCTAAACGTCCAAAAACCTAACCCTAGGAGATGAAGCGCCAAAACTATGTGCCTCGTTTGGGTAATTTGGTGTTTCAACTTCTCGGGGACGTAACATTGGAAAACGATCTTCGTTTGACGCATATCATACCTCATTAGAAAGATATATCCGAGCATAACTTTTGATGTGATCAACATTGATCCATGGTCTCATGTTGCTCTTGGTTTTCCCAAAAAACGTCGTTTAGGGCATCAAAACGGCTCTGGAAGTTCAGGACCCGAAAAAACTGCTAAAAATAGTAAGTTGTGCTGCAACTTAAAATCTGAATGAACTAATGGTGGGGGTTCAAATGGAATAGGTGGGTGGCCACCAATATCCACTTGGATCATTAAGGCCCCAAAACAACTCCGAGATTGTAGGACCCAAAAACCTACTAAAAATAGTAAGTTGTGTTGAATGTGAAAAGCTGCAAGAATTGATGGTGCTAGTCCAAATGGAATAGGTGGGCGGCCACCGATATCCACCTGGATCATTCCTCCCTCCTTAGGAAGCAATGGTCCCCATTGCATTGAGATCCTCCATGAGATGAGGCAAATTCTGTTGAAATGGGTATTATATTTGTTGAAGATGTCATGGACCTACGAGCAGACATGCTGGATGCATTTAGTAATTTTGGTGTCTTTATCAGCCTTAGGTATTACATGTGTGGATTCTGTATGTTTAGTTGCAGGTGGTATGGAAACATCAAGCGGCGGTGCATCGAGGGTTAGATCAATGGAGTGCTTGTCCTGATAGTATAGAGGAACCTCTGTGAGTGAGGAGAAAATGTCCTCGTATTCATCCATGACTTTTTCCATCTACTACAATAGTTCAGGGGAGCCTTGTTTTGAGGTTGTGGCCACAATATTCTTCTTTCCCTATGAGCGATTTGTAAGGAAAATAAATTTCCTAGTTTTGGAAACAATCTTACTGTGTTTTTTTGCAGTAGTCAAAGAGATGGCAGGAGACGGTACTACCTCCGGTATCCTGTACAAGTTATTTCCCAAAGTAATAATAACAACATGAGGCCTAGACTCATACACAGGATGTCGCCTCCACAAGTATGGTTGGCCCAATAATACATCAGCTACATTAAGAGGAGCAACATCACATAATACCTCATCCGTGAATGGCTTGATGCTGTACGGAACGCGACACTGTTGGAGGATGCAGATATCTGTCCCTGGGTGAAGCCATCCAATGGTATATGGCTGCAGGTGTGCTATTGTCAGTAGGCTGAGCCACTTCATGACCTCTACTGAAATGAGGTTCTTTTGGCTTCCGCTATCGACAAGGAATTGTAGTGGAGAACCCTTCACCCACATCTGCAAATGGAAGAGGCACTCCCCCTCCTTTGGATCCTCGGGATCCTCCCTCTGGATCTTGGTGGTGGAAAAAATGGCACTAGGATCCGCATCAATGATTTTCTTCCCTTTTTCATTGCCTTTGTCTGGTTCTGACTCAAGATCAGAAAATGCATCTGATTTAGGTGCCTTTAGTTCGGCCACCAACGACTGTTTGGCCCGACACTCGTTTGTGCTATGAGTGGGGCTGTTATGAAATTCACACCACTTCCCTGTGTCCTTATTTGGATTTTTGGTGTTGTTCTGAGTCACCCTACTTTGGCCTTTCCCCTTGTTCTGCGGTTCAAGGGCACCTTTCACTAGTTTCGGATTCGCAGATCCAAAGTCTCGCTTCTTCTGCTTAAATTTCTGCTCGATCTTGGTAGCATAGCGATATGTCATGCCAAGCGATGTAATGTTGAGGAAATCCATTTCCTCTTGAATGTGTTTGTGCAGATAGCCGCAGTACTTGAGCACCAAATGCCTTTCTGAATCTTTAATACCCAACTTTGTGCGCAGGGTATGGAACAAATTCGTTAGTTCGTGCACATCTTGATCCCTTTGTTGTCGCAGTGTGGTCCATTGGATGTATTTGTCCTCATAGCTCCCCACGGGGTAATATTGTTCCTTGATGCCATCTTGGAATGAATTCCAAGTGGGTGTCGCCGAGAACAGAAAGGGTTCCCCTTCGTCCTCTTGCTCACAGTAGGTGTCCCACCAGTCTTTGACATGGGGAGCGGCTTTGAGGAGTGCAAAAATAATCTTCTCGGTCAGAGAAATCATGGACCGAGAAATACCCTTCCAGCAAATTTAACCATATATCTATAGCGTCTGCTTCTATCTAGCCTGCAAATATAGGAATGTCAAAGTTTACCTGTACCTTGAAGGGAGTGGTGTCTCCAGAGTGGTTGTTGGATGCAGATGCACCGTAGGTGGGCATTCGTTGAAGGATCTGAGCAAATTTATCCATCATCGCATTCCTTTGTTTCTCGAGGGCCTCCTCAAGAAATATTTTGATAGGATCTCCTGCTTCCTCGTCTTTATTTTCTTCCTCCATGGGAGGTCGTCGGGGTTTGCGAAGCTGATCTTGCAAGGGTTCAACCAGATCGAGCCCTAACTCCTTATACCCTGACCGTGTTGGGGGCATGCAAAGAAAAACAAAGAAAGAGAAGACCACTCTGATACCACTGATCCAGATTTATGCAGGAACGCAACAGAATAAACATATAACCATAAATACAAATATGTAACGGAAATAACACTTCATTTCAATAATATCAAAGAACTGAAATTTGCTTATAGGCAGAATGGAAATAAACTAGCTAGGGCACTGGTAGCTTATCTTTGAGAAGATATGTGGTAGCTACAGGCCTCTAAACTATGTTATAATGAGGCTTGAGGGCCTATTTATTATTGAGAAACAATGGAGAACTCTAAACGTCCAAAAACCTGACCCTAGGAGATGAAGCGCCAAAACTATGGGCCTCGTTTGGGTAAATTGGTGTTTCAACTTCCCGAGGACATAACTTTGGCATACGACCTCCGTTTGATGCATATCATACCTTGTTATAAATATCTATCTGATGATTACAACTTTCAATGTGGGATACATTGATCCATGGATCCATGTTGCTCTCGATTTTCCCAAAAAACGTCGTCTAGGGCCTCAAAACGACTCCGGAAGTTCAGGACCCGAAAAAATGCTAAAAATAGTAAGTTGTGTTGCAACTTAAAAACTGAAAAAACTAATGGTGGGGATTCAAATGGAATAGGTGGGTGGCTACCAATATCCACCTAGATCATTAAGGCCCCAAAATGGCTCCGGGAGTGCAGGACCCGAAAACCTGCTAAAAATAGTAAGTTGTGTTGAATGTGAAAAGCTGCAAGAATTGATGGTGCGGGTCCAAATGGAATAGGTGGGTGGCCACCAATATCCACCTAGATCAAAGGCAGATAAAGATAGGTTAAAGGTTAAAGGACAAATCAAAGAGAAAATCAACGAGGAAGGCAAAGCCAAATGTCAAGGCCAATCAGCATTTACCCTTCACAACCATGTTCGCCACCTCCAACTTAATTTAGATTTAATGAAAGCTACCACAATTAATATTACATTCAGAGATATTTTAGCATAAATTCAGAAGTTATTATAAAATTTAAATTTGCAGGCAGTTAGTCAAAGATATTTTAAAGTTAGCTCAGAAGTTAATTTGAAAGTTATTGTTACAGTAAGTCTGTCAGAGATATTTTGGCTTGGGCCTTGCATGGTCTCAATTGTCAAAACTTCATTTACTCTGTACTAAATGTAGTCTATCACCCTAGATTAGGGCAACCTTCTTGGTTGCATTTAAATACTGCATGTGTTTTTCATTATTAGTATTGGTTTTTTTGGTTGGACTTTGTTTAGAAGTTGAGTTGCAAAGATTATTGTATTGGACCACTATAATTGTATTTGAGCTGGACATCAATGATACAAGCATGCTTATAGGATCCTTGAGCTATGTTAATGGTGATTTTATCCCTCTTTTGTTAATGTTTTTTTCTCTATTTTTCCCTGTTGTACATCAATCTCCCTGATAGCATAACATAGATTTTAGGTTAAGACATGTTGCATGAGCACCTTAATTTTGTCTATTACTGTTATCTCAATTTTTTCCTCCGCAAAGTATAACTAAAGAATTCTTAACTTCTCTTTATTTTTACCTAGTTGTTATCTTGAGGTTTTACTAGTTTCTTTTGAAGTTTAACTAAGGAATTCTTAGCTGCTCTTTAGTTTCTCTGAAACTGTTATCTTGAGGTTTTTACTTGTGAAGTTGAGTTAAAGTATTCTTAACTACTCTTTACCCCCACTGAACAGTTGTCTTAAATTTTTTCCTCTAAAGACCTGAATACATAATTCAGAGACTATCTACTCTGCATTTTTGTTGAAGTATAACTAAAGAATTCTTAACTGCTCTTTAGCTTTACAGAACTCACTACCATCTCATATTCATCTTGCCACGGAGATCCATTTGACATAGTTAGCTTGCCCTATGAAAACCCTTGAATAGTTGATGTACAACTCAGCCCTTTTATGACTCCATAGCCCAATGGATTAAGCTTCCCACATTCTATCTATCTAACCAAGCAAACAATGAAACAAACAACCCTAATCTCTATAACTAGCCTAAAATCAGAAACTACAATCATAAAGCTAAATCATTTAATCATAAACACAGAGAGAGCCCTCTCTGAGCCTAGGAAGGCTAGGTCCTAGACTCCAAAGTGGTTTGATGTTGTTCTCTGCCATTTGTTCTTGCCAATCTTACAAATTACAGGGAGCTAACAGAGTGTCTCCTTTGTAAGTAGCCCTTGAGATTAGCACCTTAGCTCTGATACCATGTTGAGAATTTGGAGGGATGGTGATTAATACAAATTCTCTTCTTGATAATTACTTGTGATCTTACTTCAGTTACTTATGTCTTCTTTCCTTTATCTTAGTTAGTCTTTCATCAAGTCAATTATCAAAATGCATGAGACACAAAATTAGGCTCCTAGAGCCAGGGCAAAACCTCTCCCTCTTGGAGAGGAAAACCCGCAAAGAATTCTTCTTATAGATCTTCAAATGACAAGTACCATGACCAAGACTTAGACTCTTGACCTATAAATATGCATCCAAAAATGCTGTCACTGCTCCTTTGTCTGCCTCAATTTTGATCTTTTATTCCTGCTCCAATTTACACTAATCTGTAACAACCTTAGTGATCTTAAATTGTGAGAACAAATTATTTCTTATACAGAGAATGACAGTACGGGGGCTTTTACTGGTTATTTCACCTTTACTAGAAAGGATGAAACCAGAAGCTTATGGCCCACAAACTGGCTCTACCTAAAGAAATAAAATGTAAACACTGAAATAGATCCGATCAATGATAGTATTTGTTTATGTGCTAAGTATTCATTAATCAAAATTTTATGTGTGAATAAGCAAGTTCGAGTATTCTGCAAATGAAGTAATGTGGTTTGAAGTGAAACTAATGAGTTATGTTCACTGTATAAGTCTGATTGGGAAAAGTGTAATTATGAAAATTTGCTGTTTACTATAGAAGAATCTGAAATATAACAGCAAAAATGCACAGCATAACAATAAGCATTTTTTTAAGCAGTTCACCCCTCTCTTGGGCTACCTCTGCTGGGTCCAAAAGCCTCTAATTAGGCTTTTCCCTCTTTCATTAATGCTCAAATTGTGAATTACACTATGTAGAAAGCCTCAAAAGGAAAAATAAGCTGCAAATTCAGAAACAGAGGACTGAAATCAGTATAAATCGACTATTTATTCACCTCCAATGGATGAGTATAGTCCAACACAGCTGATCTTTCATTAGGCCCTGGTAGCTCCACAACCAAAATCGCTTGTAAAATCACTAATAGAGCGCCCTGATGGCTCTGCAACCTATCCCAACAGCTCCAGAATGCTTCAATACCCCCAAATCAAAAAACAATTCATCCCAAATGGACTTCCCTAGCCAAAGTTATGGCTAACTGAAGTTTTGCCCAGTTAGGGCTAGAAAAGCTCCACCAAATCTAATGGAACTCCAGATAGCTCCGATAAATTAGGGGTCGGCGCCTAAATAGGTGGAGGCCGCCAAAATTTTGCCAAGATGTGAGGGCTAAATTGATAAGACCCATAGGACCGCAACCTCCGGCATTCTGTTGAACCAACTTACGTTAAACGCGGCATAATATAAGGTTTTTAAAACATATCTTAAATTAAATTCCGCTCCATATGCCCAACCGTTCAACGGTTAAACGCGCCACTTGCATTGACTATGGTTCAAATATGTATTTGGCGCCAATGTTTAAACAAACAACACCGTGGCCCAACGGTTAGAATGCTCCGTTGGCTCAGCCCCGACCCGGTTTCAAATCCTGTTGCGTGCAAATAAATTTTGATATGCCATTTCGTTTGGACCTTGGGGCCACGTGGCGGCCTCCGGGCTGGCCACGTGGCGCCTTTTCATTGGCTGCCACTAGAATATTCCACAGAATATTTTGTGGAATATTCCACAGAATATTCCCAAAATATTCTGTGTAATATTCTTTTTTTAATAAAAAATATTTTATAAAGTCAATTTTGGCCCTTATTTTACTAAAATTGGAAGACTTCAAAATTGAATATCTTCCTCATACGGTGTCAATTTTCAGTGTCGTTCACGTCTACAAGATCTTTTTTCCGAGCTCTTTCCATTTAATCTGGTTCAAACCAATTCTGAGCAACTTCATTTTTGAGCATTTTTCTACAAGAGACTTGATCTCCTGATCACACCTCCCAAATGGGAAGCTTTTGGACCCTCAAAAGCTTTCTGATTATTGAAACTGATGATGTGGAGACTGATTCTAAACTCTTCCACCCTTGAATAACTAAAATCTACCCGATTTCATCAAATGAAGCTTTTGAGAAAATGATAATCTGTCTCTGGAATCAACTGATCTACCATTGCTAAGATTGACGGAGTCATGATGCAAATGATTAAAATTTGCAGAACAGCAATTGTAATCTGCAGAAAACAAAAAAAAACAAAAAAACAAAAAACAAAAAATTTATACATTGATCAAACTTCCCAGAAAACTTAAAATAACTGTCACCTTGCAAACTGTTCCCATGGCGAATTCTACCATTCTGAAACCAACTTTTTCCCATGCTGAATTGTGTGTCCTTCTTGCTTGCACTGCTTTGCTTTGACACTTCATTCTCTGCATTGGCTGACCCAAAAGGTAATTTATGCAACATAAAATCATCTTTTTTCAAAGACAAATTGTTATCAAACTGAGACAAATCATTAGCAACATCATAAAAAGGCGAATGCTCAAAATCTGGTCGTTTCAACATTAACAAAGTTAGACTTTGACTTGCATTAACCAGTCTTTTCAATTGACTTGCATGGAGTAAAGAAGATTCTAGCTTCTTCTTGTGAGCTCTCACAATGTACTCTTTACCATATTTGAACAATTGATACTTGTTTTCATGGCGATGAAAGATAGCCTTCCTGTCAAATAAATAAGGACTTCCCAAAACATTACCTGAGATATCAAGCGGTACCACATCAAGTTCCATTGTGTCAATAAAATGTGCAGTTATTGCAAAGCACAATATGCACTTCCTTGAGACTTGCAAATTGGCATCCTTGCATATCCATCCAAGTGGATAAGGCTTTGGATGTGGATTGGTCTCAAGTTTAAGCTGCTTGACCAAGTCTTCAGATATAAGATTCGCTTGTGACCCACCGTCAAATAGTGTGTCAATTTTGGTATGTTTTGAAATTACCCTCACATGGAAAAGCTCTATCCTCCTCTTTTCTTCATGAGTATCTTTGTGACAATTCAAAGAGCTAGAACTGGGAGTTGTGTCTTGCACCATTTCTATCCCCTTAATATTCTTTAAAACCATGGCTATGCTTTTTGTCTCATCTCCTGAGTCTGACCCTAAGTCTAGCTCAACTGTTGCTATAGTTTTCTCCTTTTCTTTGGTCTTGTTTTTGTTCTTGTATTTTTCTAGTTTCAGTTCAGGATGAAGCTTCCAACAATGATCTTCATCATGAATTGTCTTTGAACAGTTCTTGCAAAAGAACTTTCCTTTGTCTTTTCTTGAATTTCCAACTCTCTTCTTTCCTTTGTTTTTGAAATTACTATCCTCATCAAAAGTATTCTTTCCTCTAGCTTCTAAATGTGTAGCCTGCACACAGACTTCATCTAAGATGGTAGGATTGAACATTAGAATAGTATGTTGCAGATAATTGTGCAAACCTCCTATGTATTTCAACAAGGTGTCTTGACTTTGTAAGTCTACTCCAAGTAGAAGTGCTCTCCTTCTAAACTCTTGGGTATAATCTTGCACATTTTGACCCTTAAGTTGCCTAAAATTTTTCCAATTCATGATTGCTTTCTGAATATGAGCAAGAGGATAAAAATGTTTCTTAATAGCAGTAATAAACTCATTTCAAGTTAGAGTTATCTTACCATGCTTTTTAATTTCCTCCCTGGTCTTGGCTTCCCACCAAACCAAAGCTGCTCCATCCATTCTCAAAGAGGATAATTGGATTTTTGTGTCATCATCATGCAAATTCTGAATCCTTAGATAGACTTCCAGCTGTCTAATCCAGTTATCCAATTTTTCTGCATTCACATCACCATTAAACATCGACAACTCAAACTTCACATCAAGCTTTAACAAAGGATTTTTAAGAGATGCTTTTGTTTTGTGTGACTGATTAACAGAAGTAGAAGAGGATGATGTGGAGGAAGAGGATGACGATGGAGATGGTGGATCACCATTTCCTCCATTCCCTTTCTTAGACTCATCTTTGTCTTTCTTTCCTCCTAAAGAATCTCCTTCTTCTTTTTGGTTTCTAGACCCTTCTCCAGCAATTCTATCATTTCTCTCCTGGTATAGGATCCTAACCATCTCATTCATGTCCAAGAAAGATTTTCTAAAGACTCTTTATTCTTCCTTGGGATCCATTTCCTCATGTACTTCTCCTTCTCTGGAAGACATGTTTGTGGCTGATTCTAAGGCTAATGAGGATGAAATGGAAGGTGGAGATAATGGCACCCTACCCCTCCTTGGTTGAGGATTAACTTGTGCTCTAACCAATTGACCTTCCCCTCTTTTCAATTTCAGCCTAGTAAGCATCAAATTTTGCAGAATAACACAATATTCTTGCACAAATGTCACAAACTCTTAAGCAAAACCTAAAGCTCTGATACCAATCTGATCTGAAATTGTGAGAACAAAGTATTTCTTATACAGAGATTGACAGTAGGGGGCTTTTACTAGTTATTTCACCTTTACTAGAAAGGATGAAACCAGAAGCTTCTGGCCCACAAACTGGCTCTGCCTAAAGGAATAAAATGTAAACACTGAAATAGATCCGATCAATGAAAGTATTTGTTTGTGTGCAAAGTATTCATTAATCAAAATTTTATGTGTGAATAAGCAAGTTCAAGTATTCTGCAAATGAAGTAATGTGGTTTGAAGTGAAACTAATGAGTTATGTTCACTGTATAAGCCTGATTGGGAAAAGTGTAGTTATGAAAATTTATTGTTTAATATAGCAGAATCTGAAATATAACAGCAAAAATGCACAGCATAACAGTAAGCATTTGTTTAAGCAGTTCACCCCTCTCTTGGGCTAACTCTGCTAGGTCCAAAAGCCTCTAATTAGGCTTTTCCCTCTTTCATTAATGCTCAAATTATGAATTACACTGTGTAGAAAGCCTCAAAAGGAAAAATAAGCTGCAAATTCAGAAACAGAGGACTGAAATCAGTATAAGTCGACTCTTTATTCACCTCCAATGGATGATTATAGTCCAACACAGCTGATCTTTCATTAGGCCCTGGTGGCTCCACAACAAAAATCGCTGGTAAAATCACTGGTAGAGTGCCCTGATGGCTCTGAAACCTATTCCAATAGCTCCATAATGCTTCAATACCCCCAAATCAAAAAAAAATTCATCCCAAATGGACTTCCCTAGCCAAAGTTATGGCTAACTGAAGTTTTCCCTAGTTAGGGCTAGAAAAGCTCCACCATATCTGGTGGAACTCTAGATAGCTCCGATAAATTAGGGGTCGGCGCATAAATAGGTGGAGGCCGCCAAAATTTCACCAAGATGTGAGGGCTAAAGTGATAAGGCCCATAGGACCGCAACCTCCGGCATTCCGTTGAACCAACTTACGTTAAACGCAGCATAATATAAGGTTTTTAAAACATATATTAAATTAAATTTCGCTCCATATGCCCAACCGTTCAATTGTTAAACGCGCCACTTGCATTAACTACGGTTCAAATATGTATTTGGCACCAATTTTTAAACAAACAACACCGTTGGCCAATGGTTAGACCGCTCCGTTGGCTCGGCCCCAACCTAGTTTCAAATCCTGTTGCATGCAAACAAATTTTGATATGCCATTTCGTTTGGACCTTGGGGCCACGTGGCGGCCTCTGGGCTAGCCACGTGGCGCCTTTTCATTGGCTGCCACTAGAATATTCTGAAGAATATTCTATGGAATATTCCACAAAATATTCCCAGAATATTCTGTGGAATATTCTTTTTTTAATAAAAAAATATTTTATAAAGTCAATTTTGGCCCTTTTTTTACTAAAATTGGCAAACTTCAAAACTGAATATCTTCCTCATACAGTGTCGGTTTTCAGTGTCGTTCACGTCTACAAGATTTTTTTTCCGAGCTCTTTCCATTCAATCTGGTTCGGACCAATCCTGAGCAACTTCATTTTTGAGCATTTTTCTACAAGAGACTTGATCTCCCGATCACTTAGAGAACTCGGTCTCTAATACAATCTTGTAAATTGGGATTAGGAAGATTTACCTTCCTCTTTTTCTCACATTGCAATAACCCTTAGACTTTGTATCACAACATAATCATTAATCTTAGCCCTTCTTATTACATGACATTCGAATGTATAGAACACACACTTTGTTGAACTTCCTTCTGACTTCTCCACAAGTATCTCAGATTGACTGCACATTAATTAACACCACAGATCCGACTTCTTAGCTTCAGACCCGCACTTTGATTTCTGAGCTTAGTCGCAAGAAGTATCTCCTGAAATCCGCATTCATATCTACATTCACATAACTTATGAAATCTGCTTTCGATTATCTTCTTAAATCCACAATAGTCATCCACAAAATAGTTTGTATTGTCTGCACTTCTTCATGAGTGTATTATGCACTTCTTCATATGTATCATTCGCATTTCTTCATTTGAATAATCCACACTGTATGTTACATATTATCTACACTGTATGTTGTCACTTTAGAGAGAATCCACATTTTTATGCTGTGTCATTTCAGAGAGAATCTGCATTGTTATCTTGTACAAATAATTCGCAATTTTCTGTGTTTATATAGAGGTGATATCTCTTTCTTTAGGCCGACCATTCAGACAGTGAGTAGGCCGACTAGATAACCAAGTATATAAGCCGACAAGTAGTGTATGTACTCCAGCATTTAATGAGGAATTTTCTTCATTGTATATGATGCTTATATTCCAGCATTGATGGAGGTTGTATATAGCTATTTCTTTAAGGATTTGTGTCAAGGTTCATGACAAGGTCTGGAGCATATACCTATTTACTAGACACTTAATAACACATGAAACTAGAAGAAAACCCTAATAGACATCAAGAATAATTCTATAAAAAAATCTTGCTCATGAAACCCATGAAGCAAGTACAACCAAAAATACATTTTATTATCTTTATCTTCTTCTTTACATAAAATATATAATTACACGATCAATATGAAGACCAACCTAGTTACACTTTTCAACAGTTTAAACAGATGTGCATAAAGGAGGAACTTAGGTGTTAAGCAGGATGGGTAAAGGTGGAAAAGTTAACCGCTCTGAGCCAACTAATACCAGATTCGTCAACCATAGATAAAAGCCCCAATTTCAAGCAGTAGGCTGGTACAAGTTTCTACAGAAATTCACAGGGGAAAATGTAGTTGTTTCACAAGCCTTTGCTGAAAGTTTTGACGGGGAGAAAGTGAAGCTTGGAAGAAAAACCTTCAAAATCACCAAGACCATTATAACCAGGGCTACTCAGACTTCAGCTACTAGATAATATTGATTCAAAAAGAAAATGTTGCGAGCAGATGTAAGTTTTTTCCTCAAACCTGAGCACATAAATGTCAATTGGACTCCTACTATGCATATTTCATGTTTTAGGCCAAAATGGCAGCATGTCATAACCGCTGTGCAATGCTATATAACTTTTGAGGGTAGATTATCTACTGTTCATCAATATCAAGTGAGATTTATGTCTCATATATCAGGTTCCAAACCTATGAATTTTCCTTTATTTCTCTACAAATACTTGTTAAAAATGTCTTTGAAGCTACAGAAGGTCCCTAATTATTCCCTGCATAGCCTCTATCATAGAGGCTTAATCAAGATGTTGGTGGTCTATCACCTTAAGAAAAAGAGAACTACCTGGGATAAATTTCTAACAGATGAAGGATTTGGTAACTTCAATTCTAGGAGGAGGGTAGGGAGACCTAAGAAACAAAATGTACAAGAAGAAAAAACTGGCTCAACACCTATGCCAAATAGTTCACAAGAAGCTCAGTCTATTCCATAAATGTGTATACAAACTAGAAGTTCAGATAAAAGAGCCAAAATTGAATTTGTCACTCCCATACCAATGGTACAGCCAGCAGAAAATGTTTATACAAGGAAAACTTCAAAAGAACCCCAAACTTTAGCATCATTCAGAAGAGAACATGCAATTAGATTCAAGCAAGGGAAAACTCAGCCTGATAAAGAGGTTAAATATATAGGTGAGGAAAACATGGCCTCTTCGTCAAGACATAAAGGAGAAAGGAGATTGATCTTAGCAAAAGAAACTTCAGAGGAAGTCAGTCCTAAAGTACCAGTTCAACACTATGTTCTAGAAATTGCAAGAGAGCAAGAAGAAAAAAATAACACCCCTTCAGTAGAAGAACCCACGTTAGCTCAATTATTTTCTTCTCTTAATACATCCAAGACATATACCAGAAGAAAGGACAAGAACATCATTCACTCCTATTCATATTTCAAAGAAGACAGTACTGAAGAGGATTTCTCAGACATAGACTATGAGGCGGGTCAGTCTAGCAGCATGATGCAAAGAAGAAGAGGGGTTTCTTACATTCCCAACCCATACATCAAAATACCTCACACTAGGCCCAAAAACAAGCTAAGATTGAACATCAAACTCATTGCTAATCCTAGGCTGAAAGATGAAATTATAAATGTTGATGAAAGCCCAAGAAATGAAGTCAAGAAGAACAGAGCCCAGAAATAGAAACATGCAGGAAAAGGAAAAGCTAAAATACTCTCTAAGGCAAAGTCCCTCAAAATATTTGCTTCTATACTTGATTTTATTTAAACATTTAAGGCAAATCAAAGAAGAAGAAGCACACATTTTTGGCTTAATCAACAAATGCAGCTATTTACAGGGTTTCCAATAGTAGCTATATGTTTCTGAAAGGTAGCTATTATTTCCTAAATTTTTGTATAAAGGATGTGGAGGGAGTTTTTGTTCAAATCTCGAAGGATGACACTGAAGGATAATTACATACATGAAATATCAATAGAGGAAGTTGTTGCCAAGTGTCAATTAATAAATTTCTCTTCCAGATGTTAGATTCAGTTGATATTTTTGCAATTTTTGGGGGAAAGATCCAGATGCCATCTTTAGCTGTTAGTTGCACTTTTTGAGGAAGTGGTTATACCAGAAAATAGGATCAGTTTGCCACATCACTCCAGCCACTTCGAACTATATGCCATCATGTTGTTTTTCTTTATTATGTTGCACTACTTTGTATTATTGTTAAGGATAAGCTTCACCTCATGTATAGGAATATGATAACTCCTTTAGAACATATTCACACTTTTTGTGGAAATATCAACATAATATCTCTTGTATATATATGATGAAACTCAATAGATAAAAGGTTTGTGGTTTGTGAATCTTATACTCATGTGATCAATGTACTCTTTCAGTTAATGATATTGAATAACACTTTTGAGTAATTATTACTATCTTGATATGTGTATTATTGATCCTTCTTATGTGTTTCCATACCTAAATATTTTTAGTTCCAGTTTGTAGCTTCAATGTTGTTATATGTTTTTATGAGCCTCTTGATGTGTTTATGTACCTTATCAATTTTTATCAGTCTTACTAAGTAAGATTTCTTGATGAGATGTGCATAATAACTGGTTAAAGAGCATTCCTTATGACAATGACTTTTAATGATGTTCAATAAGATTATTGTACATCTTATGATAGCCTTCTTTTATTGAATATATTATCAGACTGGTTCTTGTGTTGTTTTTCATCAAAGTAGTGGATTTATTCCTTGCAGACCCACTGTTCCTTCTTTTATTCCATACTTTCTTCCTGTCGTAGGCTAGAAACTTTTTTTTTGCTACCATATCAGGTCTAAATACCCTCATTGGTGTGACTATGAATTTTTCTGAAACCCTTTTCAGTGATTGAGAGCTTTAACTGCCTACAAAATATATAATTCAAATCATTACATTTCCCTAGAGCTTAGGATGTGACTTGTCAAGCACGTGAAGTAGTCCAAGTGTTGATTCCAGCGCTAACACAAGGAAATGCATATTTCAATTTGCTATTACTGCAAACTTTGTTGATGAAGTCGAGTTAGATGTGGTTCCACTTGAAATTTCCAGGATTATCTTGGGAATTCCATATTTGTATGATAGGAGAGTGGTGTTTTATCGCTATGAGAAAAAATATCATTTTCTTAAGTATGGGGTGAAGTATATTGTGAGAGCTCATCGCAAAAATCTGAATATTTCTTTAGTTAATGTAGGGAAAATGAAGAGGCTAGTTAATGCAAGTAAAAATTTTGTGCTTCTCATGATCAAGAAAAAGGATGATGCTGACAATGAATCCTTTGAAGGATGTGATGACAAATTAAAATATTATTTTTTTGATGTGGTAAGTCAGCATGGCAAGATGTTTCAAGAACCAAGTGGGTTACCTCCCAAGAGGGGAATTTAGCATGAGATTCAACTGCAGTAGGATGTTCCACTTCTAAACATTGGTATAATCGCAAGTCAATTATGGAGAGTTTGGAAATCAAGAAGAAAATCCAAGAATTGTTGGACAAAGATATCATACACCCATCTACTTCGCCATCTGCTTCACCGATTATTTTGGTACGAAAGAAGGACGGGACTTGGCACATGTGCATAGATTTCTGTGCACTAAATAAAACCATTGTAAAGAATGCTATCCACTCCCACATATTGATGATTTTCTTGATCAGTTAAAGTATGCAAAGTATTTCACTAAGCTAGACTTACGAAGTGGTTATCATCAAGTTAGAAAAGTTGAGGAGGACATTTGGAAAAGTACATTTAAAACTAGACAAGGTTTTTTTGAATGGTTAATTATGTCATTCAATCTAAAATGCTCCAGCTACTTTCATGAGAGTTATGAATGATGTACTAAGACCATTTCTAGATGACTTCTTCATTGTTTACTTATATGATATTTTGATATTCAACAAATCAAGAGACGAACATGTCATGCATGTGAAAAAGGTACTTGATGTATTAAGAAAAGAGCATTTATTTTTAAAGATGTCAAAGTGTGAGTTTGGAAATACTTCTTTAGTGTATTTGGGACACATTGTTGGAGGAGGTGAGTTGAAGATAGACCCTTCCAAAGTAGAGGTCATTCTGAATTGGCCCAAGCTCAATATAGTTACAGAGGTAAGAAGCTTTCTTGGGGCAGCACAGTATTGGGGGAAATTCATTTCTAATTTTTCTTCCATTCTAGCTCTGTTACATGCATTGACAAGTGTCAAGAAAGTGTTCCATTGGGGAGATATGCAGCAAAAATCATTTGATGCTTTAAATAAAAAGATCATTTCAGCAACAGTATTGGCTCTTCCGAATCTTAGACAACCATTTGAGATCCAAACAGATGCAAGTGATTACACCATGGGAGCAGTTCTCATGCAGCATGGTAAGCCTATTTTGTTCCATTCTAGAATTTTTAATGGATTTGTGACTAACTATCCCACCTATGACAAAGAGTTATATGCATTGGTACAAAGTGTAAATAAATGGAAGCACTATTTGATGGGGAAAGAGACCATTATCCATACCGACCATCAATCATTGCAGTACTTACAATCACAATCAAAGTTGCAGCAATCAAGACATTTCAGATGGATGGGATTTATACAAAAATTTCATTTGGTTATCAGGTATAAAAATGGAATCTACAATAAGGTAGCTAATATACTCTCTAGGCCTATTGTAAATTAATCTATTATGCTCAGGCACAATTTAGTTATGCATGAAAGTTACATTAAACAATATGCATATGATAGTGATTTTCAATATATGTATGAAATATTGAGTCAAGGAAACCAAAATGAAGAGTTAGATTATCATGTGCATAAGAGTTTGTTGTATCACTTGGGCAAGTTATGTATACCACGGGGAGAAAGAAACAATATCATAAGGGAGGTGCACACTTCATTGATTGTTGGACATTTTGGTGTAGGCAAGACGGTAGTGAACCTTCAAAGGTATTGTTATTGGCCATGCATGATTGATAGTGTATCTTGTTTTATTAGAGGATGTTCTTTATGTGCAATAAGTAAGCCTTGTAATAGGAAACTTGGATTGTACACTCCACTTCCGGTTTCTTCACATCCTTGGGAGAGTATCTCAATGGATTTTGTAGGTGGTCTTCCAATGTCAAGGAAATGTCATGATTACTTGTATGTTGTTGTAGACAGGTTCAAAAAAATGTGTCTTTTGATGCCATGTAAAAAATGTATGGGTTCATTTTGGTCTTCCTATTTATATTTTAAGTGACCGAGATTCCCAGTCTATTAGGAATTTTTGGTCAAAATTATGGGACATGATGGACACAAAGTTGAAGACAACTACAACATTTCATCCGCAAATAGATGGTCATACCAAGGTGGTTAACATGACAGCCATTCATCTTCTTAGAAGTTATTGCAGCAAACATCCCAAGCTATGGGATGCACAATTACATTACATTCAACATGCATACAATAGGGAAAAGAATTCTCCCACAAACACATCACCATTTGAGGCATGCCTTGGGTATGTTATCACAGTTCCCTGCTAAGTCACCAATTCCTCTTTTATTTACTTTTTGTTTTTCATGAGATCATTAGTCAAAATTTTTACTTTTTCAACTAGTTTTCAGCAATAGTTTTAGTCACTAAAAAATCTTAATCTGGTATATTACTCCTTCACTTAATTTCATTATCAACAGTTTCAAGTTAATCATTTCATCATCATCATTTAAAGGTATAGAGTCATGTCATTCCATCTCATATAGGTCAATTTTAGGTTCAAACTGTCCATGGGAAATTCTTCAGAATTCCACTAAAATAAGTTTGTTAACCTTCCATTTCATTCATAAAATTTTGGTGAAGGAAGAAAGAATGTTTTTGCAATCCAAATAAAAACCATATATTTTGTTTCATATAGCTCAAGTCTCATAAATCTCAACACTATCTTACTGTGCATCCAAGTTAAAAAGGAAGGGAAATCATGACTGTCAAAGCTACAAGGAATCAATTTTCCTTCTCAGTTTAGTTGAAAGAAGAAAGTGTTGCTGACAAAATGTAATGGTGGTGTGAATTTCATTTTATGTCTTCATTCATATCATTTATCCTCTTTTACCATTCATTTTCCAAAACCTAAAGTCCAATGCTTCATTTTCTTTCAAAAAATCATTTTAACCATTCGAAATCCATACATATATTATGTACCGCAGCTCTGCCTGTTCCACAACAAGCCCTTTAAATATATATCATATATTACATATATGATATCATATGATATAATTTTCCGCACTTAACCCCTTTACCTTTCATCACAACCGGCATTTCACAAGTCTCAAACTTCAATTATAATATAATTTCTGAATCCTATAGAACCCTCGAAATGCGATTTGTGAGATTGCTGGGGCCCATCTTTTCCATTTGGTCTGCTTTATAAACATTAGAAATTATTTAAAATCCTTTGTAATATGATTTGGGCAGATTTTTTCATATTACCATTTCCTAACGAAATTTTTACTTGTATGTTTTTAAAAGCCTTTAATGGGACCCATCACCTTTTCGCATCGCTAATTCGCAAAATTCACTCACTACATTCACTTCCGCTTCCTCATTTCCCCGATTGCGATATTGTGTGGGATTTGCTTTCCCTGCCACATAACCTTCCAATTTGCATATCGCAAATCATGTTGACATACATCCATGTTACCTGCCCAATTCACCAATCCCTGATATGCGATAACCTTCCCAGTCCCCGATTACGATATTTCCAGATCCCCGATTAGCGATGGACCTTTGACCTATGATATGCGAAAATTTTGACTTCATGATTTGCAATATCAAAAATTGCAAACCAAAAGTCTATTCACTCCTCCAAATGCATTTTTACTCCCGATATGCGATTCGACTCCATTTCCTGATTGTGATATATATATATATATATATATATATATATATATATAAAGTGTTTTTCTCCTCCCTCTCATCGTTTCTTTAATAGTTTTCTCTGTTGGTCCACATCCATGTGTCTCCATCTCATTTCTCTTCACGCTCCTCCATTCATCTCATTCACGTGCCTAGCCTTTCCTCTAAAACCTATATGCATGGGTTTATTTGTTCAAAGCTCTTTCTGCAAAGAAAACCTTATCAGAACAAAGAAGAAGCAGAAAAGAATGGAAATAGTGACAGAATGTTCTCCAGAGCAGTTTTCTAATAAACCCGCACCAACATTACTGTTCAGCACCAACACAAGTTTTAGTAGCAAGGCAACATTCAAAGAAAAAATCATAACATTTACAGAAACTCTGGCAGCAGTTACTCAATCTGTTTTTTCAAGCAAAACCTGTACATGTGACCTACAGTTCAAGATAATAAAATGCCACATCCCCACGGATGTTGGGTTTGATAAGCTTCAGATGAGTGCTCAGTTAAAGTTTTCTACTGATGTAATAAATAGAAACATATTTCCTCATGTTTTCTTTGAAATGTAATAAAGTCCCTGTCCTTGAAAGATTCGAATGGTCTATCCTTTCTGGAGACGCATTGTAAATCTATAAATAGACAGTTGATAGATGTAGAGAAGGTTGGATGTTGATATTACTGATGACTCATTATAATAAATAAAAGCCTTTCTGAAATTCATGCTAAAGGATTTTGTGTTTCAAGAACATCTAATGTATTGTGTGTTTTCTCTTCTGTGTTAATTTCTTCTAATTATAAGTTGTAGTAGCTAGTTAAATATGAGTTAGAGATGTTAAAAGATTTAACAGTAAATTATCTACTTTTCAGTTTTCTGCAAATTATATGTATGTTGGAGAACATGTTGGTGAGGGTTCCATAAAGGATTTGTGGGATAATTTATGCATGAAATATTTTTCCGAGTGTTGTTTACTTTACATAAAAATATTTTGTGTAAATAGTCATAATTATAGTTGTGTGACTGATTTATAATTTGATTATTTCCTAGAATAGGTACCAGCTATCCATCTCCTCTCCATTGTTTCACTCTACTCCATATACTACTCATTTACCCATACAATTTGTAATTGCCACACCTTGCCAAATGCATGCAAGTCTTAAAGGATAAAGTAATCATTTCAAACTCATTTGAGAAGCCATCCCACCATTTAAAATCTTTTCAAAACATTTAAAAACTTGAAATGAACCATGATGTGTAAGGATTACTCCTTTTGCAGTCAAGGAGTGACTCCCTACGCTAACATCTTTGGCACCGTTTCCGAGTAGGAGAATTGAAGTTTATCCCTGGGTGAATGACAAAGTTATAAGTCCAGTTCTCAAGTGTACATTTCTAGCTATATTTTCAGGTTGCTTTACACCTGGTGACTCCATTGTTGAAGTTATGGCTCCTATAAGGACTCCTAAAAGGACTAGAACCAAGGCTAACCCATATTCACCTTTGATAATCCCAGTTCCTGACCCTGAAAAGCTAATTAAGTAGAAGAGTAAACAAAAGTTTGCTACTTCTGATATTTCTTTCTTAAATACTATTCATAAAGAAGTCCTTCGATCCCTATCCCCTGATTTTGCAGAAAATCTTGTATCTTCCTTGTTTTCCAAACAATAAACGGTCTCTACATCACAAGTTTTTGTTTCATGATATGTTGTTCAAATTCTGCAAATTGTTGTTCCACAAACCCTAACAGCTCACACAATGGCAGGTCCAAACCCACCCCCTAACTGAATGGATGAAATTTTTGCTGCTAGGTATGCCCCTTTGATTTTACCTCAGCCTATGAATGCATTACCCGCAGGAGCTTATCTCAAGTATATGCTAAATTTAATGGTGAGGGAGAGGTAACAGTTGAAGAACATCTTGCTGATTTTTATGCATATGCTGACAATCTAAATATTCAGCATGAAGATGTTTGGATGAGAGTTTTTATTCGAAGCCTTGAAGGTGATGTTAGAAAATGGTTTAGATCTTTGACAGCTGGTAGCATCATTGGAATTGAAGCCCTTGATGATTCATTTTTAAGGAAATGGGGTGATAAGAAAGATTTTATGTACTATATCACTGAATTTAGTGCATTAAAAAGAAAAGAAGGAGAACCAGTTTCTGATTTTTCTAAAAGATTCAATAGGATGTATAACAAGATGCCTAATGAAATAAATCATACTGAAACATCGGCCAAAATCACTTATGTTGGTGCCATTAGGGGACTTTTGATGTCTAAAATGGGCCTCATAAGAAAAATGTACAACCAAAATAAACTTTATAAGAACCATATGATTCAAGATGATGATGTCAACCATGGGGGATAATTCACCATTTTTAAGTAAAAGGGTAAAAATATTAAAAAATAATAAAATAATAAAACTACTTTTTCAACTCATATTTTCAACTTATCTCCCAAATTTTTTACTCAAATTTAGAGAAGGAATACTCGTTGGATGAAAAATTTAATTCCTCATCCAAGGAGTACCCATGTTGCACGCTTTTGATGGACCCTGCTACACGAAAAATGAGAAATACATGAAAAGCACACTTTTCATGTATTTCTCATTTTTCGTGTAGCAGGGCCCATCGAATGTATGCAACATGGGTAATCCTTGGATGAGGAATTGAACTTTTCATCCAACTAGTACTCCCATTCGAAATTTGACTAAACACTTTGGGAGATAAGTTGGAAATACAAGTTGAAAAAGTAGTTTTTCTTTTCCCTCTAAAATTTGATGATGTGATCAAATCTTATTTTATTATTTCCACTATTATTTTATAATTTCCTTAGGAGGCCCATTTTAGACCTCAAAATTCCCCTAATGTTTTGATCCTGGTTTTTGTTTATTATTAAGGGAAATAGTATCTGAAACATTAGCACAAATGCATGAAAATGCACTGGAAGTTGAATCTAATATGTTAGCAGCTGATAAACTCAGAGGAAGAATTGATAGAGAAAAAAGAAAGCAAAAAGTTGAAGTTTATACCTCAGGAACTTCTAAGCTTGATGAATTAACCAAGATGGTCAAATCATTGACTACTAAGATGACAAAGATCAAGATGGAAGAAAGGTCGGCTACTACAAGAAATGTTTCATTTGATCAGCCTAATAGGCAACAATTTAGAAGACCCAATGCTCCCTAGATTTTGCAAAGAGAAAGAAGAGATGTTGATGATCAAAAGGTGTAACCTTTTTTGTAGAATTTTGTATTTGAAGATGATGTAGAAGCAAAAGGGTTGGACAAAGATGTTGATATAAATTTTCTGAGAGATAAAGAAGGGTTGATTCATCTTACAAAAACTGAGTATGGAAATTTCATGTCATATACTCAAGAAAATGAAATAGATCCTTATCATTCCATAATTACAGTTGATAATCAAAGCATATATAATCTTATATCAAAAAATATTGGTGATAATGCAAGGCAGCCTGTTGCACAGCCAAAGAAGAATAAAGATGTAGAAAAAATTTCAGCAGAAAAAAGGAGTTACTGAACCTAGCAGATCAGAAGTTCTAGTAGCAGTTAGTCCTCCTTCTCTTGAGGTAAAGATTGCTCATAAACTGCCCAATGTTTTCGATTTTGAAAATGAGATTCAGAAGATAAAGATTCATGTCCCTCTTTTATCACTCATGAAGAATGATGATTTCAAAAAGACTTTCATGAAAGCTCTTCAGCCTCCACCTACTGAATTAGTCTCCTGATTTTGTTAATCTTCAAGATGATAAATCCACTGTAATTTTAGGTCCATTGGTAGAAGAAAGAGATGAGTCAACCCCTCCTTTATATCTATCTCTGAATATTCATGAAAAGATCTTGCATAATTTCCTTATGTACTCTGGAGCCTCACATAATTTAATGCCCAAAGTAGTCATGGATGAACTAGGTCTTGAAGTGACTAGAGAGTACCAAGATCTCTATTCTTTTGATTCTCAGAAAGTTCAATGCCTTGGTGTCATAAAAGACCTTGCAGTGAGTCTTTTTCAGTTACCCATGAGAGGAATGGTGATGGATATTGTTGTAGTTGATTTTCCTCCTAGATTTGGCATGTTACTTTCAAGATCATGGATTAGTAGGTTGGGAGGAACTTTGCAAATGGATTTCACTCATGCTACTGTCCTTGTTTTTGGAGGAGAACAAAGAAGAATTTGTAGAGAAGCTCAATTGGCATATATTATTAGTGACAGCAAATATCCAACAAACCAATTTATGCTAGAATAACTGATGTTGGTTCAAATATTTTGCATATGGATAATTATGTTCTGTCTGTAGAAAATTTTCAGATTTTGAAGCCTGTTAAAAAACAGATCAGTCATGAGGGTTCTCAGTTGTGGCGAATGTATTTTGATGGTTCATGTTCTAAAGAAGGAGTTGGTGTAGGAATTATTCTCATTTCTCCTTTAAAAGAAAGCTCCACTTTTTATTTTAAACTTGAATTTGAAGCAACTAACAATGTGGCAGAATATGAAGCTCTTTTGATTGGTTTAAAGATAGCAAAAGACATGAACATTTCAGAAATTTCTGTTTTTCTAGATGTCGAACTTATTATTCAGAAAATCAGAAATGTTATCAAACTAAACATCCCGGACTCAGAGATTATCGGAATGCAGTATGGAGCATGGTTGACGACTCATTCTTGGCATTTAATATTTCTTTTGTTCCAAGAGAATCTAATAGTTTGGTTGATTCACTTTCTATTTCAGAAAGCTCATTCATGATTCCAATGCCTATAAAGCTGAAGTATGAGGTGGAAGTTAGGTACAGACCTAGCATTCCCGATAATGTCAAGAATTGGAAAGTTTTTGATATGATCAGGAAATTAAAATATTTATTGAAGATGTTGAAGAATTTTTTGTCCTAAAAATTGATCAGGATGAAGATCTCATCGAGAAAGATGTTGATTTGCAAGATACCAAAAAGTTGAAAAAAATAGATTGTTGATCAACCTATCATACAGCTACCTACCAATCATATTCCCAAGGGATTAATCCCACTTGAGAATATATTTGATGACAATTATGTTTCAATTAAGCCACAGATATTTGAAACAGAAGCAGAATTGGAAGATTTAAATTTGGGAACAGAAACAAAACCAAGGTCTATTAAGTTGTCAAAAGCTTTATCAGAAGAGAAAAGCATTGAATACTGCAAGTTGTTTTGTGAATACTACAAGCTGTTTTGTGAATTTGCTGATGTTTTTGCCTAGAAATATGAATATATTAAGACATATGATACATCTATCATTGAGAATAGGATATCATTGAAGGATGGTGCTAAACCATTCCGACAAAAATTAAGACAAATCAATCCACTATTGTTATCAATGATGGAGAAAGAAGTGAAGAAAATTTTGGATGCCAAAATCATCATTCCATTGAGATATTCAAACTGGGTTGCTAATCTAGTTCCAGTGAGGAAAAAGAATGGTGAAATTAGATTATGTGTGGTGTTGGAATTGTTGTCATTGATGGGAAAGGAGATGACAAAGGAGCACCTGAAACATCATTCAAGGGGCAAAAAGGCAACAGAGACATTAAAGGAAACAAAGACAAAGAGAGATAGCAAAAGAGAGGGCAAAAAGAGATGCATAGAAGAGGAACAAGGCCACTGTCATTAAAGATCTGGCCACCCACAAAGTCATAAGTGAATACTCTGAAACTGATCACAAATATATATATACTACTGAGGAAATTGTTTATAAGCCCTGTGTGCATAACAAGTATTCTTGGTTGAACTTATGTATGGAATAATTAAGTTCTGTGGGAAATTGATGTGTTGGCTGAGTCAAATTCTACATGAAAAAATTGAATTCTTGTGGCAAATATGAATTTTTCCTGCATAGACTGCTTGGATAAATTGTGGAAGAATGAGTTAGTATTCAGGCTTGCGATTCTATACATAATTGGGATACATTCTAGCATAGGAGGTTTTACATATACTTTGAGGGAATGAGGACTTGCAGACATCGATCCCTGCAAGGATTGATGACCTGGGAGGAGTTTTGAATTCAATATTAGGAATCTGGTATATGACTATATTGTTTTGGAACCCCAGGGGATGTCGTGAGGATTTCTGGTTGTAACCCTGAAAGGTTATATGAATACCTACGCCCGAGGTCTATTTATGTTCTTAACACCTGGCATATATGTTGGTATTTGTATTTTATGCTATGGAAAACCTTGCATGAGTGGAGCTGTATGCTGGACACATATTAAACTAATACTTAGTCCTCGAATGTTAAATCAAATTAAGGGTTGTAATGTGAAGAATTGGCGTTGAGATGGCGCAAGGAGGAGAACCTTTTTGAGTAAAACCAGAACTTTGGTTGTGATGCATTGGCAAGTCTCTAGAAGAAACAAAACCCACCGAAATATAAAAATTAGTACCTAACAGTTTACATTTCAGTGAGTCAAAAGTGTCGAGTGAGGCAGAAGACTGGGCGTGGGTATGACTATCATTTTCGACTCTTAGAGAAAAACTAAAACAACATCAGAAATATCTATATAATATTTCACCTGATATGCATAAAGATGTTAGAGAGTGAGGAAGTTGAGAATGCAGAAATGAAGCAAGGAGGCAGAGAAGAAGAGAAGCCGAGCAAGAGTGAAGGAGAAGTTTGATAACAGACCAGAAGATGGCAAGAGATGATACAAAGATATGAGAATGATGAACAGCAGAAAGATGGAACGTAATCGTAGGCTCAGATCCGGCAAATCGCCAGTGCTTTCTTTGAAAGAGTGCAGGAAGTTGGAGCCTCCCTATCAAGTCAGAAGCTCGACAGATGCCGGCCAGCGACCGAGGCTGGTTTCCCCGTAGGTTGGTGCCTGCAGAAAATAGATGGGAGTTGGTGCTTCCACATCAAGTCGTAGCTTGATAAAATGTCAGTTGTAGCTGACTGAGGTTGGAGCCTCCCAGAGGCTGGTGCTGGGCAGTAAAAATAATGGATTTGGAGCTTCCTCATAGTTGCATTTTGCACTGAGGTTGGAGCCTCCTGTAGGTTGGTGCCTACAGAAAATCAGTGGTGAGAGGGAGTTGGAGCTTGCCTTTGCATTACAACAATAATAAGATGTGGTTTTCTCCCTTTATGGGTTTCCACTTATATCCGGTGTCTCTATGCATGATGTTTTTGTGTTGATCTAGTTTATATCATCTGCTTAATACTTGCTGCTCTCATATTAAGTCTACTATTACATTATATTAATGCTTGATGCTCACATTCTAAGATTACTCACATGTTAAGTTGAACATGAAATGAAGGTGTAAACAAGTGTTAATGAAAAAGTTTTAAAAGTCCATGAATGTGTTAAACTGATTCACCCCCCCCTCTCAGTTTAACTAAGGGTTCAACAATTGGTATCGAAGTCAGTTTTGGTGTAAGGACACAGTTTCAAGGAGATCTGGTTGAGTCATGGACTATCAAAATGCACCTGTGTTAAATACAACAAAATTTCCTGAATGGAGAGATAAGGTTAAAACAAGTTTAATGGCCTATGAACCTGAGGTATGGAAGCTTGTGTGTGATGGTTACTGCAAAGACTCACCCACAGTGAAAGAACAATAGAGGAATGCCAAGGAAAAATGTGTTATATATAACAATATTCATAACAAGAACCTTGAGTTGATAATGGATTTAACCTCTGCAAAAGAAATCTGGGATAGATTGCACTTCATGCATGGAGTAAACACTAAGGACTGCACTGACAAGAAGGATAAGAGAATCAAGAAGAAGAAAACTTCATGTCAAAAAGAAAATATTCAATCAAATGAAGTACCTGCTAGTGTGAATGGAGATAAGAACCATGAAGAAATTACAGCTGAAGAAAAAGCCAAACTTGACACTGCTTTGACTGAAATAGAAAAATTGAAAAATGAAAACAAAGACCTTAAGACAGTGGTGCAAATATGTGATGAGAGAGAATATGAAGATAGGAAAGAAATTATTGGCCTGAAGACACAGCTTGAAGAGGCAAAGAAAGTAGAAGACACTCTACTGCAACAAATGAGAGAGAAAAGTCAGGAATGTGAAAGATTGGAAGAAGAAGTAGTGAGCCTAAGAAAGAACGTAGAAAAAGCCCAAAGAGAACTATTAATGAATACACCTCTAATGAAAGGCTTTGGACAGTTGGACCAGATTCTAAAGGCTCAAAGGTCACCTCTCATAAAGGCTGGGATAGGATATGAAGGTGAAACTAGTAAGTCCAAGGTTGAAGATAATAGGAAAATCATTTTTGTAAAAGTTGTAAAGAACAATGAAGCAGCTTAGCAAATTTCTCCAGAAGCAGAAACCAGCAGGAACATGAGTTGCAGAGAAACAAACAAAAACAAGCAGCAACATGAGAGGATAGAGAATGAAGGGATGAAACAGTCAGCAGAAAAAGGCTCATACACTCATGAGGATGAAATGAATAAATTTGGAAGATGTCAAAGAAGGTTCTTTCCTCCTATGAAAAATAGCACAAGTTTCTCTTGTCATAAACTAGGACATAATGCAGCATATTGTAAGACAAAGCCAATCCAGTCCAACCAGCAAAGGATGCAGCAAAAGAGTAGAACCCCTCAAGCAAGCAAATGGAAAAGACAATCCTTCACCAGGTACACAAATTACTTCCATGGCTATTGTTATGCATGCAATAATTTTGGACATAAATCTATTGAATGTAAATTTTATTCAAAAAGGGGAACAAAGTATTGTACATCAGATCAAATATACCTTGGTAGAATAAGATGTTATGTATGCCTCAAGCTTGGCCACAAAGCAAAGGACTGTAAACTGCCTTATATATTAAAGAACTCTAGACAAATGATAGAAACAAAGGAAATCAAACAAAACTATGAATCTAAAAGAAGTGCAGACATTATGAAGAACCCCAATAAAGTGTGGAAGGAAAAGAGAAAGGGGGAGTCTATCATCTCAATAACATAATGAATCTAGCATAATCTCAGGGGGAGCTGATCTAGAAAACATAGCAAATATCCAACCAGTGATAAATATGAAGCAACATCCTAGGGGAGAGTAGTTCATAAATAATCCCCATGAAATTAGTATAATAAGAGCTCCATGAAATGAGAACAGCTATGAGATCAGGAAGTGAAAGGATTTTCCTCTAAATGGAGAACTATAGAGAAAGAATATCATCTGAAGTATTAAGTAGCTGACAGATTGATGGAAGAAGAGAAGAGAGCAAGAAGCCATGATGATAGAGGAAACCTTAGCAATGAACATATAAGCTAAGAAGACTTTAGCACATTAAAGTGATGATCACAATATGCCCTATACTGCGATAATTAACAATGTATCACATTAAGAAGGATGAGTAAGAAAAGCACTTATCATCAGTTCATTACATCTTTCAAAAGGTCCACTTGGAGAAATGCAGTTAAGTGAGTAATAAATCTTTGAGTAATCAGCCCATGAAGATTCATAGAAAAGAAATTGAAGATGTCTTCCTGAAAATCTTTATGTTAGAACAATTGAATTGAATATAAAGCAGCAGTGATTCTAGAGCAGTCCTAGAAAGAAACATGCAATAGCTTTATTTGGAACAGAAGGACAGAAAAAGAAGAGTGGTAAATAATGCCAAGATCAGATTCAATATATTGATGATTGTTGGTGTGAACAGTGGAAAGATCAATAATAGAATTTATGAAGGATGCATCAATTATGGGTTAATGTGCAAGTTGAATTGAAATCTCTGCATGGTTTATCAAAGTGGCATTTAGGTACAAGCAGCATGCCTATCAACTAAATATCAAGGGTTATCAGTGGAGCAACAATATGGTACAGGTCCTCAGGATCAAAGGATTATAGCAAAAGAACCTCAAGGTAATATTCCCAGTATTATCTGCATTCAACATGAAAAGGTCAGTAGCAGAGCAAAAATAACATTATCTTGCTTACACTTGAAGTAGTATATTGAACACTGAAGCAATATCTTTTTCTATATATAATTTCATGCCTTCCTGAAGTTGGTACATGTATATCTTCAAGGCCTCTTTCTTAAAATCAGTTACAAAACTGTGTGAAGTCTGTTTGCTTAGTTTTCAATTAAACATCTTGAATATGCTTTTGTGGAAGTTCATTCTGATAGAACAGTCAAAGTATCTGAAGAATAAAGGACTAGTTGTGATTACCATCTGAAGCTCAAAAGTTTTTTTAAATCATCTAAATCCTACTTCAGTACAAAATATTTACTGGTAATCCACCTTTAAAGAGAGATTAATTATTGACATACATACTCATTATGTCATAAATAAAACTGCATGGTTGATAAGTGAGATTGACTAATACACCGAATGTATCTAGCCTCAAGGTTTTGTTTTGAAAATACATTGAACAAGAATAAAAGTTATTTGGTCTTTCATATTGAAAGATATTGCCTATTCTCACAATAAAATGTAGGCTCAGGTTTGATTCATTGATTCACCTCAGCAACAGGGATTATTCAGTCATTAAGTGTAATATCATCACCAATAGGCAAGAAAGGTGTACCACAACAATAAAAGATATATTGGCCTCGTCACAATTGAACAGATGTGTACTGTAGATGTACTTTTCAGAAAAAGACTTACTTCATCTTCACCCTTCCTCAATAGATATGCATCATAGATGAAGATTATAATATAGACAATAGTATAACTGAAGAAATCTTGATATGTCACATGGAACATTCACGATCTTTAAGCTTGGATACAATTATACATCTTTTATTATACAAGTATGATTCTATATGGCTGTCATCACCTACACTTTATACAAGTGAAAGGAGTCAGTGCTTTGGGATTGTATCAACTTGCAGTGTACATTCAAGATCAATAATCCTCAAAAGTGTTCTCTCAACAAATATTTTACACCAGTGTGGAGTAGCAGGGTACAAAGTTAGAAGAAGAAGGCCTAATCACACCTCAGAGAGAGGAAATGTAGAAAGCAAACTACGAAATGAGCAACCCTTTGCCATTGATGTCAAAGGGGGAGGAAAAGAAAAAAAAGGGGCTTCTATAAGACAAACAGAGGAAGAGTATTGCCATCAATGCCAAAGGGGGAGACTGTTGGAATTGTTGTCATTGATGGCAAATGAGATGACAAAGGAGGAGCACCTGAAACATCATTCAAGGGGCAGAAAGGCAGCAGAGACATCAGAGGAAACAGAGACAAAGAGAGCGAGAGGCGGCAAAAAGAGATGCAAGGGAACGTGAAGAGGAACAAGGCCACTATCATTAAAGATATGGCCACCCACGAAGTCATAAGTGAATACTCTGAAATTGATCACAAACATATATATACTACTGAGGAAATTGTTTATAAGCTTTGTGTGCATAACAAGTATTCTTGGTTGAACTTATGTATGGAATAAGTAAGTTCTGTGGGAAATTGATGTGTTGGCTGAGTCAAATTCTACATGAAAAAAATTGAATTCTTGTGGCAAATATGAATTTTTCCTGCATAGACTGCTTGGATAAATTGTGGAAGAATGAGTTAGTATTCAGGCTTGCGATTCTGTACATAATTGGGATACATTCTAGCATAGGAGGTTTTACATATACTTTGAGGGAATGGGGACTTGCAGACATCGATCCCTGCAAGGATTGATGACCTGGGAGGAGTTCTGAATTCAATCTCAAGAATTTGGTATATGAATATATTGTTTTGGAACCCCAGGGGATGTCGTGAGGATTTCTGGTTGTAACCCTGAAAGGTTATATGAATACCTACGCCCGAGGTCTATTTATGTTCTTAACACCTGGCATATATGTTGGTATTTGTATTTTATGCTATGGAAAACCTTGCATGAGTGGAGCTGTATGCTGGACACATATTAAACTAATACTTAGTCCTCGAATGTTAAATCAAATTAAGGGTTGTAATGTGAAGAATTGGCGTTGAGATGGCGCAAGGAGGAGAACCTTTTTGAGTAAAACCAGAACCATGATATATGTAACATGGTGGAAGCGAAATCCCGCTGGAAGAGAATTACAACAGTTTTGCTGTTAATTGGAAATCTTACCCGAGGTTAGACCTGGGTCAGTGAGTTCGAAGGGCGGCATAACCTGACTTGAACTGTAGCTAACCCTACTCGAAACCGCGAGCGGATTTGCGGAAGCGGATTGCCCATATCGCACCGATTTTGCGGGTTGAGTGGTATTCCCATAATTGGAGCGATTCCATAGAGCCTTCGACACGTGGCATAGGACGGAAGTCCAAAACCGCCTTCCAATGCGCGCCATCGCGCGTTAACGTTCGACCCAGGAGATTGAGCGATATCGCCGGATATCGTCGATCTGGGGGGATGTCATCGGATGGTGGTTAGTTGATGAAGGTGCGCGGATGATAACTAAGGTACGACATGCATTTGATTGGGCCATCGATTGCAGAGGGGGGGCCCGGTGCAAGGGTTTATTATACAGTCATTTGTTTAAGAAATAGAGCGTCGGTATTAATATATAACGCGTGAAGGATTAAATCTTGATTATAAAGTCGGAGATAAAAATATAAGCCGGGAGATACAATTTATCATATCAAAAGCTGTTGAATGTATTTATTTACCAATTTTCTCCAAAATTGATAAATAAAATTGCCAAGAATTTAAAGAACCACGTGGGGGTAAACTAAGGGAAATGCTGACAGAGCGATTGTAGCCAACCAGCGTTGAATAACATCATTTAATATATGTACATGCTGAGGATTATATGATATGGTTGATTTATATCAAGAGCATGCTGAGATTAATTAGGGATGCGCCTTATATGCAAAGGCCCAAACCATATATATATTTATACGGTGCGCAATATATATAAAGGCAGGGTGCAACGCATCGTGGGCCCGACGAGTAATGTCAGTCTTAAACCTTTGGCAAAGTATATATATGGGTAGCGCAGTTATATTAAAAAGACAGTCATATATATGTAGCGGTTACATTACTGCAATAGAGAGTGCAGAACAGGTACTTACAATCAGCAGAAAATGACAAAACCAGCAGAGCCAAAGACCAGAAAATGGGCTAAGTGAAATTGGTTTTTATGTAACTGAAAATGTGAATGTAAATGTTGTAATTAAAATTTTATTGTTTGTGATGCATTGGAAAGTCTCTGGAAGAAAACAAAATCCCACTAAAATATTAAAATTAGTACCTACAGTTATATTTTTTTCTAGAGGTAATTTTGAAAAAATAGAAGCGGAAAGACCAAGGAGTATGACTATCCATTTCAAATTCCTAGAGGAAAACAAACGTCATCGAAATATCTATAAGTAATATCATCTTGATATGCATAAAGATGTTAGAGACAGTGAGTGAAGAGAATGTAGAAATGAAGCAGTGAAGCAGAGAAGAAGGAGGAGCTGAGCAGAGAAGAAGGAGAAGATGATAGAGAATATGAAAAGATGCAGAGATGATACAGGGCAGATATGAGAATAGATGAACAACAGAGCATATGGAACAGAACAGAGCTGATATCCAAGGTAAATAAGCAAGTGTTTCTCTTTTGAAAGAGTAAGGAAGTTGGAGCTTCCCTATCAAGTTGTAGCTTGATAGATGTCGATTATGGGCGGCGGGGTTAGAACCTCACAGTAGGTTGGTGCTACTTGAGAAAATAGATGGGAGTTGGTGCTTCCACATCAGTTTAAGCATGATAAAATGTCAGTTGTAGTGACCAAAGGTTGGAACCTCACGTAGGTTGGTGCATAACGAAATTAATGGGAGTTAGGCTTCCTTGTAAGTTGTAGCTTGCAGAATTGAGGTTGGAGCCTCCTGTAGGTTGGTGCCTATAGAAAATCAGTGGTGAGAGGGAGTAGGAGCTTGCCTTTGCATCACAACAATAATAAGATGTGGTTTTCTCCCTTTATGGGTTTCCACTTATATCTGGTGTCTATGTGCATGATTTTTATGAGTTGATCTAGTTTATATCATATGCTTAATACTTGCTACTCTCATATTAAGTCTACTATTACTTTATATTAATGCTTGATGCTCACATTCTAAGATTACTCACATGTTAAGTTGAACATGAAATGAAGGTGTAAACAAGTGTTAATGAATTATTTTTTTTTAAAGTCCATGAATGTGTTAAACTGATTCACCCCCCCCCCCCCCTCTCAGTTTAACTAAGGGTTCAATAATGTGTGGATTTCATAAATCTTAACAAATGCTCCAATAAAGATAATTATCTATTACCAAAAATGGAGCATATTCTTCAAAAGATAACTGGTTCTGACAAACTTTCCATGTTAGATGGGTTCTCCGGGTATAATCAAATTTATGTTTGACCAGAAGATCAAGAGAAGACAACATTCACTACTCCTTGGAGAACATTCATGTATGCAAAGATGCCATTTAGGCTTATGAATGTAGGAACTACTTTTCAGCGTGCTATGGACTTTGCATTCATTGGAGAAAAAGATAAATTATTGGTCATCTATTTGGATGATATCACTATTTTTCAACTTCAGATGAAGAACACATTTAGCATTTGAAACAAGTATTCGTTAAATGCAGAAAATATGGTATATCATTGAACCCAAATAAATCTCATTTTTCTCTTAAATAAGATAAGATGTTGGGTCACATAGTTTCCAAATATGGAGTGAATATTGGTCCCAAAAGAGTAATTGCAATTCAGGAATTAACACTTCCAAGATCCAAGAAATAAATTCAATCTTTCCTTGGGAAGATTAATTTCTTAAGAAGATTCATTCCTAATTTTGTTGAAGTCGTGAAACATATTACTTGCATGTTGAAGAAGTACAAAGAATTCAAATGGACAACTAAAGCCATAAATTCATTTGAGTTGATCAAGAACTACTTGCATGTTGAAGAAGGACAAAGAAGTCAAGTGGACAGCTTGTTGGCTCGAGGGATCCTAAACCAAGTTCGGAGCTCAAGGTTTGCCAACAAACCCCTATATTACTAGCCCTTTCGGCAATAACCTACTTGCGCAGGTCAAAGTCTCACCCGAAGTAGTATGGGTGGGTGTTGGAACCAGATTTACGCACCCTAAGAAAGGATAGGTAAGGCAAGCAGAGTTGCGTTTGGCCCTGTGATACCCAGATCACCTTGTTCTGGGTAGGGCCAAGTAGGTCTCTATTCGCATCCATGTCTCTATTCTATAATTATATGCTTTTATGATAGTAGCACAGCATTACATAAACAAAACAAAACAGATCTAGATACAGAAAACACACTTACACAGATCTTCGCAGCTTAATATAGAAAACGCACAATGCAGTAATTACCAATGATTCACACAAAGAGTACTCACAGATTCAGTTCTTTATCAACCTTTCTTATTCATCAATTCATCAATTCCTTCTTACAATTCCCTTCCCAGCCTGCGCACACAGCAGCAGGGTCCGCACACAGCTGGACTTGGATCTCCGCGCACACAGCCAGCAGGAGTCCATTCCCCAAAAACCCAAATAGATAATTTAAACCACAATTCGCATCAATAGCTCTTCATTTCTCTACCTTACAATACAAAATGTTCCGCTATTAATAATAATCTAGCCTAGACTTTCCTATGGTCCACAAGCCATGGTTTTCGGACCCCTGGTTTACCCTTTTACCAATTAAAATGCTTTCGGGGCTTTGACCCACCCCAAAACCCCTGTGCTAGACTAAATCTAATCAAAAGTATTCAAAATGGACCAATTTCGCAGCTTGTAGGAGACCTTGTTCCAACAGTCCCCCAACACAATCTTGTGACTCGTCCTGGGTCACTGTGGTGGTGTGGCCTTGATCTACACACGCAAGGTATTAAGAGCACGGAAGAGTGGAGGGAGCACTTCCTGACTTTGGGCAGCAGCTCACTGTGCAATGTAGACAAGCGTCAGGGAGGCAGGGCCGTCTGGAGCCATGGTAACCTGTTCTAACATCTGGTGGAGGTGCGCAATGGTGGTATGAACATCCCAGGAGATCTGGAGGGCAGTATCGCCCCATGGTTTCAACCGTGTCCTGACGACATGCTTGGCGTGGGTAAGATTCGCAATCGTGTCCATGACAGCTAGACGCTATGTAGAGATGCTAGAGGGAAAGGGGGCTCTAACCTGATCGGAAGCAGCTTTTGCCTGCCGTAAGTCTTCCTGGATATGTTGAAGCATGGGATGGCATCAGACCGTTGTCCAGAGTTGCGCAGCCATTTCAACCAACTGCGTGCCCTGAGTAAGCTGCTCCTTAATAATATTTTTTACTTCTGTGATCAATGCAACCCATTGCACCCGAACTATCGAGGCTATCTCAGGCTGCTGTCGTACAATCCGTCCACGGTGACAGATCTCTTGGGACACAGCTGTGTATAATCCTTGTAATGCTTCTTGGGATAGCTGCGCCAAATCAATTTGTAGGTCCGTAGCTATTGGGTTGTGGTCGTTAACGATGACAATGTGAGGGAGCGAACAAATATGGCTTTCGCTGGTCAGTAATCTGGGACTGCGAAGAAGTCGCAACAGATTCCTATATCGCTTTGTTCCTTCCTTGTGCAAGATAAGTTGTGACTTGACTACGACAACGTGGGTGGAAAATCGCGGCAATTGCAAATCCACCTTTGCAGTTCCATCCGAGGCCATCCAACTGGGTCCTGCGATCGTTCCCGGGTTGTGAAGCTCAGGAACCCCCGTCGTGCAGTTGTGGTCCCTCTTCGTGCGAGGTGCAAAGCCAATTCCCCCCGTAGGGAGCCAATGACCAATCATTGGATCAATCTTGGCATCCCCAGATCTTATCAACACGATGTCTGCAGGTACTGAACTAGTAGATGCCGGAGTGGTCGGCGCGTCAGGGACCGCCATAGCAACCAAAGGACAGGCTTTCCAAAAAACGCCAACGATCCCAAGAATCCAGCAGGAGGAGAATAGAAGCAGGGTGCAGATACAATATGGAGCCTATTGCGAAGCCACCCCGTCAACCTTATACTATCCGAAGCTATCTAATGGTAGAGTAACCCTTACTTGAAACTTACCATCGATCGTCCGGAGCAAACTTACGATAAATTTCTGCATTGATGGCCAGCCACCCATTATGCGTAATGGTAAGGTTCCCTTCCTACCCAAATGCGGTGTTCTAACGGTCGTTAGTCATACCTAAGGGCTTTCCCATGGAAATTCAGACTTCATATGACGCCTGCGTGCTGTTCACGTACCTCGAATTAAATCTGACACCAGATGTTTTGTAACATGGTTCAGGTATGATTCCAGCAAGTTGGCCACCATACTTCTTGACAAGCGTGCTTTTCCCTTGGTCAGGGCGTCTGTGTGCAGTAGGGCTGCGCTAAGATTCCTTCTGCCATCTATCACCGAAGATGTGTGCAGAGCCTCATCCCACAAATTCTCCCAATTACACGAGGGTTGGTGCAACTCTGCCTCTAGGTACCACGCAGCCGAATGCAAGCCTCGATCATGGGTAACCAGGTGAGGTTGTTTGGTCGGGATCTTGTCGCACCCTTGTGCTTCCCAGGCCACTACACTTCTGCGTGGGGCCTGTTTTACAGCTGGGGCTCCAAGTCACAGTATCGTCTTATACCAGCATTCCTCCCCAGTGCGGTATACTAGTCCCTGCGTATCCCACCCACGTGCAAGCAGCCTGTGCAGGGCTAGCGGAAGTACCTCTAGAATGCATTCCTTGGGAACTTTGGCTTCAAAAAAATTCATAATATTACATGCATCATCAAGGTAGGGCATGTCTCTTACCTTGGTAGAGATGCGGCGGAAGTTCCTAGTGATCCGAAGACATCGTAGCGCCGAAACCTCGTGCAACCGTCCTTGCTAGTTTTCAAGTTCCTCATCAGAGTTGGAAAAACATTCACTGTCCTTTTCCCAGCAGAGTACTCCTTATACCGTGGGGTTAACCCGGTCTTCATCCCGTGTAGTCAATTTGTAAATGTGATCTATTTCCTCCTCTTTGCATGTTGGCTCTGTATACCGAGCACCTTCTGTGGGATCTAGGGGTATTATTATGCGTGTACCGTTATTCTCAAACACCATGTTTCTCTTTTTGAGATTGATGACACCCCCCATATCTATAGCCCAGTCCAGACCTAGGAGTGTAGGGTAGGGATCCGCATCTTCCACAATTTCTATCACTTCAAAGTCAGCCAGAACTTTTACCCCTGTGATATCAACCATGATTCTTGGCAGCCTACCTAGAGGGATGATTTTTTGTTGATTTTCCATTCACAGCTGGATGGTGGACCATTCCAATTTAGGCTCTCCCATTCATTGCCATGTCTACTTTGGTAATACGTTCACATCCAATCCAAGATCTAAGATAACTTGATCCATCTCGTAGTCACCAATCTGCGCAGTCAACTGCATTTCTCTTCTAATGTTTTTTTTATAGTTATATAGTTTGTGTACATCCTTGGTCTCGGGTATCATATTGGGCTGAGTTGCGCAGTTATTCATTAATGCTTGGAGGCTATCTACGGCCTGTGGATTTCGTAGCAGCTTTAGACATGCCTGCAGGAAGGGCTCAAACCCCTCCCGTATCTTGAGGTGTGTCGGCAGCTGCGCGGGGGCTACTAATGGTTCCTGTTCTTTGAGGTTCACTCCTTCCCGAGAGGCAAGCGCTTCCTTTGCTCCCTGGGTGACCATCCCACTGCGTGTCATGACTTTCACACTCGGGTCTACATTCCTTAGCTCGGTTTTAACTCTTTTCACATTCTGCGTAGGGGTGGCCTGCTTGTCATGCATCTTGGCTATTAAGATTGGGTAATCCTCACCCACATGATCCAACTGTTTACAATATTTTCACGATGGCCTGGTGGGATTCGGGCACTCTCTGGCAAAGTTTCCTACCTCTCCGCAGTTATAACAGGTCCCACGTCCTCGTCCGGCGCTTCCCCCCCGACCTCCTCGACCTCTAGCTGGGGATCCTCCGAAGTGCGTGGAATTTCTTGGTGACGCAGGGTCTGATTGTACCCTATACAAGTTCCCACAATCTATCATAAAGTCATAAGTACGACATTTCTACTCATCGTGTCCCACTGACCGGTAGAATCCGCATCATTGTTGCTTCAGTTCTGTGACATACGCACCTAGCCGAGGGAAATGGTTCATATCATGCAATCCTGCTACACGACAGTCGTCACACCATAGTGCAGGTTCGCTCGAGCCTGGTCGTGATAGGATGGGTTACCCACTTTCTCCTGGGCGTACCGGACTAGGTCCTCCCACCCGCATGTAATCTACCAATAGAGAGCACTGATCCTTCGTATGGCCAGATACCCGACATCGTATGCACCATAGATCTGCGCGGCCAACCTTTCCTCACTCCTTTAACAATTTCTGAATTTCCATATGCATAGCCCCAAGCTGTTCCTAAATTTGTTGTACCCATACCGACGTATCCTCTTTGGGTGCAGCTTCTAGTTTCATAGCGACTTCCACAGCTTTTTCCTGGGACTCAAACGTTTGGTGAGTAATTGGCGAGTGCAGGTTCGTAGCTCGTAGGAGACCCTATTCCAACACAGCTGAAGCCAGAAATTCATTTGAGTTGATCAAGAAAGCAATCATTGAAGCACTCAATTGGTAAGCCCTGAATATTCAAAACCTTTCTTGATTTTCTCATTTTATTCTCAAGATACTATTGCCATTGTTCTGCTGCAAAAATATTTAGAAAATAAAGAAGCCCCAATAGCATTTTTTAGCAAAGCTCTTAGAGATGCAAAATTGAAGTATGAAATGTTGGAAAAGCATTGCTATGCATTAGTGAAAGCTCTAAAGGCTTTTAGAGTTTATATTCTGCATGCTCAAGTTATTGCCTATGTACCTTCATCTGTTGTTAGATAAATATTAGTTCAGCCTGATATTGATGGAAAGAGAAGTAAGTGGGTGACTAAAGTTCTTGATTTTGATTTAGAGATAAATCCTACTAAACAAATTAAAGTTCAAGGATTAGCCAAACTACTAGCTGAAGAAAATTGTACAATTTTGGGCTTAGATTTTTTGGATGACAATTTTGAAGGACAGATTTTAGAACCTATAGACAGTATGGCAATGCATTCAAAAATTTCTGAGTGCAGCTAGTACAAAGATATCATTTATTTTCTAAAACATTTCAAACCTCCTCCGAATTTTGACAAAAGCAGAGTAAGATCTTTGAAGCTGAATACTATTAAATTCTACATTAAAGATAACCATTTATATTGGAGAGATCCTACAGGAGTTTTGTTAAGATGCCTTGACCTAGATGAGTCCAAGAAAGTTATTTTTGATATGCATAGTATTGTGTGTGGAGGTCATCATTATTAGAGAACTACTGCATACAAAATATTAAGAGCTGGCTATTTTTGGCCTAGTTTATTTTCTAATGTATGTTCTGAAGTAAGAGCATGTGAAAAATGTCAGAAATTCACTGTAAAAAAGCATTTGAAATCTTTTCCACTCATGCCTGTTGAGGAGGTAAATCCCCTCTGCGGACAGAGGCAATCCCTACTAGCCCAGCAGGGGTCTAGCAACAATCAAACAATGTTATGACGCAAGATCCTAGTTACGAATGGAAAGACTAGGAATAGAAGCCTACCTGGATTCCAACGCTATAATCTGAAGAAGAAGCGTCCCCGTTCTTCAACCCCGGAAGATCACAATCCCTCCACGATCTCCGCGGATGAACACCTGCACATGGAAGAAACGAACAGATACAAGCATAGAAACCAGCATACGTAACTAAACATCAGTCAGAAAGGACGTTACTCACATTAACATGATGGAAAACAGAGTGGAACCATAATCATAATCATCTATTAAATAATAAACGAAGAGAGATTACAACCAAGTTCTGACGTCGCGGTCTCCTTCGGACGGGTCTCCGGTCGTCCACGTCTCGCAAAGCTCGCCAAGGAAAGGGAAAACCTCTCCGGAGTCTCTCGACAATGGTCTCCTTCCATAGAACTCCCGCAGCCAAACCTCCCAACTCAAGATAGGCAATGGTTTGTGAGTTTGTTGGAACTCAACTTCCGCCATCTTTATTTAAAAAACAGTCCCTAAATTGGGTGGCGCGACTACTTCTCTATGACAGAGCGCCAGTTGGCGCGACCTCTTTGCAGGATTTTCCCCATTGGCGCGAGTACTGAACTGCCTTCCCGCGCCAATGCCAAAAGGGATGTTTTTCATGATTTTTGCAGGGAGATGTCTCAAGGGAAAATGAGGCTCATGCTTAGAGGAATGCATTGATGATGTTTTCAAGGCATGACAATGTTCACAGGTCACAAAATGGGTCCTCCATTGTGCGGGACGGAGAATGGTAAGGACGGTGACAAATTACTGTGTAACAGATGCCCCCTAAAGTATGAGGCCCGAGAGAGAGAGGGGTGAAATGCTTTACGAGAACATGTTCAACTGAAGGCCCGTCGTTGGAAAACCTGCGCAGAAAGATACAACTGATATCTCAAGTACATGATGTAAAAGTGGTATGGACGCAGCCATCCGAAACAGAGTATGCTATAATCCAGATCCAGGGTATGGGCGCAGCCATCCAACTAAGACCAAACAAATAGACTCAGGTATGGTCGCAGCCATCCAATCAGTGAGTCATGTACATAACGATAATAATCCACAATCGCAGCCTGGATTACAACAGACACAATCCAGGGTCTTGCGCTCCATCTCGACCCAACAGAGTACAAGTTCAAGCATGTGAATATGTAAGCTAAAGTCGAACATGCAAGAACATCGTCTGATTACCAGCCAATGATGAAAGCCGTTAACAGACGCGAGAGAAACCACCAATAATGACAATGGTCCTCAAGGTACTAAGGTACAATCTACGGCGTGCGAATAAATGAGTTGACGTCGAACACCCGTGGAATCACTCGATCGGAGGCCATTGATGTAAACCTCACGTCGAATGCGACGAACCTGCCATTGAGGCATGCAGGCTCCAAGGTACCATAAGGAGTCTCTAGACCAACTTCCTAGATAATGAGTTGATGTCGACAGGAAGTGACCTTGATCGAAGGTGGGCCATAATGATTCCCACATCATCGACACGAGACAGAGGAACATGATGTTTTTGTTGTGAATCAGGATCGTATGAGAAACAGAGGAAGGTTGATATTTGCAGAGGCCAACTTCTCTTGAACACATGAACGGCACAACAGTGAATTTGGCAGTATTTGACATCAACGAATCAGAGGTCATGGCGACGACGCAGTGAACAGATGAGAGGTCAAAAGGGATTACCCAAACCCACGGAGGCAAAGTGGAGCAACGAGATGAGATGTCCCCAACCCGACACGAATGCATACAAGTGCCATGTTCAAGAGCGACATACTGCCGACGACAACGACGATGGTTCCATTTTTCCCCCACCATTTCTGGCGAGTACCCCAATTATTTTTAATAACAAGCTTGAAGGGGATAGCATATGCTTGCAATATAAGTCCGCCCTTCGGGCAAATCCATCCTAGTGCATTTAACGAGTCCTAGGAAGGAGGAACTCGGAGAACGTCATTTCGACTAGATCCGATGTCATCAGGGTTTAACGAGTCTGACAAAGGAAGAACTCGGCGTCTTTTCATGTTTAGAGAGTTTGAAAAGACAGCGGAAAAGAAAACTCCACAAGCCCCTTTTCGTAAATAGTTCCCCAGATCCGAAAAGGTAGAAAACAATATCCGGGAAAACCTCCTAGTCGCGATAGGCTAGGGTATTCCTTTTCGTAATCAATCCATCCCAGCCCGAAAAAGGGTTAAACTTATACTGGGTGGATGTCGATTCGTGTCCATTTTAACGAGATCGAAACGACAAGGGCCTCGGCGATCTTTTCATATTTAGAGAGTCGGAAAAGAGCTGAAAGATGACTCCAGAGTGACTTTTTCGTGTATTTACCGAGTCCGAAAAAGTATAAAATACAACTCGTTTCCATCTTTTCAGTCGCAAAAACCTGCTGCTGCACATACCAAGCAAGCGTAAACCCATTTTCGACATAACATATGCAAATATTTGATAAAAATAAATTTTAAAACTCATTTAACGTCGAAAAAGTTATAAATATGTCTAATTGGTAAAAATAAAATTACTTTTTACTATTTACCTTGGTGGAAAGCAACAGTGGTCCTTTTGGAGCAGAAACTTCTGACGGTGATTGCGACAAATCCAGTTGACCATTCAGCTTCTCGTCTGTCACAGGTAAGAGGCGCTCTTTTGCTCTTCATTTTCATTCATTTTTTAATAGCTTTCCCTTAAAAATCAGTTTTGTGTGGTCATTTTTAGAATTTTAGGGCTGCGCCCATTGGCGCGGGTATCGGGCACGGACCCGCGCCAATGAGCTTTTTTTTATAAAGGGCTCGCGCCACGTGGCACGACTGTTCGCAAAACAGCCGCGCCAGCGGCCGAACCTTAAATTTCGCCCAAAATTTCGACATTTAGACCAAATTGCATGGAATTTGAAGTTCATCAAAGATCTAACTAAGGGTTTTTGACCATGTGAATGCAGATAATCACTCAAAATGGCAATCGAATGGAAGGAACGAGAGCACGGAGAAGAGGATGAACAGGCCATGCAAAGCCAAGCTTGCATGAATGCACTTAGAGACTGTGCATTGAAAAATTTCTTCCTCACACCATGTTTACGAGCTCAGCCCGAGCTCCTCCAGTATTTAATCAGTATCTGGGACGAACAGGAACAGGTGTTCAGGTTACGAGACCAGGTGTTAGAACTGGAGGTCACCGACGTTTATTTCATCACTGGATTGTCCCGCAGAGGTCCAATCCCTGTACTGACTGGAAGCAGACCATCTGGGGAAAAGATGGAACAAGTGATGGCACGGGTGTGCCAAGGGGCACAAACAGGATCAGGAAGCAAGAAGGTGGATATCCACACCATCCCTGATCTGGCACTGAGAGTAGTTCTCCATACCATCACGCGGGCTGCTGGGTCGCAGGCTCCGCATGAGGCCACGAAGACCCAACTCCTACTGGCCTCAGAATGCATGGGTCCCTTACTGTTCAACTGGGCAGAAGCAGTAACTATCAACATGAAAAGGCAGCTCACGAAGTGCAAACAGGGGAAACTGAAATAGTTCGGTTATGGTTCCATCTTGGTATCGTTCATTCTGGAACGTTTACCAATCTTCCAGGGCCAAGGGGCCGCAGTGGGGAGTCCGATACCACGAGAGCCCAGAATGGCTCGCTGGGCAGCATTGATGCCCAGATCTGGAGGTGGCCAACAGATGTCCTGGAGGCCAGAGTTTTTTAGGTGGTTACGGTGCCAGCTGATTGTCGTGGAAGACTGGCCCTATTCGGGAACTGACTTTACTGGGGACCCAGACCTCCCACTACCAGAAGGAGATGACTAGGACGAGGAGCTGGGTAAGACCTCATATTTTTTATTTTATGTTTATATGTTTTTTTGTTAATACACATTCGTCTTAACACAATTATATATGCATGCAGATGTAGGACCTGAGAGACCAGCTGGGATGTCTCCAATCTCCCGGAGGACACAACTCGCCCCTGAGATTCAGGGAGAAGGTACCGGAGGAGATGAACTGATCCAGAACCTCGAGGGGATTGCTCACGGGATTCCAGACTATGCCCGGCTAGCAGACGTACCGATGGCATACCAGCGCCACACGGTGGGAGTTCCGAGTCGGATCCACCGAATCCTGAGGCGCTTAGTGCGTGCAGTCACGTGCTATCATGAGCACCATGCGGATTAGTCCTTAGGATTTATACCACACCTATTTTTGAGAGACATAGTGTCTCCGGATGTACTAAGACGATTATGTATATTTTTTGAGTTTTATGTGACACACTCTATGTAAACATTTCGATATCTATATATATACATATCTATTTCTGGATGAGTCTTTCTTTACATGTGATGATGTTTTATAAATTGCGCAAATGTCTGTCTAATACCAAATTTGCTACTGCATCTGTTAATGTATTCAAATGCCTGGGTATATGATGATATGTAATGTAGTCAAAATTCCTTTCCAGTAATCGAATACGCAAATACAGACATAATATGGACGGGTTTCTTACCGAATAGTGTCCGTTCAGCTGTAAGACTACAAGTTGTGAATCTAGATACACGAGAAATTCACGGATACCAAGGTTTACTGCCTCGGTTAATAATTCCAACATGGCACTATATTCCGCGATGTTGTTCGTGGTACGTCCTAGACACACACCTTGCAGGTCAATCAACTCACCAGCAGGATCGTAGATTACCCAGGCTGCAGAAGACAGAATCCTGGTACTGCGGGAGGCACCATCCGCGAAACCAACAAATGGATGAATAGACATCTGCACAACCAGGAAGACCCGATCAGCAGAAAGATGTTTACAAAGCACACCACACTATGCACACAAATGACAATCACACAACTATGTACACACACCACACCATGAAATCACTTCAGGCATAGTACTTTTTAAGGTACAGCCCATTTCTGGGCTGCGCCAGTGGAACTCCTTCGTAATCTATAAGCTCATAGGCCCCATTTTTCAAAACGTGCTTTACTATATAGGGCCCGTGCCACATAGGCTGGAGTTTACCGGCTCCAAGCTTATCATGTGCCTGATCGTACAAGAGGACGAGGTCTCCTTCGATGAAAGAACGGGGAGAAACAAATTGATCAAAATGAGTTTTGACCCTCTTCTTTTGTGCTTCGATGATCAAAGCAGCTAGACGACGGGTTTCATCCAACCGTTCAAGATACAGAAGACGTTCTTCCTTAGGAGAAGTATCCGGTAAGAGCTCCACAGCTAATTTAAGCGAAGGAATTTCACATTCAACCGGCAGAGTAGCTTCCAGACCGTACACCAATTGGAATGGTGTGAATCCGGTTGCAATCTTAGCAGATGTTCGGTATGCCCAGAGAGCTGAGAACAGTTGGAGATGCCAATTGGATTTATGAATCCCAACTGTTCGCTGAAGCATAGTGACCAAAACCTTGTTCACCGCCTCAACCTGACCATTCGCTTGAGGGTAGTATGGTGTTGAGTTGTCGTGACGCAAGCCCAACGTTGAGGTCAGCTCCGCCATCATGTAATCGCGGAAATGAGTACCGTGATCAGTGACGATGGCTTGAGGAACCCCGAACCGTGCAATAACGTGGTTGAATATAAATGAAGCAGTCGTTTTCCCGTCAGCAGCTAGTGTAGGCATCGCCTCGGCCCACTTAGTGAAGTAGTCAACGGCGACAATGATATACGCATGCCCCCCGGCCGAGTGAGGGTTACACGTCATAAAATCCACACCCCATTTCGCAAAAGGGCTGACGGTAATAACGGGATGCAATGGCAACGGTGGCGCGCGCATCTTGCGCTGAAAAATCTGGCATGGATGACATTTTCGGACTGCAGTGATACAATCCTTGAATATGGAAGGCCAGAAATAACCTGCCCGCAGAATTTTCTGGGCAGTAGCATACCCGGACATATGCCCGCCACAGGCGCCACTGTGACAGTCATTTAAGACTTTCTCAGCCTCTTCTAAGGTAAGGCATCGTCGGAGCACTGAATCTACTCCAATACGATATAAGGTATCTCCTACTATACGGTAGGGTTGGGACTGGTGCCGAATCCGACGGCGGGCAGTTTTATCCAACTCAGACCGAAAAATCGCGGTCTGAAGATACACTATGATGTCACCGTACCAAGGATCACGAGTACTGATAAGAAAAAGCATTTCGTCTAGTATGTGGTCTTCAGAGTGTGAGGGAACAGAGTCTGTAGGGAGAGAACATATCAAATCCGCGAAGACCAGTGATTTAGTTGACTTGGCAGTGGTGAACTCCAAGTCAAACTCCTGCAGGATCACGATCCATTTGGAGTACTTGCCCCCTAGTAATTGTCTAGAAATAATATACGTCATAGGGTTGCAGTCTGAAACCACTGTTATCGTGCGCAAAAGGATGTAATGGCGAAAGCGTTGTACGGCGTGTACGGCTGCTAAGGCCAACTTCTCGACATGTGCATAACGCGTTTCTGGGTCGAGAAGGTTCCAAGACAGGTAATAAACAACATGTTCATCACCGTTATCGTCATCCTGCACCAAGACCATGGCGATGGTGCTAAATGCGGCGGCTAGATACAAAGTGAAGTCGCGGTGGTAGTCCGGAGGACGAAGCAACGGATCATTGACTAGCAATGTCTTCAGCTTCTCAAAGGATTCCTGAGCAATTTCGTCCCAGTGAAAGGGAACATTCTGCTTTAACAAACGAGTGAATCCTTTGGCCACCTCGGCATAATTCGGGATAAAGTGCCTAAGAAAATTCGCTTTCCCTTGTAGACTCTGCAACTGATACAGGGAGGAGGGTGATGGGAGATTTACGATGGCCTCAACCTTTAGAGGGTCAAGGCGAATTCCGTCTTTCGAGACTATAAAGCCTAAAAGACGGCCAGAATCAACGCAGAAGACGCACTTATGAGGATTGAGCCTGATATTGTAGCATCTGCAACGAAGAAATATCTGGCGAAGATGCTCAGGATGGTCCTCTCGCTTACCCGAATGGGCTGGCAAGTCGTCCAGATAAGGCTGAACGATATGGCGAATGTCATGAAAAGCGTAGGACATCGCACGCTGAAAAGTGGCTCCAGCGTTCTTTAAGCCGAACGGGAGTTTTTTGTACGCGAAAGTGCCCCACGGACAGATGAATGTGGTCTTATGTTGATCCTCAGGTGCAATATTGATTTGGTTATAGCCTAAGAAACCGTCCATTAAGGAATAGATCTCACTCCCGGCACATTCGTCGATAATCTGGTCGATAAACGGAGTGGGATAATTATCTTTTGGACAGGCGTGATTGATGTCGCGATAATCCACACAGACTCGAATTGTACCCTGCTTTTTATCGACAGGGACGATGTTGGACACCCATTCTGTAAGGGGGATAGGATAAATAAAACCCGCGTTCAGAAGTTTTTCAACTTCTGCCTTGATAGCGGCGGCTTTCCGAGGATGCATGGGACGTAAGCGTTGGCGCACGGGTTTCGCACCTGGATAGGTTGGAATCTCGTGCACGACAATACTAGGATCAATTCCCAGCATTTCCTCGTAAGACCATGCGAAAACATCTCTGAATTCTTTGAAAAGCTCAGTATAGACTTGAATCTCCTCGGGAGAACAAGTCACACCCACATGAATGTTCTCAACAATCCCCGGTTTAACAGAGATGTTGATTGGAATAGTTTGAGTAATGTTACTCAGATTACCCTCCGAAAAGACCTCGTGCATTAAGATCGGTGTTTGAAGAGGAGGGGAAGGAACCTGAGTAGCATAACGCTCCAGACAATCAGTCATTGCCCCCAAGCTGGGCATAAACGAGGAGCGATGATGTCCATCACCCCAGGGTAGCTCCTCAAGAGACATGGTTTCAATGATAGCCTCATCTGAAGGAAAAGTCTCTCTGAGAGGATCAGGTGAATCAGCCTGACCAAGCCAGGGGGATTGCGAGTAGACGTCGAGAGCCATGCTTATCGGAGCATGCTGAGGAGGTGGAGGGTCCGATGCGGCAACAATCTCACAGTAGCTGATCTCTACTGGCGTTAAAGGCATGGATTCTCCAAACTCATATACCTGCTCAAGTGTAGGAATAAGCCAGGGGTCATCAGTCCTGGACAACATGTTGACTTGAGCGGTATTCAGTGGCGGTGCGGGGAATATACCCATGAGGACTGGGTCTTTGAAAAGACCAGGTCCTACACTGTCTGGGGGATTCGGAATTTGATCCACGTATGGCACGTTGTTCTCAGAGCTAGAGGTGAAAAATGACAACTGATCCACCGTGACAATCTTGCCCTCGTGAGGGAACTTAATGAATTGAAAGACGGTAGACGGCACGCAGAGCATGGGATGGGTCCAGCTGCGGCCAAGAAGTATATTGTAGTTGAGTTTAGCGTCAACCACTTCTACTTCCACGTTGACAGTTTTTCCCTGTAATGTGATCGCAAGACTCTCGAGAACTCCCAGGGGTTTAGATTCCCGACCATCAAATGCCTCAAGGGAATTGGGAGATGACGACAAGGCTGGAGAGCCGATGGCCTTCCAGCAAGCGGAGGACATAACGCAGGTAGATGCACCCTCATCTACGATGGCCCTATGAATGTTTAGACCATTAATCCCGACTTGAATGACCAAAGCGATTTGATGTGGAAGCCGGGGAGTAAAATTCTCCAGATCAAAGGTGAGAAGGCTCGAGTCGGCGGGATCGATACCACCGATTGCAGACAGTAAAGCCTTCCGTTGTGAAGGACAACTTTGAAGAACCTCAAGTGCAGACATGGCACATGGCGCCTGTGCCAGATCCTCAACGATACTGTAATGTTGAGCGGCACAAGCATTTGGATTGTAAGAGGATCTTCGAAGAACACCCTTGGGAGGTGGTAAAACCACTTCCCTTCCATAGAACTCCCGCAGCCAAACCTCCCAACTCAAGATAGGCAATGGTTTGTGAGTTTGTTGGAACTCAACTTCTGCCATCTTTATTTAAAAAACAGTCCCTAAATTGGGTGGCGCGACTACTTCTCTATGACAGAGCGCCAGTTGGCGCGACCTCTTTGCAGGATTTTCCCCATTGGTGCGAGTACTGAACTGCCTTCCCGCGCCAATGCCAAAAGGGATGTTTTTCATGATTTTTGCAGGGGGATGTCTCAAGGGAAAATGAGGCTCATGCTTAGAGGAATGCATTGATGATGTTTTCAAGGCATGACAATGTTCACAGGTCACAAAATGGGTCCTCCATTGTGCGGGACGGGGAATGGTAGGGACGGTGACGAATTACTGTGTAACAATGCCCTAATTGTTTCTACACCTTTTCAAAAATGGGGTTTAGATTTTATTGGAGATATTCATCCACCTTCAAGTGGACAACATCGTTGGATCCTTGTTGCAACTGATTACTTTACCAATGGATTGAAGCAATACCTACTAGGAATGCTACTCATAAAATTATAATTAAATTTCTGGAGGGAATTATAACCATATTTGGTTGTCCATAAAGATTAGTAGCAGATAATGTAGTTTCTTTTAAGGCCACGCCATTGGTGAATTTATGTGAATATTATGGTATTCATCTCACTCATTCAACATCATACTATCCACAAGGGAATGGTTTAGTTGAATCTTCAAACAAAAGCTTGGTAAGAATCATCACCAAACTATTGGAGCAAAATAAGAAATCCTGGGATTCAAAATTGAAGTTTTCTTTATGGGTTGATAGGGTGACTATTAAAAGGTCAATTAATACATCACCTTTTCAAATGGGTTATGGAACTGAGACTCTTTTTCCAGTTCAATTAGCTATTCCTATAGCTAAATTTCTGCAAGATCATGAAGTTGATCCAAATGACATAAACATAAGATTTTATCAAATCATAAAAGTACAACAATAGCGAGAACAAAAATATGATTCGATAAGGAAATATCAGCAAGCTGTGAAGCAAGTTTTTGATAAAGGAACTAAGAAAGAATATTTCCAGATTGGAGACATGGTATTGAAGTGGGATGCACAACATCAAGACCCAGGTAAGCATTCAAAGTTTTATGCTCTATGGCTTGGTCCTTTCAGAATCTCTAATATTCTACAAAACAATACTTTTGAGTTGCAACATATGGACGAGATAGAGTTATTTGTAGGCCCATTCAATGGGTGTTTTCTTAAGAAATTATTTTACTAAGGTTGTTGGTGGCCTAAGCCCATTGTAAATACTGGAGTGTTTCGTAATAAGACTCCATAGCCCAATGAAAAGGCACTGAAACTACAAATATTCTTAGAGCCTCGCATGGAGAGCTCTATCCCCTATGGAGCCAATGTTAGCACGGTTCTATGCTAAGTCACCAGTTCCTCTTTTATTTACTTTTTGTTTTTCATCATATCATTAGTCAAAAATTTTACTTTTTCAACAATAGTTTTGGTCACTAAAAAATCTTAATTTGGTATATTTCTCCTTCACTTCATTTCATCATCAGCAGTTTCAAGTTCATCATTTCATCATCATTATTTAGAGGTCTAGAGTCAGGTCATTCCATCTCATATAGGTCAAGTTTAGGTTCAAACTGCCCATGGGAAAATCTTCAGATTTCCATTAAAATAAATCAGTTAACCATCCATTTCATTCATAAAATTTTGGTGAAGGAAGCAAGCATGTTTATGCAGTCCAAATAAAAAATATCTTTTCCATTTCATATAGCTCAAGTCTCAGAAATCTCAACACTGTCTTACTGTGCATTCAAGTAAAAAAGGAAGGGAAATCATGACTGTCAAAGCTACAATGAATCAATCTGCCTTATCAGTTCAGTTGAAAGAAGAAAGTGTTGCTTACAAAATGTAATGGTGATGGGAATTACATTTTATGCCTTCATTCATTTCATTTATCCTCTTTTACCATTCATTTTTCCAAAACCCAAATTCCAGCGCTTCATTTTCTTTCGAAAAATCCTTTTAACCATAAATCCATATATATATATATATATATGTATGTATATTATGTACAGCCGCTCCGCTCATTCCACAACAAACCCTTTAAATATATATCATATATTACATATATGATATCATATGATATAATTTTCCACACTTAACCCCTTTACCTTTCATCGCAGTCGATGTTTCGCAAGTTTCAAACTTATAATATAATTGTCGAATCCTACAGAACCCCAGAAATGTGATTTGCACGATTGCTAGGACCCATCTTTTCCATTTGGTCTGCTTCATAAACATTAGAAATGCCTTAAAATCCTTGGTAATATGATTTGGGTGGCTTTGTTCATATGACCATTTCTTAACGAAATGTTTACTTATATATTTTTAAAAGCCTTTAATGGGACCCATCACCTTTTCGCATCGTTAATATATATATATATATATATATATATATATATATATATCTATCTATATCTATATATATATATATATATATATATATATATATATATCACAATTGGGAAATGGAGTCGAATCACAAATCGCATATCAGGAGTAAATAGGCGTTTGGAGGAGCGAATAAACCTTTGCTTTGCGATTTGTGATATCACAAATCGGGAAGTCAAACTTTTCGCATATCAGAGGTCAAAGGTCCATCGCAAATTGAGGATTTGGAAATATCGTAATCAGGGACCAGGAAGGTTATCACATATCGGGGCTCAGTGAATTGGGCATGTAACATGGATGTATGTCAACATTATTTTTGATATGCGAATTGGAAGGTGACGTGGCAAGGAAAGAAGATCCCACACAATATCGCAATCGGGGAAATGAGGAAGCGAAAGTGAATTCAGTGAGTGAAGTTTGTGAATTAACGATGCAAAAAGGTGATGGGTCCCATTAAAGGCTTTTAAAAATATATGAGTAAACATTTCGTTAGGAAATGGTCATATGAACAAATCCACCCAAATATATTTACCAAGGATTTTAAAGCATTTCTAATGTTTATGAAGCAGACCAACTGGAAAAGATTGGTCCCAGCAATCTCGCAAATCGCATTTCGGGGGTTCTGTAGTATTCAGCAATTATACTATAAGTGAATTTTGAAACTTGCGAAATGACGACTGCGATGAAAGGTAAAGGGGTTAAGTGCAGAAAATTATATCATATGATATCATATATGTAATATATGATATATATTTAAGGGGCTTTCTGTGGAATGAGTGGAGCTACTATACATAATATATATATGGATTTCGAATGGTTAAAAGGATTTTTCGAAAGAAAATGAAGCTCTAGAATTTAGGTTTTGGAAAAATGAATGGTAAAAGAGGATAAGTGAAATGAATGAAGGCATAAAATGAATTTCCCATCACCATTACATTTTTTCAGCAGCACTTTCTTCTTTCAACTGAACAGATAAGGTAGATTGATTCATTTTAGCTTTGACAGTCATGATTTCCCTTCCTTTTTTACTTGAAAGCATAGTAAGACAGTGTTGAGATTTCTGAGACTTGAGCTATATGAAATAGCAAAGGTGTTTTTTATTTGGACTGCAGAAACATGCTTGCTTCCTTCACCAAAATTTTATGAATGAAATGGATGGTTAACTGATTTATTTTAATGGAAATCTGAAGATTTTCCCATGGGCAGTTTGAACCTAACTTGACCTATATGAGATGGAATGACCTGACTCTAGACCTCTAAATGATGATGATGAAATGATGAACTTGAACTGTTGATGATGAAATGAAGTGAAGGAGAAATATACCAAATTAAGATTTTTTAGTGACCAAAACTGTTGTTGAAAACTAGTTGAAAAAGTAAAAATTTTGACTAATGATTTGATGAAAAACAAAAAATAAATAAAAGAGGAACTGGTGACTTAGCATAGAACTGTGCTAACATTGGCTCCACGGGGGATAGAGCTCTCCCTACAAGGCTCTAAGAATCTTTGTAGTTTCAGTGCCTTTTCATTGGGCTATGGAGTCTTATTATGAAAACACCGGTATTTTCAATGGGATTAGGCTACCAACAACCTTAGTAAAAGAGTTTCTTAAGAAAACACCCATTGAATGGGCCTCCAAATAACTCTGTCTCATCCATATGTTGCAACTCAAAAGTATTGTTTTGTAGAATATTAGAGATTCTGAAAGGACCAAGCCATAGAGCATAAAACTTTGAATGCTTACGTGGGTCTTGATGTTGTGCATCCCACTTCAATACCAAGTCTCCAATCTGGAAATATTCTTTCTTAGTTCCTTTATCAAAAACTTGCTTCACAGCTTGCTGATATTTTCTTATCAAATCATATTTGTGTTCTCGCTATTGTTGTACTTCTATGATTTGATAAACTCTTATGTTTATGTCATTTGGCTAAACTTCATGATCTTGAAAAAATTTAGCTACAAGAATGGCTAATTTAACTGGAAAAACAGCCTCAGTTCCATAAACCATTTGAAAAGGTGATGTATTAATTGACTTTTTAATAGTCACCCTATCAACCCATAAAGAAAACTTCAATTTTGAATCCCAGGATTTCTTATTTTTCTCCAATAGTTTGGTGATGATTCTTACCAAGATTTTTTTTGAATTTAGCTAAACCATTCCCTTATGGATAGTATGATGTTGAATGAGTGAGATGAATACCATAATCTTCACATAAATTCACCAATGGTGTGGCCTTAAAAGTAGCTGCATTATCTACTACTAACCTTTATGGACAACCAAATATGGTTATAATTCCCTCCAAAAATTTAATTTTAATTTTATGAGTAGCAATCCTAGTAGGTATTTCTTCAATCCATTTGGTAAAGTAATCAATTGCAACAAGGATCCAACAATGTTGTCCACTTGAAGGTGGATGAATATCTCCAATAAAACCTAAACCCCATTATTGAAAAGGTGTAGAAACAATTATGGGCATGAGTGGAAAAGATTTCAAATGTTTTTTTACAGTGAATTTCTAACATTTTTCACATGCTCTTACTTCAGCACATACATTAGAAAATAAACTAGGCCAAAAATTGCCATCTCTTAATATTTTGCATGCAATAGTTCTCTAATAATGATGACCTCCACACACACTACTATGCATATCAAAAATAACTTTTTTGGACTCATCTAGGTCAAGGCATCTTAACGAAACTCATGTAGGATCTCTCCAATATAAATGATTATCTTTAATGTAGAATTTAATAATATTCAGCTTCTTTAATGTCCCAAATGGGAAAATTTCTACAATGCCAGGAATATCTTGAGATATTCTTATTTTCAACCTCCGAAAGTATTAACAATCAACACTGAACTATTTCAAAGATTGACTGCAGGGGCATTTACTAGATATTTCACCTTCACAAGGAAGGATGAGATATAGAGGCTACCTGACCCTCTAGCAAACCCTTCTAATAGAAATTTCAAGAGCTAATAATTCCCTTCAAGGAATTTCTGCAACAGCTGCCCATGGGGACGTTGTATAAGGAAGCCCATGTGAAAATAAGGAAATCCAGTGCTGGGAAGCCTTAGAATATATCTGATACAAACTCCCTGCAGAATATAAGCTCAAAGAAATAACCCTAAGCAGGTTATCCAGATCTCCCACCAACAAGTATACTGAAATAATGCTCAATGAGAAAACCTTCAGCAGTATTAAACCTCCAATATGAACAGCAGTGAAAAATACATCATATAATGACAAAATAGTACAAATCTGATACAAAATTTATAGCAACAAATATTATACAAGGCCCTTGAGGAAAAGACCTCTCAAGGTGAGTGCAAATCAGCCTCCAAGGAAAATGTACATAGGCAAGAGAATACATTGCTACATAAAACCCAGCTACTCTATAACTGTGTAGTCTCTAAGGGAAAATGACTACAGATTGAAATATACAAGATGATATGACAATATGAGTTCAAATAAATATAGGGGAGAAGATATCAACCCTAAAAAATAGTATTGCCTCAATCCTCCAAGGGATTGGCTAAAATACATAAAATGGGAAAATGCTAGAGTTGCAGTGTAGCTGCTGCATCTCAAATATAATACAACATAGGAGAAGGGAAATAGATGCTGCAATGACAATGAAACCTCCTCCAATTATCTCCAAAGTGAAGGAGTTGATCTCCTTCCTGAAGATTGCACTCACTAGTGCACAAAATGAGCTCCACTTGCAAACCCTCTCTGAGAATAACATTGTAAGAAGAAGGGACTGCACTGGGCATGAGAGAAATACATATGGCCTGATGCCAAATCTACAACAGAAGCTCTAGGATCTCCTTTTTTGATCTCCAAGAGAGAGAGATGGCCTCTCCTCTATAGAACAACTCCGGAAGTGAGATGATGGAAGTCCCTCACTGCAACACCAGCAACTTCAGCGTTCTCTTGCTACAAGAATAACGCAGTAGCTGCAAATGAATGCTTTGGCCTCAAGCCAAGATGTGAGGAAGATTAAGAACAATCTCTCCATGGCCTCCCATGGAAGAGAAGGGCATTCCTAAACACGAATCCCACTTGTGCTAAGCAGCACCAAGTTGAAGAGAGCTTCAACTTCGAATTCTATTTCCAAAACTGATCTCCACAATGCTCTCCTTCATCTTTTATGAAATGTGTGCATGGACCCCACTCACATTAGGTTTTCTCTCATTTGAATTTCCCTCCACTCCAACTACGCAATCTTCTTGTGCAAGCTTCCCCTCTTAGGTTACATTGTTGACTTGCTCAACCATGGTCTAGCTTACTTGCTTTTGGCCCTTTTCACACTTGGGGCTGCTATCTTAAGCCACTTAAGTGACTTTTTGCACCTTAGGAGTGTTTATTATATTGCTACATGGGTTCCCTCACCCATTTTATTCCTTTTATTAAAATAAAAGCAAGATTAATGTCCCAAATACTTTATTGCAAAATTTGGGACATTACAATCCTCCCCTCCCAAAACTTGCTTGTCCTCAAGAAAGAGCAAGGATGAACTGAAAAAAGTCCTCCACTCAAGGCATGGAGTCTGAAATATCCTCCTGTAGATCCTCCATCCTCAAGCAATCAAGCAAAAATGAGTCACCCTCCAACTAGGCAACTCCTGAAAGTACTCCTCCACCTTGTGCTCATGAGAAATAGGTGGACTGAATTTCTGAACTTGGTAAGATTCATAGCCTACCCCACGATGTCCTCTTCTCCACTTTTGATGAATGTGGAGTGAAAGTTGAACTTGGGCTGCAATAGTGTTGCCTTCAAGAGGCAAGATGAAGTCTAGATCCCCAAAGATCTCTCCTCCAACGCTGCAAATCAATCTGGCCCAATTCATCTCATATGTGATGAGTTGGAAGTCATCCACATATGGCATCCAAAAAATCATATGGTTCACCTCATGGAAAAACACATGGCTGAACATGATGACCATATCATCTTCCATACTCCCATTGGAGCATGTGCTGCAAAAAGAATGGAGGTCTTCTTCCCCAAAGGGCACATCCACCCAATGAGTCTCTCCCTCCACATGATACATATGGGGCTACTGTTGATATATGTCTGAAATGAAATTGTCTTCATGAGAGACCCAAGCCACCCCATCAATATTTCAAACCATGAAATGCCTCCTCCAAAATTTTGAACTCTCCAAATAACTCTTCCCACATGAAGGAAAGAGATGAAGCTTGGCAATCATGGGCTGCCCATTGCTTCTCCTGAAACATACAACATGAAAAGTAGGGAGAATAATATTGCCAATGGGAATCATAAACTCATATCCCACTCTTCAAACAAGCTCCCCATGATCCAATAAAAATCTACAATGCATGGAAGTAAAATCAATAGAAGCAAGTTGTCTCATGACAACCGGAAAGTGGATCATTGTTCCACCAAGGGAACCTACGTAGTGCACTCCTGGCCTACATCAAAATGAAAAATAACAAGTGCTTTATAGCCACTTTTTTTCTGCCGCATTCATCCTGCAAGATGTGATCATCAAAACAAAATTTGGTGCCAAAAGTGCACACCAAAACTATGTGGCTTTCCCCCACAAACCACCCATAAGATGGCCATCTTCCTTGTTGAAATAGACCATAAGTATAGTTGAATATAATGTACAATAAGGAAGTGTCCTCCTTGATATAACATGCTGATCATAAGAATAAGAGAGCATAAGACAAATGGTTACCTCCCTCATCATGTACTTTGGCCTTTAAGCTGAAATGGCTCCAATGGAAAGTCCCCCTTACTGCAACATAGTAGGGGAGTGGTTGTGCCAACCATCTCATCATCTCTTGGGCTATGCATCTAGCCAAATGCTGATATACATCCATTAGAAATCCCTCCCAAGTGGACTCCTCCATCAATGAATAATATGCATGAAAATGCATGAAAGAAGAACCCATAAACATTACATGTAGATCCCCTTTCTTGTGTTTGTGCAACCAAGCCAAGAAAGTCAAAATGTAGTGAGGAATTATTCCCTCCATTACTCCTTAATACACATCATCTACATGCCTCCAAATTATATCACTTGTGAAGTGGCTTTGAGAACACTCCAACAAGTAGTCCAAGCTCTCAAGTGACAGTGTTGCTGGCCTTTAGAGTAGGGCCACTGTCAACTCAAAGCTCCCCTCTTTGACATGAATCTTGCCAAAGACTCCTCCCATCATGATGCTGAAAATTTAGAGCTCCTCCCATGAAGAAGGTTTTTCTTGGCATCCAAGATCAAAGAGAAATCCTCTTGCACTATGCTAGTGCCTCCTCTTGCTCCCGCAACATGCAAACAAAATCTTAGCAACAAGAATTTTTTTTGCTCCCTCACACTTCCACCATACCCAATCTGAAATGGAAACATAATGAGTGGTAAGAGTAATTTCACCCCATCATGATGCATCCATACTCTCCCCTTTTTCCACCAAGTGCAATAAGTGTGAAATGATCCTGGGACCTATGGGTTATGGATCCTCCACATTTCCGCTGGGCACACATCATCCATTAGGTTCTTCTCTTTGGTGTAAGTGTCCTACCTCTTGGTACCTCTTTCACAAGAGTTACCATTGTCCCAAAACAAATTAATCATCTTGCATTTCATGGGACATTGAAATGCAATCTCCTTATGACAAAATTTCAAAACCCCACCCTCACAAGTGATGCATGGCTCATCAATAGTGCATGAGGATGATGAGGGTTTCTTTCCTCAAAATGGCATAGCATAGTAAAAGTCCCTCCTTAAGACAATCAGCATGCAATAGTGTAAAACCCTCCATAATATATGCAAACTCATGCATACCTTGGAGAGATCTGGAAGAATCTTGTGTAGCTCCAAGAGTCTCTTCCTCAAGTGTGTTGGTTGTCTCAATAACTGAAGGTGGAGACTACTCCTCCATGAATATAACAACGCTGGCATGTGCCTCTGGTGGTGAGGGCTCCTCCCTCCTTTGGCCAAATATTCTGCTCAAGATCTAAGAGAAATCAACAAGAGTAGAAACCCTTGTATTACTCCCATGGTTGAACCACCAAGTTCTTTCCTCTTTCTGCTGAACAAGTGTGAAAAAGATAGAGCCTCTTGGGAGACTCTAGGGTTTGTTGCATATTCAGCAGATACTCACTTAGAATTTTGAATTCCAAGTGTTCTCCATGCTTCTGCTCTGCTCCTCTATGAGAATAAGAAGTGCATGGTCCTTCCTCTTCTCCTTATTCTATCTCCTCAACCTCCTTGGAGAGGTTCTTGCTGGACCCAAAACTAATGAGATTGTTCTCATCTTCTGCATCATCTTGACCTCTTCTTCTCCTAAATCTACCCCAAGGAGAAGATGTAAATCTACCCCAAGTAAGAGTGCTCTTCTCCTAAATTCTTGGGTATAGTCTTGCACATTCTGTCCTTTAAGTTGTCTAAAGTTTTGCCAATTCATCATTGCCTTCTGAAGATAAGCAAAAGGATAAAATTGTTTCTTGATAACAAAAATAAACTCAATCCATGTTAGAGTTATCTTACCATGCTTCTTGATTTCCTTTGTGGTCTTGGCTTCCCACCAAACCAAAGCTGCTCCATCCATCCTTAATGAGGCTAATTGTACTTTTGTGTCATCATCATGCAGATTCTGAATCCTTAGATAGACTTCCAGTTGTCTAATCCAGTTATCTAATTTCTTTGCATTAACATCACCATTAAACATTGGCAACTCAAATTTGACATCAAGCTTTAACAAAGGATTTTTAACAGTTGTTTTTTACTTATGTGACTGATTTACTGAAGTTGAAGAGGATGATGTTGAGGAAGAGGATGTCGATGGAGATGAAGGATCACCATTTCCTCCATTCCCTTTCTTAGACTTATCCTTGTCCTTCTTTCCTCCTGAAGAATCTCCTTCTTCTCTTTGGTTTCTAGACCCTTCTCCAACAATCCTATCATTTCTTTCCTGATAGAGGATCCTAACCATTTCAGTCATATCCAAGAAAGTTTTTCTAAAGATTATTTCTTCTTCCTTGGGATCCATTTCCTCATGTACTTCTTCTTCTCTTGAAGACATGTTTGTGGCTGATTCTAAGGCTAATGAGGATGAAATGGAAGGTGGAGATAATGGCACTCTGGCCCTCCTTGGTTGTGGATTATTTTGTGCACTAACCAATTGTCCTTCCCCTCTTTTCAGTTTCAGCCTATTAAGCATCAAATTTGCAAAACAGGAAAATATATCTTGCAGAAAAGCAACACTCAAAAACTGAGTTCAACATAAGCTTTGATACCAATCTGATCTGAAATGTGTGAACTAATTATTTCTTATAAAGAGATAGACTATAGGGGCTTTTACTGATTATTTCACCTTTCAAAGAAAGGATGAAACCAGAAGCTATCTAGCCCTCTTACGGACTCTTCCTAAAGAAATAATAAGTAAACACTAAAGTGATCTGGTAATGAAAGTATTTGTTTTCTGATTCAAAGTATTCATTAACCAATAATATGAGTGTGCAAGCATGTTAAGGTGTTTTGCAATGGAAAAAATGTGTTTTGGAATAGAACAATTATGTTTTGATAAGTGTATAAGTCTTTTTGGGTTAAGAGGACTTCTTTCAATTTACTGTTTAAGGTATTAAACTCTGAAAATAAGCAGCAAGAATTCACAACATATAAACAAGCATCTGATAAGGCAGTTCACCCCTCTCTTGGGCTACATCTACCGGGTCCAAAAGAACGAACGGAACTGAAAACCGATGTTGTATGAGAAATAATTAGTTCACACATTTCAGATTAGATTGGTATCAGAGCTGTTGTGGATGATTTTGTCACCCCCCCCTAGAGACAGCCTAGAGTTGCCATAGACCAGTGCCTAGGACATCTTATATAGCAGGGAGACACGTAATATAGCTTGGGTTGTCAGTCCAAATGCCTCTCTACTATCTCTTGTTAAAAACAAGGAAATTGGATTTTGAATGGGACCATTCTCTCTCAGAAACTGATACAAAGATTAGAATAATGTAAAAACATCATGTAACACTTCAGCATGAACGCATCAGATAGTTAAGAGACCGCTTACTATAAAGAGGGCCGATTCAAATGATATATCACAGAAATCAAATATCAGGAAGTGAGTGCAGTGAAGAAACATAAGAAGATATTACTGGCAGAAGGGCGCACCGATTTACGAATCCTTAAGCCACTAATATAGCAGAAAATATGAAAGAGTGAACATGGAACAGCATATCACTTCTAGGCCTATTTAAAGCGCTTGACTAATTCCAGAAAGGGCACCACTTAAGATGAATCCTTACTGCAAACTAGTGAGCCACTCGCATTCTAGAACATGATACAAGAAGATAATTTGCATGAAAAGAGATAATGTATTGACACATAAGAAAAGTTACATACTGCGAGATACCAAAGACCGGAATCCTCAATACAGTTATAACCCCTCCTCACTGAGACCCTACGGGCTCTGAAACTTCATACAGAAATATTACAAGATGAATACAGAAGTCTTCTCGCTGCACCATTTGCTGACAGAAATCTGGAACCCTTACAATGTCTTTCTTTCTAGATTTTATAGAAGAGATAGAGAATTCTAGAGGAGGCGGTAGATAGAAAGCATTTAATAACTTATTTTGAATCAAATGGCAGAAAATGTTCGCGCCCACACTATGAAATGACTGAATATAAATGTTTGTACTTTACAATTTATTTCTGGAATGAATGCTGGAATCTATCTATACACAAGATATAAATAATAAAATATGAGAACGTTCGGCCTCTTTCTGGAGGAGGGAGACCTGCGGCAATAAAACCTTGGGGCGCCTGCTCCTGTACATGGTACTTTCGATCTTCAGATTTTGAATTCAAATTCGGAACCTCTTTCGAGCTGGACCCGGAATTCACTGCTTCTTCATAAATACTCTGTTGCTGCATTAATGTTTTCGACTGTCCAAATGCGTTCCTTTTAATTTTCTCTCTGGAGAGTTCCATGGATCGAAGTACCTTTCTTTAATGGAGGTCACATCATAGTGACTTCTGGATCTTTTCCGCTAATTTTGTTCCCACCGCAAGTTCCTGCAAAAACCAAAACTTATTGAATAAAACTGATGACACAGAAGGTGGACACAGTGAGACTGATGAAGGTGATGGCAAAGATATGAGCGGGTGATATAATGACACAGGAAGGAGACTTTAAATGAAAACGCAAAGGTGTGACACATGACCAGAGTATGTGAACAACGGAGAAACCGCGCGTGACATGTAGGCATACAACGAAGAGTGGAGGGCGGGTGCTGATGGCGTGGAAACTCAGAAGACTAACCCTTGGAGGAGTTACAAAGAAAGGACGCGACAAGACAGCGGAATGAAGGCTTTAAAGGTGGGACCCGGAGCGCGTGTCGCAGGATCACAAGAGGGGAAAATGCGATAAAAGAAGAATGGAATAGCCAAAATTTCGCGCCTGCGCTATGCGATGGGCGTGGTGAGCGCATATCGCAAAAATGAAAAATGCGATGATGGGGGATAATGCGCGAGAGAAATTGCGCTTTTGCGATGGCGCGATTTTGAGATTTGCGATAAACACTTAATGGGGCAGTGCTTGGTTATATGCAAAAAGGAAGGCGCGGAGCTGGGAGGCGAAGGGGGCTAGACCTTATATAATCTTTAGAAAGTGGACTTTAGCCCTTTTTAAATGTATTTCTGATGCTGGGAGGGGCAGAGGTGAAAGAGGAAAAGAGATTATGTCCAAAATCCAAATGGGGGGGGCTGATTGGTACAACATCGGCTCCAACTGGGGACGGCATGTTCGTCCTCGGGCATGCCGAGAACTCGCAGACCTCAGGCCCCTTTGCATTCTCTTCAAAACCTATTAGCTTATTTACATTATTTACACTTCAAAATTGAAATCACCTTTGCTTAAATTATATACATAAATAAATCAGGCCTGCTCTGCCTGAGTTAGTACTGAAAGTAGTGTTTAAGGAATTGTCCATTCATGGGGGCGTCCAATAGATCTCCCTGTAGGTTTTCTAATATGAAAGTATTATTTCTCCCTAGGTTTACTATTTTGAATGGACCGAACCACAGTGGGTCGAATTTGGCATGCTTGCCCTTTTCGGCTCTGCGAAGATCCCATCTAAGAACCAGGTCTCCAACTTGAAAATTCCTATCCTTTGCGTGCTGATCAAAGACCTTCTTCATTTTTTCCTGATATTCTATTAATCTCTGATCTACCTGATTCCTTATTTCTTCCAATTCTACCCGCTGATTAATTCTTCTAATCATCTCATCTGGTTCTTCCTGGTTTTCCTGCATAAAACGTGCCACCGGCAATGCTAATTGTAGAGGAAACACAGCAGCCCGCCCATATACCAGCTCATAGGGTGATTTGCTTGTTGCTCTTTTGCTGGTTATCCTATTCACCCATAGAGAAAACTTTAATTGAGAGTCCCAGTTTTTCTGATTCTCAGTGATTGTCTTCTTCAGGGCTCTCACCAGGGTTTTATTGGATGACTCTGCTAGACCGTTTCCCTGTGGATAGTATGCTGTAGAATGAGTCAGGATGATGTTATATCTCTGGCAGAACTTTACAAACCTGGCAGACTTGAAAGCTTGTGCATTTTCAGTTACGATTCTGGCAGGGCAGCCGAACCTAGATATGATATTATCTTCTATAAAATTCATAATTACAGCATCTGTAGCATTTATGGTAGGTATGGCTTCCACCCATTTTGTGAAATAGTCTGTGGCTGTCAATATCCATTTATGTTGGCCACTTGATGGGGGATGTATCTCTCCTATAAAATCTAATCCCCATTTCAGGAATGGTTCATTTACATGAATAGGGATCAAGGGCAAGGCTGCTAATTTCTGCCTTTCTGCAAATCTTTGGCATTTGTCACACGATCTGACCCAAGCAAAAGTATCTGAATGTAATTTTGGCCAGTAAAAACCAGCCTTCAAGATTTTGTGAGTGGTAGCCCTCCAGTTGTAATGTCCTCCACATATGCCCTCATGAAATTATGTCATTACATTCTGCACTTCATTTTCTGTGAGGCATAACAGCAGTATACCTAGAGGGTCTCTCCAATAGAGCTGCCCATTAGTAATGACATATTTCTGAGATTTCATCCTTACAGCTCTGTATTTTTTCTTATCACAACTTGGAGGGCGGATTAGATTTAAAATATATTCAACTATTTCTTTGTACCAAGGACTAGTTAGATATTTCACATGTATCTTTTGGGTAGCCATCTCTAGTCCATGCTGCTCTTCTTCTTTTTCTGATTCTTCATTTGCTATCACAGACAGATTGATGCCCAAGGCTTGATGATTTGATTCAGATAGCATTGTGGCAAGTCCCTGTCCTTTGATCAATTTAGTAGGCCTTATATCCAAATCATACTCTTGGATTTTTGCAATCCATCTTCCCCTTCTACCTTCGCTATCTCCCTGGACCAAAATGTCTTTGACTGCTGCAGTAGGGACATAAGCAGTGATATGAGATTGCAAAATATAAACTCTAAAAGCTTTAAGGGACTTTACCAGGGCATATGCCTGCTTCTCTAATATATTATATTTCAATTCAGCATCATACAGCACTTGACTGAAGAATGCTATGGGCTGTTCATATCCCTCTTCATTTTTCTGTAATAACACTCCAGCAATCGTATGAGGGGAAGCAAATGAGAATATTATGAACGGCTTTTTGTAATCTGGCCCTACTAGCATAGGAGCTTCAGCAAAATCCTGTTTTATCCTTGTAAATGCATCTCTAGACTCCTGGGACCACTTAACTTCATTGTCCTTTTTCAACATATTGGTTATATGCCTAACTATCTCAGCATAGTTAGGAATGAATCTTCTCAAGAAATTAATTCGGCCCAAAAATACCTGTACTTCCTTTTTATTCCTTGGTAAAGGAATGTTTTTTATCACTTCAACTCTCTTAGGATCAATTTTCACACCATCTTTAGTCACAATGTGTCCTAAGAGCTTTCCCTCATCTAATGCAAATAGAGACTTTTGGGGATTGAGGGATAGGCCATACCTTCTGCATTTTTCAAAAGTTCTTCTCAAATGCTCAATATGCTCACCATCATTCTTTGAGAATACTGTGGTATCATCAAGGTAAACTACCAAGAACTTGTCCTGCTCTCCAACAAAGGCTATGTCCATTGCCCTCTGAAAAGTAGCTCCTGCATTAATTAATCCGAATGGCATCCTAGCATACATAAAGGTTCCCCATGGTGTAGTAAATGCAGTCTTCTTCTGGTCTTCTGGGAATACGGCTACTTGATTGTAGCCCGAGAATCCATCCATCATTGACATTCTGGATGCTCCCACTACTTTCTGCAGGATGTGGTCCATCTTAGGTAGCGGATAATTATCTTTGAGAGACGCCCTATTCAGGTTCCTGAAATCCACACACAGCCTTATTTCTCCATTCTTCTTTCGAACAGGAACAAGGTTCGCTATCCATTCTGAGTACCTTAGTGGCATGATTATCTTGGCCTTCAACAATTTTTTAATTTCCTTTTCAATGGATGGAAGAAGCAAAGGATTAATCTGCCTGAGCTTCTGCTTGTATGGCTTTGCATCTTCCCTCAGTGGAATCTTGTGTTGCATTATATTCACATCAAAAGTTTTTAGGTCCTGATAGGACCAAGAAAAAACATCTTTATAAGATTGAAATAACTTCAAATATTTTTCTTTATAATCTTCTGGGACTTTCTTAGATAATTTGATCATTTTGGGATCAGTAGGAGTACCCAGATTCAAATCTCCCACTTGATCTTCTTCTACTACTTTGTTTGGCTGCATCGGAACATCGTCTTTATTAAATAACCTTTCTAGAGGTATCACATTACCCTTCAGCTGCAGCACTCTACTCCCTGCTATATTCTCTTACCATTTATTTTCTGAAATATTTTCAACTTCTTCCTCTTTGTTATCATCAATCTCCATATTGGAGAATTCTCCCATAGTATCCATAAATATTTTCATCTGTTCATCATCTTTGAATACCTGCCAATGCTTAATATTGTCTGGAATGGATGGTCTATACCGTACCTCTACTTCATATCTTAAAAGCGGGTTCTGAGGGGGACGGAAAGTACTGGCAGCTACAGCAAGAGAATCTGCTATTCTGTTTTGCTCCCGGGGCATGAACTGTATGTTGAATGCTGAGAGGAAGTTTTCTATCATGTCCCATACTTCATTTCTATATGCTCTGAGCCGTGGATGCTTAGTTTGACATTCATTTTTAATCTGTCTGACCACCAGTTCAGAGTCTCCAAACACCTTCAGGCATTGGATGCCCATGTTCCTAGCTGTTTGCAGCCCCAGTAATAGTGCCTCATATTCAGCTACATTGTTTGTAGCTTCATATTCCAGTTTAAAGGACAGTGGTACCCACTTCCCTGTAGGAGAAATCAACAATACTCCAGCTCCATTACCTTCCCTGGAATTTGCCCCATCGAAATGCAAAGTCCATATTTCTGATTCCTGACTTCCTCTAGGCTGCTCAGCTTGAGTTTGGCCAAAAAGGGGTTCACGAGCATAATTTTGATTTACTTCTAACATTAAACATGAAAAGTCTCCCTCCTTGTTATAAACTGGAGAATTATCTGAACAGTCAGCCTTAGTTACCATTTTAACAAATCTAGTCTCTCTGTACAACCTCCTCTCTTGCCCTCCAAAAACTGGGACAGTAGCATATGTTAAATCCAATTTAATTGATCCCCCAATCTTTGTACCCCAGGACCTTGACAACAGCATGCTAAAGCGGGCTGGGATATCAACAACCACAATGTCCATGACCACACTTTTTGCTGGGATTTGAGCTAAATTGACCACTAAATCTTTTATCATTCCCAAACATTTAACCCTTTTAGAATCAAATGAATATAAATCCTTATACGGCCTTGTAATCTGCAGTCATAGTTGCTCCATGACAGATAAGGGCATAAGATTATGGGAAGCCCCAGAATCTAACATGCAATTATGTAATAGCAGGTCATGTACGACTAGGGATACATAAAAGGGAGGAGTAGAAGGATCTATCTCCTCGACGTGTGGGCCAAAGACTACCATGGGTCTTTCTTCTTGAAGATTTAAACTATCAGGCACGATTGGTATTTTGGGAGGAAGTATAAAAGAAGTAACTTGGGACTGATATACAGGCTGTTTTAATAACTCAGTCAATGGGACATGAATCTTAATCTTTTCAAGTTCTTTTTGCAAATTGAAAGCCGATGTGGGCTTTTCCATAACTACTTCTTTTGACTCCTTATTTTCAACTGAAGACCTAATCTCTTTTGATATTGGCTCGGTATTAGGAGGATTGACTATTTTTGAGGAAGAAGGAATCTGAATATTAGACTTCAAGGGAGTATTTAGAGGACTCTTACCTTTCTCCGCGCTCTTCTTTGTTGCTGATTCCTTCTGAGCAGATGCTTCTTCCTGAGGTGGTTCTTCCTCTTGCTCCTGAGTTCTGGTCCTCTTCCTCGAGGATCTGAGATCATATTTGACGTTGAATTGGGCTTCCATGAAATCAGCAAACTTTTTACAGTAATCATCGATCTCTGCTTCCTCTTCTTCATCATGCAACGGGCACTCCATATCATCATTATTTGAAAGAGCCATATTTTAAATTTCTAATCCATAAGCTGTGTCTCCAGTGGGGTCATCTGCTGGCCCTTCCAGGTACAAGGGATGAGGCACCTGGTCCTGTGATTCCTTTGCTTCTCTGGGCAGGATCTGCAATGGTGGCCTTCTATACTGGGGATTGTATCCTCTGTTTGGAGCATTATAACAGTTCTTGGGAGCTGCATTCTTCATCTCCAGTTCCATCTTAACCATCTTCTTTACCATTTTACTTATTTCATCTAGTTTTTCTGAATCTTTTTCCTGATTGAAAACAGAAATCTCTTCTTTGCCCTTCCTTCTGGTATCTTGTTCAATTTTCCCTTTCAGTTTCCCAGTGGAGGCAAAGTTCGCTTCTAATTCCAGAGCGTCTGCTTGCGCATCATCTAAATTGGCAGATTTTCTTTCTCTCAATGCAAAACCAAAATCACAGTCAAAGGCTGCTATGAAAATTATCTTGGCAGCAGCTTCATGAGGCTTCATCTCGGGAGGCAGGCTCAGATATAACTTGTTGAATCTTTTGATGAATTCTGCCACTCCTTCATTTTGTTTCTTCTTCATAGTATTAAATTCAGTGAGACATTGACCATGGTCTTTCTTCTCTCCCCACTTCCTAAGAAAAGTATTCTCCATAACGTCCCAGGTGGTTATCGAACGGTTGGCCAATGTCTTAAACCATTTTCTGGCTTCACCTTCTAAAGACTGCACAAACAACCTTAAGACCACATCCAAATGTTCAACATTCAAGTTCTCCGCGAAAGAGCAGAAGGTCTCGAGATGTCTCTGCGCATAAATCTCATTTTCTCCATTAAATCTTGGCAGAATTTTCAGATAATCCTGTGGCATATCATTCAGTGCTTGAGGTAAGGCCAGAGGCGCATATTTGTTCAATAGGAAAGCAGGAACATTGGCCATTGGGGGAGGTGGGGGTTGTACAACAGTCTGAGCAACAAATGAAGGGAGAGGAGTAGGAGGAAGCGGAGTATGAATAACAATGGGAATATATTGCACAGAAGCCTGAGGCGTAGATGGGAATAATTCACGGTTAACAGTAGCTACTTCTGTGACCTCTTTAATTTCTTCGGCCTGGAGAGGAGAAGGAGATTCTCCTTCAATCCAGGTGCTTCCTCTACGTAGAGTCTCTAAACAAAACTCGGGATTTTCTGTTCTAACTTCTTGAGAAGAAGAGGGCAGATAATTTTCAACAGAACACTCGAAATTTTCAGCACGAGCTGACTTCCTCTCCTTCCAGACTCCTTTACAAATGATTTTCTCTGGGTCAGACACGTAAGGTGTTTTCATTTGGGTTGTATCTGACCTCAAATGCGGCCTACGAGGAGCCAGGACTACCAATAAAAATTTATCGAATAAGGACCAGTGGAGTCGCCAAGGTGAGAGATATGCAACTCTTCAAATCTCTATGCTCACCTGATTAGAGAGTGAAAATAACTTTGTCGAGACCCAGGGAAACTGATATTCTTGAATTCGATCCCCGGCAGCGGCGCCAGAAAGATGTTGTGGATGATTTTGTCACCCCCCTAGAGACAGTCTAGAGTTGCCATAGACCAGTGCCTAGGACATCTTATATAGTAGGGAGACACGTAATATAGCTTGGGTTGTCAGTCCAAATGCCTCTCTACTATCTCTTGTTAAAAACAAGGAAATTGGATTTTGAACGGGACCATTCTCTCTCAGAAACTGATAGAAAGATTAGAATAATGTAAAAACATCATGTAACACTTCAGCATGAACGCATCAGACAGTTAAGAGACTGCTTACTGTAAAGAGGGCCGATTCAAATAATATATCACAGAAATCAAATATCAGGAAGTGAGTGCAGTGAGGAAACATAAGAAGATATTACTGGCAGAAGGGCGCACCGATTTACGAATCCTTAAGCCACTAATATAGCAGAAAGTATGAAAGAGTGAACATAGAACAGCATATCACTTCTAGGCCTATTTAAAGCGCTTGACTAATTCCAGAAAGGGCATCACTTAAGATGAATCCTTACTGCAAATTAGTGAGCCACTCGCATTCTAGAACATGATACAAGAAGATAATTTGCATGAAAAGAGATAATGTATTAACACATAAGAAAAGTTACATACTGCGAGATACCAAAGACCAGAATCCTCAATACAGTTATAACCCCTCCTCACTAAGACCCTACGGGCTCTGAAACTTCATACAGAAATATTACAAGATGAATACAGAAGTCTTCTCGCTGCACCATTTACTGACAGAAATCTGGAACCCTTACAATGTCTTTCTTTCTAGCTTTTATAGAAGAGATAGAGAATTCTAGAGGAGGCGGTAGATAGAAAGCATTTAATAACTTATTTTGAATCAAATGGTGGAAAATGTTCGCGCCCACACTATGAAACGACTGAATATAAATGTTTGTACTTTACAATTTATTTCTGGAATGAATGCTGGAATCTATCTATACACAAGATATAAATAATAAAATATGAGAACGTTCGGCCTCTTTCTGGAGGAGGGAGACCTGCGGCAATAAAAACTTGGGGCGCCTGCTCCTATACATGGTACTTTTGATCTTCAGATTTTGAATTCAAATTTGGAACCTCTTTCGAGCTGGACCCGGAATTCACTGCTTCTTCATAAATACTCTGTTGATGCATTAATGTTTTCGACTGTCCAAATGCGTTCCTTTTAATTTTCTCTCTGGAGAGTTCCATGGATTGAAGTACCTTTCTTTAATGGAGGTCACATCATCGTGACTTCTGGATCTTTTCCGCTAATTTTGTTCCCACCGCAAGTTCCTGCAAAAACCAAAACTTATTGAATAAAACTGATGACACAGAAGGTGGACACAGTGAGACTGATGAAGGTGATGGCAAAGATATGAGCGGGTGATATAACGACGCAGGGAGGAGACTTTAAATGAAAACGCAAAGGTGTGACACATGACCAGAGTATGTGAACAACGGAGAAACCACGCGTGACATGTAGGCATACAACGAAGAGTGGAGGGCGGGTGCTGATGGCGTGGAAACTCAGAAGACTAACCCTTGGAGGAGTTACAAAGAAAGGACGCGACAAGACAGCGGAATGAAGGCTTTAAAGGTGGGACCCGGAGCGCGTGTCGCAGGATCGCAAAAGGGGAAAATGTGATAAAGAAGAATGGAATAGCCAAAATTTCGCGCCTGCGCTATGCGATGGGTGTGGTGAGCGCATATCGCAAAAATGAAAAATGCGATGATGGGGGATAATGCGCGAGAGAAATTGCGCTTTTGCGATGGCGCGATTTTGAGATTTGCGATAAACACTTAATGGGGCAGTGCTTGGTTATATGTAAAAAGGAAGGCGCAGAGCTGGGAGGCGAAGGGGGCTAGACCTTATATAATCTTTAGAAAGTGGACTTTAGCCCTTTTTAAATGTATTTCTGGTACTGGGAGGGGCAGAGGTGAAAGAGGAAAAGAGACTATGTCCAAAATCCAAATGGGGGGGGGCTGATTGGTACAACAAGAGCTTAGGTTGAGCTCAAAATTTTGTGAATTTTGTGCAAAGAAATATTGTGTTGTTTTGCAAATTTGATGCTTACTAGGCTGAAATTGAAAAGAGGGGAAGGAAAATTGGTTAGAGCACAAGATAATCCTCAACCAAGAAGGGCTAGGGTGCCATTATCTCCACCTTCCATTTCATCCTCATTAGCCTTAGAATCAGCCACAAACATGTCTTCAAGAGAAGAAGAAGTACATGAGGAAATGGATCCCAAGGAAGAAGAAAGGGTTTTTCGAAAAACTTTCTTGGATATGACTGAAATGGTTAGGATCCTCTATCAAGAAAGAAATGATAGGATTGCTGGAGAAGGGTCTAGAAACCAAAGAGAAGAAGGAGATTCTTCAGGAGGAAAGAAAGACAATGAAAATTCAAAGAAATGGAATGGAGGAAATGGTGATCCTTCATCTCCATCGTCATCCTCTTCCTCCACTTCATCCTCTTCTACTTCTATAAATCAGTCACATAAAACAAAAATAACTATTAGAAATCCTTTGTTAAAGCTTGATGTCAAATTTGAGTTGCCAATGTTTAATGGTGATGTTAATGCAGAGAAATTAGATAACTGGATTAGACAACTGGAATTCTATCTAAGGATTCAAAATCTACATGATGATGACACTAAAATACTATTAACCTCATTAAGGATGGATGGAACAGCATTGGTTTGGTGGGAAGCCAAGACCAGGGAGGAAATCAAGAAGCATGGTAAGATAACTCTAACATGGACTGAGTTTATTACTGCTATCAAGAAACAATTTTATCCTCTTGCTTATCTTCAGAAGGCAATAATGAATTGGCAAAACTTTAGACAACTTAAGGGACAGAATGTGCAAGACTATACCCAGGAATTTAGGAGAAGAGCACTCTTACTTGGGGTAGATTTACAAAGCCAAGACACTTTGTTAAAGTACATAGGTGGTTTGCACAGTTACCTTCAACACACTATTCTTACGTTTAATCCTACCAGCTTAGATGAAGTCTGTGTACAGGCTACACATTTAGAAGCTAGAGGAAAGAATATTTTTGAAGCATTGAATGAGGATAGTGATTTCAAAAACAAAGGAAGAAAAAGAGTTGCAAATTCAAGAAAAGAAAAAGGAAAGTTCTTTTGCAAGAACTGTTCAAAGACAAGTCATGATGAAGACCACTGTTGGAAGCTTCATCCTGAGCTGAAACCAGAAAAATATAAAAACAAAAACAGTGTAGTGTCCCTTCTTAGTGAGATATCTTTGATGACTCTTAGAGATGGTGATTTTGATATAATGATATAATATTGTGTATGAAAGACTTATGTACATGCTTATATGCTATGACCTGGTTTGGGTCACTTGGTTGTTGTGTGCTTATGATAATATCTATGTTTGCGTGCACAAGAATTGATTTTGGTTAAGAGCATATTAGCGATGTGTTATCTTTTGGTATCCTATTTTGGACATAGGTGTATGACATGAATGGTGATTCAAACTTGAGACATAGATCCATGGATGATCATGGTTAGGTGGAACATATGGTTAACTATGATTTATGGATGATACATGATTTGTATGATTATATGTGCGTAATATCGTACTAAGCATGATGTGGTAGGGGACTTGGTCATTGCCAATAGGGATGCTCAAGTTATAAATGACTGTGGAAGTCATTTCTCCAAAACCAAAATGATTGTGGAAGTCATGCACAAATTTGGTAAAATTTGAATAAGTTAATTATGAAATTCATTTGATTTATTTGATCAATGAGATTGTGATGTGTGCAGGTCTTGGAAGAAGACCTTACCAACGAACCATCAGATGGGTATGAGCTCACAATCAGTACCTTAAGGTGAAACGCGGAGTTTCAAAGCATAATAGATGAGAAGCCATGGAAATTAGGGCGCGGAGTCCTAAATCCATGAAATATAAAGACGTGGAGTCTTGGATATATGATAAAAGGATTAGGACGCGGAGTCCTAAATCCATGAAATATAAAGACGCGGAGTCTTGAATCTATAATGAAATGTTTGGGGCGCAGAGTCCTGAATATTTAAAAAGATCAAGGTGTGGAATCTTGGATCTTTAGAGTAGATCAGGGCGTGGAGTCCTCAATCTACTAAGGCACAAAGATGCATACAATAGGGGTGTGGAATCCCTATTATCCGGAAGAAAAATACCACTCATTGGCAACTCATAGATGAAATTTCCTTAATAATCTCATTCCTAACAATTTTGGAGTGACTTTCTAAAAATAGAAAGTCATGTCTACCATTTCAAGTATGACTTTCCAAAAATAGTAAATCACCTCCAATCAATGGGTAAACAAGAATACTTGAAGGAAAATCACTTAACTTATGATTAATCAATCGTAATAGTTCAATCTTGACTTAATCCTCAATATTATTAATATTATTAATATTATTATTATCTTTTATGAGACTATGATATTAATATTAAAAGAGAATTATATCTCCTCAATCACTTCACTCCTTCATGACTCTCATGGCTCTATGTAACTCTCTCTATTTTATATATTACATTACACTCTCTTTTATGCACTCATCAAGGAATGGCATATTCCCCTTACACTCATTAAATATATGTCATAAAATATTCCTCTTACACTCATTAAATATATGTCATAAAATATTCCTCTTACACTCACTTTAATGCATATGTTACACTCTCCTTAAATAAGGCATGCATACCTCTCCTTAATGGCATAAGTTACACTCCTCTAAAAGGAATACAATGCATGCATATTACTCCTCCTTTATGACAAGAATTTGTTGCTCATCCTATATATGAGTCTCATGTATTCTCATTTGGGGGAAAGGGGGTAATGCCAAGAGTGGAAGAGACTTGAGGAATATTGTGAGAGGGAGATATATGGAGAGTATCCAATTACTTCCAAAACAAATCTGAATTTCTTACTAATCTACTAAGTATCTATTGAGGTTGAACATGAGTGGTATTCAGAGGAAGTGAAAACTATCTTCCTTAGTTTTCCTTGCATCTCTCTCTCTACTATTGTATTTTGGTACTGGTTGTGAGCTTTTATAGCTCGGGGGTTCCAGGGGGAGGAGTTCTCCCTGGATATGGTTGGGTGGAAAAAAGGATGGTTCAAATGAGTTGGTTAAGGGATCAAAGGTGGATCATATTCTCAATGATTGGAGCTGAATATCTCTTCAGGTATAATTTCCGTTGTCCTAAAATTATAGTATAGCTTTAGCATAAAATAAAAAGTAGACATTTAAATTGTTGTAAGCATCTAATTTTGGTTTAGGCTTATGTTATCTAAAATATTATTGATTAGTTAAAAATGAAGACTAGATCAATCTATATGTATGGATGTTTAGATCTCAATATTGGAGTTATTGTTGGTATAGTTTATGGTACTAATCTTGGTATTGTAGCATTTGAGAAAGGAAAGCCAAATATTGTTGAAGGTAATTTCAATAAATAAATTCCAAAGGACTTGGGTAAGTATTTCACGATTTATGGTTCTGTTTCAAGTAATTAATAGATGCATGTTTTATAAATGGTTTTAGGATAGTTTTCAAAGTGTTTGACAAAATATGTGAATGAGTAATGTTATAAATTTATTTATGCACGAATAAGTGCTAACTTGCAGCTTACATCAGAAGTAAGAAAATGGACATGTACCCAAAATATGCTTGGAGGAATTACAGAATCAACCCTTAAAAGAAAATACAAAATAATGTCAACTAAAGTATAGTTTGGAAGATCAAATGTTTGAGGTAAGTTGGAGATAAATTTCAGTTATGGCTTATGTTTCATATTCTTCAATGTTTTGTTATTCAAATTGTTGTAATAGTACTATCAGAATTTTGATAGAAAGCCTTAATGGCTGTAGCATTCAGGGCTTCCATGTGTTTGTTAAATTGTAGCAATTGGTGCAAAAAGCTTGTCAATCATGTCAAATGAATTAGCTTGTGGGTGGTAAAATGTCTCAAGAACTCATATATGGTGGATTTAGAAATGTGTGATTTCAATGAGCATATATTAGTAGCATAACTCTGGGTTGTTTTTCCTCATGTAGAGGTGTATTTATAAGTTTTCATTCCATATGTTTGACGAAAGTCATAAATGAAACATTTAGGCTATAAATTTTGTTGTTTTAAAGAAATGCATTTCTGGGCATTTTTAATTCGATTCAGCCCAACATCAGGGGGTATCCGTGCCTAAGGGACATGTAACCCCTGATTTCATTCCAAAAAAATACTTTTCAGAACCCATATTGGAAATCTGGGCAATTTGGCAGATTGCTGCTGTGAGTTATGTGCACCTGTTTTTGAGTATTTGATGAAAGACTAAGATTATTTAGTCTCTGTTTTAATATGGAAATATTTAAAGTTTCAATTTCTGAATTTTATGAGATAAATATGTTGAAGAATAATCTTAAATTCATTATTTCCAAGTGTTTGACAAAATGCCTCAATGACTTTTAATTGCATGCTTGCAAAGTGTTTGTCATAAGGGCTCAATGAGTGTAGGGTGCATGTCTGCAAAGTGTTTGTCAAAAGTCTTGAATGGTTGTAGCTTTTGTGCATATAAATTGTTAGTGTAAAATTATTAGTTACTGTTGTTTTTATGTTACTATAAATTATAAATAAACTATTTAATGGGTGTAGCTTCCTATGTCTACAAGTTTTTGGTATGAATCTGAAAATGAATTTAATAATTTGCTGAAGTGTGAATAAGACAGTTGTTTCTTGTATTATCTAAAGCTTTAAAAAAAAGGGGGGGCTTGTTGTTGAAAACAATTTTACAGTGACTAATTCTTTAGGATTTTTGTGGGAATGAGTATTAGTGATTATGTGACATCTACTTCTCTATCTTACTGATGGTGGGTAAGGTGGGACATTACAAACAAGACCAAAGAAAAAGGGAAAATTGTAGCAAGAGTTGAGCAAGAATTAGGGTCAGCCTCAGGTGATGAGACAAAAAGTATCGCCATGGTCTTCAAGAACATTAAGGGGAAAGAAGTGGTGCAAGACACAATTCCCAGTTCTAGCTCTTTAAATTGTCACGAAGATACTCAAGAATAAAAGAGGAGGATAGAGCTCTTCAATGTGAGGGTAATTTCAAAACATACAAAAATTGACACACTATTTGATAGTGGGTCACAAGCTAATCTCATATCAGAAGATTTGGTCAAACAGCTAAAACTTGAGACCATTCCACATCCAAATCCTTATCCACTTGGGTGGATATGTAAGGATGCAAACTTAAAAGTCTCAAGAAAGTGCATATTGCACTTTGCAATAACTGCACATTTTATTGACACAGTTGAACTTGATGTGGTGCCGCTTGATATCTCAAGAATTGTTTTGGGAAGTTCTTACTTATTTGACAGAAAGGCCATCTTCCATCGCCATGAAAACAAGTATCACTTGTTCAAGGATGGGAAAGAGTATATTGTGAGAGCACACAAGAAGAAGCTGGAATCTTCTTTACTCCATGTAGGTCAATTGAAAAGGTTGGTTAATGCAAGTCAAAGTCTAACTTTGTTGATGTTGAAACGACAAGATTTTGTGCATTTACCTTTTCATAATGTTGCTAATGATATGTCTCAGTTTGATAACAATTTGTCTTTGAAAGAAGATGACATTATGTTGCACAAGTTACCTTTGGGGTCAGCCAATGCAGTGAATGAAGTGTCAAAGCAAAGCAGTGCAAGCAAGAAGGACACACAATTCAGCATGGGACAAAGTTGGTTTCAGAATGGTAGAATTCGCCATATGAACAGTTTGAAAGGTGAAAGTTATTTTAAGTCTTCTTGGAAGTTTGATCAATGTAGAAACAATTTGTTTTCCGCAAATTACAGTTGTTGTTTTGCAAATTTTAATAATTTGCATCATGACTCAGCCAGTTTTAGCAATGGTCGATCAGTTAATTCCAGAGACAATTTATCATTTTCTGAAAAGCTCCATTTGATTAAATTGGGTAGATTTCAATTATTGAAGGGTGGAAGAGTGGAGAATCAGTCTCCACATCATCAGTTTCACTAATCAGAGAGATTTTGTGGGTCCAAAAGCTTCCCATTTGGGAGGTGTGATCAGGTGATCATGTCCTATTTGGAAAAATGCTCAAAAAATTATTTTCTCAGAATTGGTTCAAACCAGAATGACAGAAAAGAGCTCATCAAAACGATCCTGTAGCCATGAACGGCACTCAAATCCATTACCGTATGGAGAAGATATTGCAATTTGAAATCGCCCAATAACTTTCAATTTTGAAAGGAAATTTTTTTTTAATATTATGGTTTGGGGTAATTTTGTTTTTTATTAAGGTTTAATAAATTATTAAATTATATATTTTTTTATATTTTATATGATTTAAATTAATCATATATTATATTAATTAATATATGTTTTAATTAATTTTAAATTAATTAAACCTTATTAAAAACTAAATATTAAACCATACTATATATTAAACAAAATTCGAAATATGAATTATGGGTTAAAACCCACCGTTCAAAGGTTTCAAATGTTATACGTGGTCAAAGGTTGTAATACGTGGCCTTGTATTGTGTTGTGAAGCGGAGTTTGTGGAGGAGCTTCGGGCTAGCCCCCTCCCTTATCCACATGACCCCTCCTGGTGTTCGTGACCCAAGCCTACAATATTGGCAGGAAGGTTAACTGCCAGTGGGTGCATCGTTTAAAACAGCATGTTCACATGAACACGGAACAGTTACAACCAACATTTAATGCGACGGTTGTGTTAACCGTCCACACCCCACATTTTATGTCGATATGTGGCCACGCGCAGATTAACATTAAATGTTAACCACCCAACTAGCGGGAAAATTGGCGGAGCGCGCCAATTTAGGCAGATTCTCCACATTTAACTGGATTTAACTACAGTTGGCCCACATTTAGTGGGATTTTTGCCTAACATTGGGCAAAAACTTCAGTTGGACATAACTTTGGCTAGGAGAGTCCTTTTGGAACGAATTTTTTTTTGTTTTGGGGGTATTGGAGCATTCTGAAGCTACTGGAATAGGTTATAGAGCCATCAGGGCATTCTATCAGAGGTTTTATCAGCGAGTTAGCTAGAGGAACCACTAGGGCTTTGGGAATGGACAGTTGTATTGGGCTATGTTCATCTGTTTGAGGTGAATTTGCAGTCAATTTTTACTGTTTCCAACACTCTGATTCTGTTTAAGCAGCTATTTCAGCCTATTAAGGCCTTCTTCATGATTTATAAATATTTTTGAGCATTATAAGAGAAGGGAAAAACCTATTTGGGGGCTTTTGGACCCGGCAGATGTAGCCCAAGAGAGGGTGAACTTCCTTATCAGATGCTTGTTTATATGTTGTGAGTTCTTGCTGCTTATTTTCAGATTTTAATACCTTAAACAGTAAATTTAAATAATTCTCCTTAACTCAAAAAGACTTATACACTTATCAAAACATATTTGTTCCATTCCAAAACACATTTGTTCCATTTCAAAACACTTATAAAAGCTTGCACACATATATTAAAGGTTAATGAATACTTTTAACCAACAGCAAATACTTTCATAACCATATCATTGAGTGTTTATTGTTTATTTCTTTAGGCAGAGTCTGTTTGTGGGTCAGATAGCCTCTAGTTTCATCCTTTTCTTTAAAAGGTGAAATAACCAGTAAAAGCCCCAATAGTCAATCTTTGTATGAGAAATAATTAGTTCTCACATTTTCAGATCATTCGAACTTCATGGGCTGAGCCAAGTTCGAAGCTTTTATACCACTGTAATGTCCCAAATGGGAAAATTTCTGCAATGCTGGGAATATCTTGAGATATTTCTATTTTCCACCTCCGAAAGTATTAACAATCAACAGTGAACTATTTCAGAGATTGAATGTAGGGGAATTTACTGGATATTTCACCTTCACAACGAAGGATGAGATTCAGAGGCTACCTGGCCCTCTATCAGACTCTTCCAATAGAACATGTCAAGAGCTAATAATTCCCTTCAATGAATTTCTGCAACAGTTGCCCATGGGGACGCTGTATAAGGAAGCCCATGTGAAAATATGGAAATCCAATGCTGGTATGCCTTAGAATATATCTGATACAAACTCCCTGCAAAATATAAGCTCAAAGAAATAACCCTAAGTAGGTGATCCAAATCTCCCACCAACAAGTATACTGAAATAATGCTCAATGAGAAACCCTTCAGAAGTATTAAACCTCCAATATGAACAGTAGTGAAAAATACATCATATAATGACAGAAGAGTAAAAATATGATACAAAATGTATAGCAGCAAATATTTTACAAGATCCTTGAGGAAAAGACCTCTCAAGGTGAGTGAAAATCAGCCTCCAAGGAAAATATACATAGGCCAGAGAATACATCGCTGCATAAAACCCAGCTACTCTATAACTGCGTAGTCTCTAAGGGAAAATGATTGTAGACTAAAATATACAAGATGATATGACAATATGAGCTCAAATAAAGATAGGGGAGAAGATCTCAACCCTAGAAAACATTATTGCCTCAATCCTCCAAGGGATTGGCTAAAATACATAAAATGGGAAAATGTCGGAGTTGCAGTGTAGTTGTTGCAACTCAAATATAATACAACATAGGAGAAGGGAAATAGATGCTGCAATGACAATGAAACCTCCTCCAATTATCTCCAAAGTGAAGGAGTTGATCTCCTTCCTGAATATTGCACTCACTAGTGCACAAAATGAGCTCCACCTGCAAACCCTCTCTGAGAATAATGTTGTAAGAAGAAGGGACTGTGCTGGGCATGAGAGAAATACATATGGCCTGATGCAAAATCTGTAATAGAAGCTTTGATATCTCCTTTGCTGATCTCCTAGAGAGAGAGATGGCCTCTCCTCTACAGAACAACTCTGGAAGTGAGATGATGGAAGTCCCTCACTGCAACTCTAGCGTTCTCTTGCTGTAAGAATAATGTAGTAGTTGCAAATGACTGCTTTGGCCTCAAGCCAAGATGTGAGGAATATGAAGAACAATCTCTCCATGGCCTCCCATGGAAGAGAAGGGCATTCCTAAACACAAATCCCACTTGTGCTAAGCAGCACCAAGTTGAAGAGAGTTTCAACTTCGAATTCTATTTCCAAAACTGATCTCCACAATGCTCTCCTTCATCTTTTATGAAATGTGTGCATGGAACACACTGACATTAGGGTTTCTCTCATTTGAATTTCCCTCCACTCCAACTACGCAATCTTCTTGTTTAAGCTTCCCCTCTTAGGGTACGTTGTTGACTTGGTCAAACATGGTCTAGCTTACTTGCTTTTGGCCCTTTCACACTTGGGGCTATTATCTTAAGCCACTTAAGTGACTTTTTGCACCTTAGGAGTGTTTATTAGATTGCTACATGGGTTCCCTCACCCATTTTATTCCTTTTATTAAAATAAAAGCAAGATTAATGTCCCAAATACTTTATTGCAAAATTTGGGACATTATAGCTTCAAAGATCTTACTCTGCTTTTGTCAAAATTCGGAGGAGGTTTGAGATGCTGTAGAAAATAAATTATATCTTTGTACTAGCTGCACTCATAAAGTTTTGAATCCACTTCCATACTGTCTATAGGTTCTGAAATATGTCCTTCAAAATTGTCATCCAAAAAATCTAAGCCCAAAATTTTACAATTTTCTTCAGCTAGTAGTTTGGCTAATCCTTGAACTTTAATTAGTTCAGTAGGCTTTATCTCTAAATCAAACTCAAGAACTTTAGTCACCCACTTACTTCTCTTTCCATCAATATCAGGTTGAACTAATATTTATCTAACAGCAGATGAAGGTACATAGGCAATGTTGGCGAAAAGTCAGGTCTCGCGGACAAGACCCAGGTTCAAGGGTTGTGGCCAACAAAGGGGTCCGGTGTAGTCTAGGAACACGCCGGCATTTTCACCCCGCTCTTGGAGAGCGGTGCGTCTCACCCGAGGCGTGCCGCGACCACATGCATAAGGGGATGAGATCACTGGTAAGGAATAAACCCACAACCAAAGAAAGAAAGTGCATCCATTACATATACCAAATTACACATGCGAGATCACTTACTAAGTATTCAGACAGTCGCAACTTAAAATTTTAAATCAGTGTAAACACATTACAGCACATGAACACTTATTGAGACAGCAATCTTCCCTTATATTATTCTTCTGGCCGAACACATGATTACATAGCTTTCTTCTCTGATAACTCACAAGTCTGATACAGATGGATTTTAGAACAGAAAGGAAGAACATAGAAAGTAAGAAACCATAGGAAGAACCAGCCTGATTCTTCCGCAGCTGCTCTGCGCGTCCTTCCCTGTCTTGATCCTCGCGACTTCTCTTGCATCCATTCAACCTTCAACCGCCTTTCTTTTCAGCCGGGTGATCGTTATTTATTCACCCGCTCCTCGCGACTGACCGCTTCTCTGTGTCTTCACTTTGGCTTTTCCAGGCTTCTCTTCTGATGTCTGCGTGTTCTAATTTCTGTTTTCTGCTGTGTTTCTTTCATCTGCACTTATCTCTGTTCGATCTCCAGCTATCGAGTGCTTCCGCGCCACCTTGGTAGCTCTGCAACTCCTGGTCGTTGCGGCGCGATCGCGGTTGCCATGTGTATTTATTCCGCAACTAAAAAAGAGTCAAAGTTCAAAATGTCTTGGCCAAGAGTTCAAAACTTAAACAAAAACAAGGGCCCCAACAGGCCCCGACCACAATTCTTTGACTCGTCCGCGAGTCAATCACAAATAACAGTTTCTATTTCCATTGCCCCGCTGGCACCCGTACTCTGCTCTGCTGTGCCTTCTTCCTGCGCCCTTTCCTGCTGTGCTCCGCCACTTGATGGTTCATACAAGGGCCCCAACTCCGGGACCCGGCGGAGCGTTGAATCTCTAAGCTCTGTGAAGGCCGCCACTGCTTGCTGCCATTCCTGCATAAGCAGGTCGGCCTCTTGAGAGATTCGGTTGGCGGCGGCTTCGTCTATGGGCGTCGGGGCAGCCCCGAACAACGTGGCAAGCTGGCCCTCGGCCTTGGCATCCAGCTGGTGCATAGCGTCAGCATGGGTGCGAAGGGGCGGACGAATCTCGCGGATGACGTGCTTCGTCGCTGCTGATTCGGCCTCAGTCATCTGCATGTGAAGTTCCAGCTCGTCCGACTAGGCGTAGAGCTGATCCAACCTTGCAGGGTCCGTGGTCGCCTGAATGTCCCGGGCAATCTGTTGCAGCTGGGCAGCGATGGGCTGCGTCTTGACCGTTAGTGCGAGGGAGCATTCTTGTAGACTTCGCAGAAGGGCAGAAGCTGCGGCTGCAGTGGAATGTAGAGTGGCTTGCATACTGACTGCCTGCGTCTGTTAGGTAGTCACCTGTCTTGAATGGTCCCTGGGTGGATCTGGAAGGGTAGGTCGTGCGGCTAACGCCGCTTGTAGCTCCTGGTTCTCCCTGCAAACAATAGTGAAAACTTCCCTGAGGTGGTGAGCCTGTAGGGCGATAGTGTCCTCCTCGATTCTGGTGGGAAGTGGAGCATGGTGAGCCCGTGCAGTGGGCCATACGCTGGAGATCGCCTGGATAGCAATGTTGACCTGCTCCTGGAGGTTGGTCTTCTCCTGCAGCAGCTGATTGCGCTATTCAGTAAGCGCCGTGATCTGATTCCGCTGCTCAGTGCACCGCCGCTGTAGCTCTGTGTGAATCTGCTCGGCCTTGAGGGCCGCCCGCTGAATGAGCAGGTACAGCTGTGCTGGACTCAATTGTTCTGCATTTGTTGTGCGGGGTGCACCCTGCTCTGGCGTCTGTTCCTGCGAAGATTGGCCCATGGCCGCTGGTCGGCCTGAAGTCTCTGGAGGATGGACCAGCGTCTGCTGCTGCACCGAAGTGGCCATATCAGGCTCCGGCCGGTCCTGCTGCGTGGTCTGCTCTGTGGAAGGGGCGGCCGAATTAGCCCCAACTGTGGCTGGCTGGACAGATATAGTGGGAAGAGGATCCCGGGATGTGGCCACGGGGTCAACCGGTGGTACCACGGCTGTTGTACTGGAGGTGACCTCCGCCCCGTGGTCACCGCCGAAAACTTCCCGGATCAAAGAATCGGACACAGTGGCTGATGAGTTGGACGGATTGGGGGAGGTGGCATGTGGTCGGCTGGTGGAGGGGGCGGTGGATGGAGTGAAGGAGGTAGGAGGGAGACGAAGGTTGAGGAAATCTGCCGGGTCAATCAGTGGTTCCTCCGGAATCAAAGTCGCTGTGGGCGGAGTGGCTGGTGGATCATCCTCCGTAAGATCCACCACTGGATCTATGACCGTAGTGCGGGCCCTCTTAGATGGAGGTGGGTCGGTGGAGTCCGGTTCTGGGGCCGTTTCACCCATTGGTGTGATGAGGGGGGTGGCAGAAGTGAACAGGTTAGTGGGAATGGGGGAAATGAGGGGGGCGGTATTGGAGAGACCACGGGACCAATTAATACGAAATTCAGCAAAAGAAGGAAATATAGGGGCACCACTTGAAGCAACCTAGGTTGCCACATTGAGTCGCCGTACCTGGTCGTTGAAATTCTCGACGATGGGGACCAGCGATTCAGGCAGGTCCGGTGCGGTCCCAGCTGCATCTGGTGTTGTCTCCGCCGCAACTTGTGAAGATCCCCCTGCGCCGGTCGCGGCAGGCTGCTGTGCGGCCCTCATCCCCTCAAAATTGTAGCGGATGGTTCCGTCGCGGACGTGCTGGGCAACCCCCGGCCACGCAGAGACATCCCTGTGGAAAACATTGTCGTTCAGCTGGAGGTGAAGGGGCGCCATATGAAAGGTGTGGTGCGGTACGCAAGTTGGCCGGATGAAAGTGTGGTTGTGGCTGACTCCAAACCACACATGTTCACTGTATTCATCCAACAGGTGCCGGGGCACCCATTGCTAGTGAGTGACCACATCGATCATCATCCCATACCACGCCTGGAACGCTTCTGCGTTCACCTGCTTGGTGCTGGGATCCCTGGACACCTGCCAGGGGGTGTATTTCATCGCCAAAGGCTGGCTTATGGTCGTCTCCGCCGGATCCAGGATAAGAGGAAGGTGCCATTTCCACATGGCGAACGCTAAGATTAAGTACCCATAAATAAAACTGGTAGTCCGCTTGTAGTTGTCTTCGCAAGCCGCGAAGAGTTCCTTCAACACAAATGAGCTCCAATTCAACCTGGCTCCCCGGACGCAATGCTCTGCAATGGAAATTGTGTCCAGAGTGCACTCTCCCTTCGTGTAGTGGTGCATGGTCTTGCTAGCGATCAGGTAGCAAGCGAACCGGATTTCTGGTACGTTTATCAAATCTATTTTGGCACCTTTACCACCCCTGCGAGTGCCATACTTGGTGTAGAGGTCCGCGGCAGCCGACTTTCGGGCGCGCTTGGAGGATGTCTGGCCCGCAGTGGAGACATCTGCACCAGTTTGAGATAGCCCCATAAGCCGACTAATGTCTGCGGCATGTATTGGAATTTCTTCATTAAGCCACAGGGACCCGTTCTGCACCCAACTGAGGAGGAACCGGGTACATTGCAGAGCTGGTCCTGTAGTCCCGAAGACGAGAAGACTCCTCAAATTCATCAAAGTCGACTGCTGTAGGCCCCGGAATTCTGGACGCATCCGGCTGTTGGAGCTGCTCCCGGGCATGTAATGGTGTTCCATGTATATTTGCCAATGGAGGTGGGGAAACTCAGCCGGGTCGGACAAGTTGGCGTCCATACATGGTGCATTGTCATACTTGCCGATTAGCGACTCTACACGGTGAATTCTGCCATCTAACGCTGGTTCAGGGACTGAGATGAGAGATCTCGGCATCTTGGCGCGCCGCTGATAGACTTGGACGATTCTTCTGTAGCTTCTTTCGGGGTGTTGTGTGCTCTGATACTGCGAATGCTCCGGAGTCGCTGCAACTCCCAAATTGAACTGGTTCGTCATCCTCTTGCTGATAGCCTTCATGCAAATTGGGCCATCTGCTGGCACGCGCGGAGTTGATGAGACTCCATAATGGCAATTAATTCTTGCTATCTTTCTTGCCTGCGATAATCGTGCGATCAATCGCCGGCCTGGGTGTAATCTGACAGTTGCTGACGGCGTCATGGGGAGATGGGCGGACTCGACGGCTGAGGGAACTGCGGGTGATGGCAAATGATTACGGTATGATTACTGTCCATTAAGGGAGTTTATGACCAAATCTGAGCGATCCTACGGACTGACAAAAGGACTGACGAATATGACCTGGACTGACACTGGCACGAGGATGGATCCTACGTGAACGACACGCTGGACTGGCGTGGTGACATGTTGGACCGGCACTGCGACATGCTGGACTGGCCAGTCGGTTGCGGTATGGTTACCGCAACTGACTGTTTATTCGACTGATTGCAAATGAACGGAAAAGACTACCTACGCTCATCCCGGTTGCGGGAGAGTTATTCAACTACGCTACTCTACGGGTTCTCTCGGTTGCGAGAGTTATTAATGAAAAGTGAGAAGGTACCTACTCCTGGTAGGGCTTCAGGCGTGCGCCATTCACCCATCTCGGAAGAACTGTGCCATCCAGTTGTGCCAACCGAACGGCTCCTGAGTCGCGGATCTCGATGACGAAGTACGGTCCCAACCAGTGCATCTGGAGCTTGCCTGGAAACTTCTGGAACCGGCTGTCGTATAAGAGAACTTTGCCGCCAACTTGGAAGGCTTTGGTTTTAATGTGGCGGTCGTGCCACGCTTTCTGCCTGGCCTTCTGGACCTTTTGGTGGAATTCCGCGAGGAATCGAGCCTCGTCCAGCTCTTGTAACTCCTGGAGGCGTTCCCGAAGTGACGCCTCTTCTGATAAGTGAAGGGACGTTGTGATCAAAAGGCTGGGTACAGTGAACTCAGCGGGAATCACAACTTCCCGGCCATACACCAGCTGGAATGGCGTCTGATTGGTCAAATGTTTTATCGTGGTCCGGTAAGCCCATAATGTCGCTGGTATCCGCTCATCCCAATCGTCCCGTTGAGCATTGCAAATTTTAGTCAAGCCCTTTTCAAGAATCTTATTGAAGGCTTCCACCGTACCATTGGCCTGCGGGTGGTATGGGCTGCTTTTGTGATGCTGAATCATAAATGTGTCCAATAGTGACTTGACCGTGGCATTAATGAAATGCGTACCCTGATCGCTGGTCAAGCTCCGTGGGCAGCCAAAGCGGCTGATGATGTGTTCAAAGATGAACCGAGCAGCGGTCTCTGCCGAGCAGTCGCGTACCGCTGCCGCCTCAGCCCACCGTGTGAGGTAATCCGTTGCGGTGATGATGTACCGGGCTTTGGAATGGTGAGCGATTGGTGCGATGGGGCCTACGAAATCAACAGCCCACTTTTCAAACGGCCGCAACACATGCACTGGGTATAGCGGAAGCTCGTCCCGGTGCGAAGGCCTTCCCGTCCGCTGGCAAACATCGCAACGCTTCACATAGGCCTTACAGTCTGCATGTACCGTCGGCCACCACAGGCCAGCTTGAAGCACCTTCCTTGCGGTAGGTTTTGCACCCACATGCCCTCCCGCAACACCACTGTGACATTCCCACATCACTGCTTCCCGTTCATGGTCAAGAACGCACCTGCGCAACACCTCATCCAGCCCCAATTTGTACAGCTGCCCCGCGATCAATTGGTAGTCGGCCGCCCGGACAACAAGGTGGCGTTTCTGAAGCGGGGTGTAATCCTCAGGGCACTGTCCCGTGGTCAGATACGTGGCAATGTCAGCCAGGTAATCTGGTATTGCTTCAACTCGGAAGAGGTCAGCATCCGGAAGCTGATCATCCAACGGGCCTTCATTCTCTCCCGTCTCCAACCTGGACAAGTGATCGGGACCAACATTCAGCCTACCAGGCTTGACAATCACCTCAAACGTGAACTCCTGAAAAATTAGAAGCCATCGACAGATTCTTCCTTCCAACACAGGCTTATTTACCAGATATTTCAATGCAGAATGGTCCGTGAAAAATGTAAATTTGCCGCCCAGAAGGTAGTGGCGGAACTTCTGGAGAGAGTACACCATCGCCAACGCCTCCCGCTCGGTCGTGGTGTAATTCTTCTCCGCATTGGATAACCGTCGGCTGGCGAAGTATACCGGGTGGTTAACTGTCGTTTCCCCAGGTTGCGCCAATACCGCGCTAAGTGCAATTCCGGACGCATCAATGTGCACATGGAACTGCTTATCCCAGTTCGGATGGACCAGTATGGGTGCCGTCGCCAATTTCTCCTTCAATGTGTCGAGTGCCTTCCTGCACTCCGCCGTCCACTCAAATGCTTCTGACTTTCGCAACAGTTTCTCCAAAGGGGCAGTGATTTTGGCATAATTGCGGATAAACCGCCTATAGTATCCTTTGTGCCCGAGCAGTGCCCGCAACTGCTTCACGTTCTCGGGGGCCTCCATGTGGACAATAACCGCGACCTTGGCGGGATCAAAGCAGACCCCTTGCTTACACACCACGTGACCCAAGAGTGTGCCGAATGGTACTACAAAAATACATTTCTTCAAGTTCAAGGAAATCTGCAGCTGGCGACACCGGTCGAACATAACACGCAACAGAGAGGCGTGTTTCTTCAGCAGGCTGTAAACAGTCCAGTCGTCCATGTAGACTTCCAGGAACTTGTGAATGTACTCCCGGAAAGCGGCAATGACAATCCGGGAAAACACAGCCGGGGCGTTCTTCAGACCAAACGGCATAACGTGGTATGCGAATGATCCCCACTCAGTGGTGAATGTCTTCTTTGCTTTGTCTTCCTTGGCGATGCGCACCTGATGGTAGCCCGAAAACCCATCAGTGAAGGAATAAGCTTCGTTTCCCGCGACATGATCTAGAACTTCATCGCTGAAAGGAGTGGGAAACGGATCATGGATACAAGCATTATTCAAGCTCCGATAGTCTACACAGACACGGATTTCCGCTTTGTCCTTCTTGTTCTGGATGACAATGGGACTCACCCATTCCGCTTCTTCTACTGGAAAGATGAGACCCGCAGCCAGCATCTTGTCGATCTCCATCTTGACTTTCTCTTTGATACGTGGATTCAATCGGTAGGGTCGGTGCTTCACCGGCCTGGCTCCCGGTTTCAATGTGATGCGCATCTCACCCAGATCCCCCTTGATCCCCTTCAGGTCCGCAACTGACGATGGAAATAAATCTTCATACTCCCGGAGGAGGCTGAAAATTTCTCTTGTCGTCTCCTCGTCCCAGTAATCTCCCACTGTTGCGAGCTTGGGTTTCTCGTCCGTTCCAATGTTCAGCTTCTTTGTCTTTAGGGGCTGCAAATGGACTCCTTCTGTCATCGGCTCGTCGCGGATGCTCCGTTCGCCCTCCTTTTCGTCGAAGTAGAGATGCCTAAGGTCCTCCAAACTATCATCCTCCGAATCGCCGTCAATCCGTTGGCAAACCAATTCGCGCTTGACCTCCGGGCGTGACGCCACCGGCCCCTCATCGGGCTCAGGATGGCGAAAAAATAGAACCTCCTTAACGGCTTGTAGCGCCTAAGATTCCTGCACCGTCTCCCCTTCGAACGAGAAGCTCTGGACGAACTTTTCCGCGACTGCTTGCCAGGAGCGGGTTCCCCGTTTCCGCTCTTCCTCCAGGTACCAGGCCTGGGGAATTGTACCCAAGGAGCGGACAAACCTGTGGACCCACAACTCCTCAGGGTACCTGGCGCTACGCCACTATTCCTCGCACGCCCGCACATGATGTCGCGGGTCGGAGGCTCCATGATGTTTAAGTGTAATGCAGGGCCCTTCATCCTCTTTGAAGCGTGCCCGCAGAGCATCCGCCACACGCTCCCATCGCAACAGAGTGTTGCGGTGATTGTTCCACCATCGTCCTGATGTTGACTTCAAGGCCACATCCAAAAGTGGTATCCGGCTTTCCTCTGGGACCCGGTCTTCCACCTTGGCAATAAAAGTATTCACTGCTTGCATGTTTGATAATGTGGGGTATCCGCGGATCTCAGTCCCTATCCACCGGACTTGAGCAATGGAGGCACATCTCCGCGTGGTGGTCTCATACCCTCCTTGCTGCCAGTCTTCCCACGCGAGCTCGGATCCGAGTTCCGAGCTCTGCACACTCCGCCAACTGATAGAGCCAGTTGCGGTCGGGTTAATATAATCATCCCGCTTCCCTGCAGTCATCTGATAGAGATGGTCCATCATCTGAGCATCCTCCCGACTGTCCACTGTTTCCGTATATTGCGGCCCTTGATACGGGTCAAGAGGCTGGGTGACCCGTACCTCCCCATCTTCAAAGATCATCAGCTCCTTCTTAAGGTCGATGATGGCATAATTCTCAAAAGCCCAATCAATGCCGAGTAAAGCAGGATAGGGATCCTTATCGCCCATGATATCGATAACCTCAAAATCGGCGTATGTCTTCACCCCCGCAACGTCGACCTCGACTCCTTCGAGTCGGCCGATTGGCAAAATGCAGTACTGGTTCGCCATCCTGAGTTGGATTGGCGAGTGGGCTAGCCGTGGCCTTCCAAGAGCCTCCCATGTCTTTCGTGGTAGTATATTGACGTCGGACCCCAAGTCCAACATGGTGTCGCTGATTTGGAACCCTGCGACCTGCGTGTTAAGCCGGAATTCCTTGCCTGTTCGTTGCTTGTTCCGCTTGACACGTTGCACGTATTGAGGGACGTATTGAGGGCTAGCGTCCGCCGGATCTCTAGGTTCTGCGCGCCCCTGCAGCGCTCCATCCAAAGCATGCTTGAGCTGCTACTGCAGCACAGCGTTATCGACAATCCTGAGGAATAGCCGGAGCCAATCCTCGACCACAGTATCTGCGACGTTCTGCGCACCGGATTCTGGCCGCCTGGGCTCCTCCAACCCTCCCTCGTTGCGCAACTGGGCGAATGCCTCAACCGCCTCCTGGAAATACTTCTTCTGGACTTCGGGCCTGATCAACTTCTTTGGGGATGCCGGCCGAACCACTCGTGCTGGCTCCTTCTCGTGGGCATCCTCTCCAGTCTTCTTTCCACCCCGCGTTACTATCGCGACGTTCTGCATGTCAGGGGTTGCGGCCCCCCGCGGTTCTGAGTTTATCAGATTCGCTCCCCTCTGCCGCACCCGTTCTTCCCACTTCTTGATGAGCTCCGGACAGTCTTCGGTAGCATGGGCGTTGACCCGGCACTGGGAACACCAGGGTCGTCGCGGAAGGGGACACTCTCGAGCGACATGGCCTTCCTGGTCACAGTTGTAGCATTTTACCGGACCGCGTCCTCCTGTTCGGCCTCCCCGCATGCCGCCACCTCTTCCCCTTGGAGCCTCGTTCACCCTGTACGAGGGACGATCCAATCGATCCGCAAGAGCGTCAAGCGCCCTGCACTGCTCAGTGTTGTGGGTCGTAGACACACAGAATTCACAGTATACATTATTCGGGACCGTGGAGTACTTCTGTAATATCGGGCACATCCGAGGAGGGTGCCCCATCGTCCGGAAAATCTCACAGTACTCTGTGGTGGAGGACCCCGGTTGCGGTTGGAATGCCGCAAAGGTCTGTTGCGGCTGGTAGACTCCCTGCGGGTTCATCCCCGCACCACCCCCTGGTGGTGGACCTCCCTGGATAGCTGCGACCGAGGGTCCTGCTCCTGCGCCGCGCAACCGAGGACATTCGGTTGCGACGTGGCCCTCGACCAGACAATGTGTACACCAAACATTCGGTCGCGCTGGTCTCACCGGCTGAAGTTCCTTGAGCTTTTCGGTCAAGCTGGCGATCTGGTGTTGCAACCCTACCAAAGAAGGGTCTTGCGGGGCCACCCCCCCGATATTCCTGGGGGTAGCCCGCCATGGCTTCAATCTTCATGGCCTGCTCCAAAGCGTCCTGCAGATTATCAATCTTCTGCTGAGTAAGAGGGGTTCGTGTCAAGGGGAGCAGAGCCTTGATGAACCAGTCCCTCTGGTGGTTGGGATCGATCGGGTAGCTCAGTTTCCCGATCGCATCCTTGAATCGCCGCATCAACTCCCACGCGGTCTCTCCTTCCTTCTGTTTAATTTCCCACAGCTCGGACAGGCCCTGCTGGTCTGTCTGGGGAAGCTTGAATTCGCGGACAAAATCCCGCTTCACGTCCGCAATTACCGGGTTAGGGTGCACCTCGGACCACTTGATGAACCAACGCAGAGCTCTCTCTCTGAGCGTGGTTTGAAACTCTATCAACTTCCCTGCATCCGGCGTCTGTCGAGCCATCCAGATGGCTTCGCACAGATACTAGTGTTGTTCGACGTCGTCGTTGCCCCGGCCAGAGAACTCTGGGTACCGGGTGAAAGATCCAGCCATGTGTACTTGCGGAGAATTAACCAGGATAAAACCTCCCGGTCCTGGTTACGTAACGGTCCCTCTAGGGAAAATACTACTACTAGCAACGCTACTGCTACTGGGCGTTACCGACGCCGCTGAACTACCATATGATTGACTTAATGCTTGTAACTGAATAAAAATATTTCTTAAAGGTTGATAAAGTACCAGGGGAAGGTCGGGATCCTGGCCATGCGGAAGGTGAGACGTAGGGCTGCTTGGAGTGGTGGGTGCTGTCGGATCCTGGAACATCTGCTGCATCACGCTGTGCCATTCATCATCTGAACTTTCTTCGGGCTGCATCTTTCCATTATCTTCGCTAGTCATTACTTCTCTTTCTCGCATTGCTGGGCTCTCATGCACCCACTGTACGTCCGCTGCTGTCCCGTCTCCTGTCCGGGTATCCAAACCCATAACTCCCGTCCTATGAGGCACCTCCTTCTGATTCTTCCTCTCGATCTCTCTTCTCTTCAAATCTCTCATTACCCTTCTTCGCCACCTATCGGCGATCTGTGCCCGCCGATGCGCACGTGACTCCCGCAACTTGCATGCGGCCTCAACATCCATCCCCCACTTCCCACTCTCACAGTCTACACAGCATCGGTCCCCTCAATCCTTCCCCCAGTACGGATGGTTTACGCTTCCATACTCGTTTTGTGGAATTCAATCAACCCTTCGTCCACCATCAGGGCTTTGATCCACAGCGGGATCTCCTTCAATAGCTTCCCCCTTAGCCCCGAGTGGAAGACAGCCTCAGCTTTCGAGAAGGACTGATAGCACTCAGCAGCAAACTCCACCGTGTATCCTTCCAACGTGGTCCATACCCAAAAATCCACTGCGCGGGTTAGTTCAGTATCTACCCGATGCAGCGCCACTAGATCGTTGTGCGTCCACCTGTGGTTTATCTTCCGCAAGCCTTCTTGGGGCAGCGTCGCTCGTAACCTCCGCAACCAATTGTAAAGATCCGTAGGGAACCTTCCCCAGAAAATTTCGTACGTATCACTGGCTGAATCAGAGAAAAGAACAAGCTCCCTGATCGCCGCCTCCTTTTTCTTGATCAGCCCCGCTTGCTGAGTAATGAAATGGTCAAGATGATCATCCCACCATCGCCGTATTTCTCCTTCGAAAATCCTCGAGACCATGATCTAGATCCCCTCAGAACATGCAGGTCCCAGCAACGGAACCATTTGTTGGCGAAAAGTCAGGTCTCGCGGACAAGACCCAGGTTCAAGGGTTGTGGCCAACAAGGGGTCCGGTGTAGTCTAGGAACACGCCAGCATTTTCACCCCGCTCTTGGAGAGCAGTGCGTCTCACCCGAGGCGTGCCGCGACCACATGCATAAGGGGATGAGATCACTGGTAAGGAATAAACCCGCAACCAAAGAAAGAGAGTGCATCCATTACATATACCAAATTACACATGCAAGATCACTTACTAAGTATTCAGACAGTCGCAACTTAAAATTGTAAATCAGTGTAAACACATTACAGCACATGAACAACTTATTGAGACAGCAATCTTCCCTTATATTATTCTTCTGGCCGAACACATGATTACATAGCTTTCTTCTCTGATAACTCACAAGTCTGATACAGATGGATTTTAGAACAGAAAGGAAGAACATAGAAAGTAAGAAACCATAGGAAGAACCAGCCTGATTCTTCCGCAGCTGCTATGCGCGTCCTTCCCTGTCTTGATCCTCGCGACTTCTCTTGCATCCATTCAACCTTCAACCGCCTTTATTTTCAGCCGGGTGATCGTTATTTATTCACCCGCTCCTCGCAACTGACCGCTTCTCTGTGTCTTCACTTTGGCTTTTCCCGGCTTCTCTTCTGATGTCTGTGTGTTCTACTTTCTATTTTCTGCTGTGTTTCTTTCATCCGCACTTATCTCTGTTCGATCTCCAGCTATCGAGTGCTTCCGCGCCACCTTGGTAGCTCCGCAACTCCTGGTCGTTGCGGCGCGGTCGCGGTTGCCATGTGTATTTATTCCACAACTCAAAAAGAGTCAAAGTTCAAAATGTCTTGGCCAAGAGTTCAAAACTTAAACAAAAACAAGGGCCCCAACAGGCAATAACTTGAGCATGCAGAATATAAACTCTAAAAGCCTTCAAAGATTTTACTAATGCATAGGCGTGTTTTTCCAACATTTCATACTTCAATTTTGCATCTCTAAGAGCTTTGCTAAAAAATGCTATTGGGGCTTCTTTATTTTCTAAATCTTTTTGCAATAGAACAATGGCAATAGTATCTTGAGAATAAAATGAGAAAATCAAGAAAGGCTTTGACTATTCAGGGCTTACCAACTGAGGTGCTTCAATGATTTCTTTCTTGATCAACGCAAATGAATTTCTGGCTTCAGTTAATCACTTGACTTCTTTGTCCTTCTTCAACATTTACAGAAACTCTGGCAACAGTTACTCAATCTGGTTTTTCCAGCAAAACCTGTACATGTGACCTACAGTTCAGGATAAGAATATGCCACATGCCCACGGATGTTGGGTTTTATAAGCTTCATATGAGTGCTCAGTTACAGTTTTCTAGTGATGTAATAAATAGAAAAATATTTCCTCCTGTTTTATTTGAAATGTAATAAAGTCCCTGTCCTTGAGAGATTCAAATGGTCTATCCTTTTTGGAGACCCATTGTAAATCTATAAATAAAGAGTTGATATATTTAGAGAAGGTTGGATGTTGATATTTCTGAAGACTCATTATAATAAAGAAAATTCTTTCTGAAATTCATGCTAAAAGATTTTGTGTTTCAAGAACATCTAATTTATGGTGTGTTTTCTCTTCTGTGTTAATTTCTTCTAATTATAAGTTGCAGTAGCTAATAAAATATGAGTGAGATTTGTTAAAAAAATTAACTGTAAATTATCTTCTTTTAGTTTTCTACAAATTATATGTATGTTGCAGAACATGTTAGTGAGGGTTCCATAAAGGATTTGTGGGATAGTTTATGCATGAAATCTATTTTCTGAGTGTTGTTTACTTTACATAAACAGATTTTGTGTAAAGAGTCATAATTGTAGCTTTGTGACTGATTTAGGATCTGATTATTTCCTAGAATAGGTACCAGCTATCCATCTCTTCTCCATTGTTTCACTCTACTCCCTATACTACTCATTTACCCATACAATTTGTAATTGCCACAGCTTTCCAAATGCATCAAATTCTTAAAGGATAAAGTAATCATTTCAAACTCATTAGAGAAGCCACCCCACCATTTAAATCTTTTCAAAACCTTTAAAAACTTGAAATAAACCATGATGTGTAAGGCTTACTCCTTTTGCAGTCAAGGAGTGAGTCCTTGCACTAACAGGGTACTTGCCAAGATCACCTTTGGACTTCATCTTTGAGAAATATGTCGCTATAGATGGTCATAGTGACATAGATAAGGAAATGAAGTTCATTGAGAAAATTCAGTTGGTACATCACACAGTGCAAGAACAACTTGAAAAGAGTCAAAACAACTACAAGGCAAGGCATGATAAACACCGTGTTGATCACAAATTCCAGGTTGGAGATGAAGTTTGGCTATATATCAGAAAATAAAAATTGCAAGGGGAAGGTAAAAAGCTTAAGCCAATTTGTTATGGTCCATTTCAAATTCTAGAAAAGATTGGTAGAAATTCATTTAAGCTAGATTTGCCTCCTTATATGCAAATATATTATGTCGTTAATGTTGAGAATTTGTGATTGTTTGAGCCTCCTTTGATTGATGATCAAGGATATCATGTTCATCTGCCATCAATAGATGATTTCTCGCCAAAATATCTTGATGAACTTTAGAAAGATCTCATACTTGACAAAAGAACCAAAACTTTAAGGAGAGGGAATGGCAAATACCTTAGAGTGGGACTCAAGGGACAAAATCCTTCCAAGGCCAAATGGATGGAGATTGAAAGGGTGAGGGAGTTGTACCCTTACCTGCTAAACAATTGATAGTATCTTTTGGGGTCCAAAATGCTTCTAGTGGGGAGGAATGATCAGAGGCTTAATATTTAGCTCAAAAATGAAAGCGCTTAGTAATAATCCAAAATAGAACGATCGCGTAGAGCTCATCACCAGGATTTCGACGCAATTCGTTTCATCCAAATCCAACTCTGGATGAAGAATTTATGACCTACTGTCTGTTTTCCCAAACATGTAAAAAATGTGCAGAATAGTGACAGACTGATGACTTGGCAGTCCAGTCAGCATATCAAGAATATCCAGGGAATATTCTCCAATTTCAAAGAATGACACTGTGACAAGTTTCGCAGTCAGATTCGCCAATGATACTTTGAAATTGAATTTTTTTTCCTCCTATTCTAAGGTTGAATGAGAATTTTTTTTTAGGTTGGAGTAGTCCAACCAGAGCTGGACACATGGTCTAGCCAGAGGCCGCCATGTGTCCCCTCTAGTGTGGACCGACCCAACCTTGGACCAATTTTGAATTCTCATATTCAAGTTTCAGATATATATATTTATATATATGGTGCATATATTATTCGAACCCTAAGGTTTAGGCCTTAGCCTATGGTGGAGGACTTATGGATATGGAGGAGATATATAGCAGAGGTTATAGAGGACAGCTAACAGATGGTGGAGGCTTATATACAAGTGAAGGGACAACTTAACCGACAGACTACTCTAAACATAATAGAGCTCCTATGTATATGTAGCAAAGGCCACTAATATGGCGATGGCTATTACATTCGACAGGCGGTGCTAAACTCGATGGACAAGTGGAAAGGCATATGAATTATATTCCAATTTTCTTAAACCTTAATGGTATTAATGTAACGTGGAACAAAATTAGGTGTGGGGGTAGGGGTCGAACCCATGACCACCCCCATTCCACTCCAACGCGCTAACCATCCTACCACTTCTGTGGGTCTTAACCCATAAGGCTTCCATGTCTATTTGAATTTTGAATGCGCCAACTATGGGTGTCCACAGGGGGCCAGCCCCCTCCCATATGATCATAAGCGGAGAACCAAGGGCGAGTGCTAAAGAACCAGCGGGAAATTTCATCTGTTAAACATGTTTATGCCACTAATCCAGATTATGGTATATTAACCACACTTAAACATTAACTTAATCCGCCACTTAAGCTTATGGATAACGCGCAGTTTAATGACGTGCTTATCCACTAAGACGTCATTAACTATGCGTTAATCTACAGATTAACATAGTGGCATTTTTGGCGGATCGTTATTTAGGGAGGAACTCCAGAATTAGAGGAGTTATCTGGACATTTTCCAGATTTAGTGGAGAAAATGTAGGAAAAATGGTTTTTTCCATAACTGAGGCAATTTTTGACCAATTTTGGCTCAGGAAGAGTCATTATTGGTATATTTTGATGTTTTAGAGCCATTGGAGCAGGTTGTAGAGGCAACAGGAGACTGTAAACAACATTTTTATACAATTTAAGCTAATACAAAGGCTCGTGCCATGGACGTTGGACCAAGGAAATGTGGCCCAGGAGGGTGAACTCCTTCATCAAAACCATGTGTTATTGAATCAGTTGTCATGGTTTACTATGTGTTTATATGTTGTTGTTCAGCATTTAGTTTCCATGCTTTTATGTTCATGAAATCAACTTAATCACCACAAGTTTGTTTGTTTATCAATCATAAGCACATCTATAAACCCTTGTACAAGAAGCAAACATAAGAACTTTCATATTAAATTTGAAACTGATATTAGCACAACAATAACTAACAATCAATTTTAGATCAACACATATGTGTTAGCACAACCATCTCAAAGCAAGATCATTCCTTCATGCAATTTTACATATACAAACTCATATCATGCAATCATTCAAACATTCAAACCACTTGAAAACATACCATGCTAAATAGATCAACTAGATGACATAATCAAAGCTCAAAAAAATCAAACACCAAGTATACAACATAAGAAAACTCATACCTTAATGTATCTCAGGGGAGGCTTCTTGTCTGCACAATCAATCTAGATTAGCACAATATAACTTCACAACACCTCAACTCAACATAAATAAGGTCAAGATATCCATAAAAGTAACCAAATAACATGTTCACATCATAAACTCATAATCAATTGTCATTCATACATAAAAATCACATATGCACAATCAACTTAAATTAGTACAATACAATATCACCATTATATTGATTCATACATGAACGTAATAACCCTAACCACCTACATAAGCCAATCCAAGGCAATATGATACATATAACATCAAGATATTAATGAAATTACCCTAATCATCATGTTACTAGCATATTGTACCAACAACAAGCTATATATCACGCTCATCAACAACATGTAAAACTAATCATCAAGCTAACTAGTGTTAGTGTGAATTCTAATCGCAAGCATACGAAAAAAGCTCATTTTAGTTGTGCATAACAAACAGCCCTAACATCAAATGTGACTGTCAATTTCCTTAGATATGCAGTAGGTTATCAGAATAAATGCTACAAAAATCTAGATCTATGCAGTTAAAGACATTAAATAGCAAAAATAAACAAGGGTTGCTCCATACATCCAATGGAAAAGACAAGAATTTTTAAAGAATTTTTTGTAATATGACACCTCGGAAGGGAACACAGAAATATGTTACTAGCCCCCCTCAATGGAATGGGTTCGTATATGTCCTCAGCGCTTCAGATCCAAGATCTCTCTCTTGATGATGCAGAAAACCCAGACAAAAATGGAGCTCAAAGGGAGCTCACAAGCAAAAATTAGGAAAATGTGACAATGGTGGAGGATCAAAGTCATACCAAAAGTATAGATCAGGAGGTGATCTCAAGGCAACAAAAGGTAGTGAATGAATGGAAACCCTTCTATTTATAACAAAATATTTAGTTAGTCTAGATATTGGTGCATAATTAAAATATTTTTAACCAAATCTAGATCCAACTTACTTGAAATATTTTATTATTTTTGGTGGACGGAAAAGGAATTTAGAATTGGTTAAATCCCTTTATTTAGAAATAATGAATAAATAAATGATTTATTTATTATTGCAAGGATGAGGTTAAGGAATAACTAAAAAAATAATTATTTATAAATGATTTAGTCAAATTTAACAAGGAATATTATTAAATAATGATTTAAATAATTACCTAGAGAATAATAAGATAAATAATGATTTATCTAATTAATTCTCATGTTTTTGGTTAAATATGACCAAGAATATTAATTAAACAATGGTTTAGTTAATTATCCCTAGATTAAAATCAAACAAATAAGGATTTATTTAATTATTCCTCATGGGGTTTCCTGTTTAGACTAGAAATAATTTAATAAAGTATGGGTTATTAAATTAGTTATCATAGTGAAAGCAATTTTACTATGGTAAAATTCGTCTTACATGGTGTACTTTAGTCCATCTAATAGTAACAGGTTAGATGACCAAATTTTTGTGTAATGAATTCCCCCCCAACATGTGAGCGTTAGGAGCTAATCGTATGACCGAAGTACATTGTAAGAACACAATCACTAGACACCAAAGGGGGGTCAGAGAAAGAGAAATATAAGACGGAATGAAGCGAGAGAGGACAAGATCCTGAGGAGGCGAGACTTACAGGTGTGACAAGTCTCTTTTATGAGTGAGTACCTATTCTCAATGAGGCGGGGGAGGCATACCTATGCCTGCCAAGATGACAAAGTACAAAGAATAATGGTGCTCCCAACAAACATGGAACTGAGCTATATAGTACATGCTGGCATAAACATGGGTCAAATAAAAAACATAATGGATCCCACATACATATTGTGCATGGGACAATAGCCGAGACTTATAAAATAATATCTGAGTACATGAGATATAATAACAATCAAAGAGGCCTTGTAAAACAGGAAAGGACTCTGAAAATCTGATTGATACATGCAAACTAAAAAGGCGTTGCAAGCGGCTAAGGCCGGAACCATCAAATCTGCAAAGTTGCATCCAAGGTTGTAGTAAACAGGTCATTCGGGTATGTGAGGGGCTACCTAAAGGGACACCCCCTCATGAGGTCTGAAACATCTCACACACACTTGGGAATCACTGGTACAATCTGTTGCATCACTGAACCATCAAGTATATGGATCTCGATCATGCCATAAGGAGCTGGAACTGAGAAACAATCAAGTCAAAGGGAAATAAAGGGTCCCTTTCCCTAATCCAAGGCACCAAATAAGAGTGGAAGCTGGAACCAAGGTACACCTCCCTCTAGACCTGACTTCTGGAATGAATAAGCTAATGTTGATAGAAGGAGGTCCGCCAAAGGTGAGGCAATAAGGAATCCTCAACTAAGGCACAAGGGATAATAGTAAAGTGACTGATAGATTGACACCAGGGATGATGGTGGAATGGGGGGTACTGAGTAGCGGGCTGACAACTTCCCTCGTAAGAGCATAAAGGGCATGAATGACCTGGCAACTACGGACTTGACTCCAGAGGGGATAGTATGACTGAAGGCCAAAATGTGCGACACGAGGGAGGTACAAAGTGATAAAGGATGGAAGACTGTGATAGTATACAAAAGGAACTCAGTACAAACTCCATGGATGTGATGATGACTCAACTCATATGCTCTAAACAAGGGCGACTCGATGATGCTGCCATACAAAATAGGCCCGCTGGGGACTATAAAAACATGAGTAAAAGATGGTTACTCATGACAAAAATTGACATGAGCATCGACAAGTATGAAGGCAAAATTGTGCCCCAAGTACAAGTGTCGCAAGTGAATAAATTCGATTTTGAGAAAAAACGAAGTGACCCTTCTTGGAAAAAAGGCTTCCAGGTGAAGTATAAAATCACCAAAAATGAAAGGATACCCATTTGATTGCTTGGTGAGAGCTTTCCAATGGTGTTGATCATTCTTCAAACCAAGCTACATTTTGGTCGCAATTGGCGAAAGAAAAATTTGGGTTTTTCTTTTAATAAGGTAATTTCCCTCCAATTTGATTCATTTGAAAGTGTAGTTGTGGTGAATGTGGAGAGGAGGAGAAGGCCATAAATCTTGTGGTGATCGTAGCAGACAAATCGAACATTGGAATCATCCGTGACTTTAAGGTAGGTAACCTTACTTCTCTAAAGGTGGCCTTAATGCTTCTTGGAAGGATGGTCCTAGTGAAGAATCAAGTTAATAAAAGAATACGAGAATGAATTGCGAGAGAAGGTCTAGAATCATCCCCACCCACCAATTCAAACAGATGGACCAAGTGGTAAGTATGGTATCACACAAAGTATAATATTTGAAGATAGGATATCAAACATCTACGATATATGGCTCGCTGGAGAGGCCGGTAGGTCCAACTATCCAAGGAATGTGATGATAATCGACCATACATAGATCGGGTGTGTCTAGGCCGAGACTTTGGTTAATAAAATGAGAAGGTGGAAAGGGGTGCCATCATGCCCCCAAGCATGGGATACTTCCTCCAAGCATATGTGATGGAGGGGACTGATCTGGTATGCAAAGGTGGGAATGATGCCCCTAGATAGAGGATTTTGTGGAGCGCCATGGTGTTCCAAGTGCTAAAATAATGGATTCAAGCCTTCAGTGTCATAGGTACTAAATCCTCAAGAGGATGAATAGAAGATATGGGGGCATAGGTGCCACCAAGCATTCTATGGTCATGCCAAATGTATTTAGAAAAGTGTAATATAAACACATTTTTTTGATGTGGTTCACCATTTGTTTACGTTATGGTTATCTTATGTGGGAAGAATGGATAGATGTCATTCGAGAAAGGGAATGGAGTATTAACAATCTCTTTTGGTACTGCATATATGAAGCAAATGGACTAAATTTCTAGGTTCACATACATGGTGTCACAATCCAAAAGAGTGGATTTGGATATAATAAACTTGTGCTCACATAGAAAACACAGAGGTTGGTCAACAACAACTTCTAGGGGATTGGGTTGTTGATGTAAGATGAAGGAATGATTCATTGGATCACCCCTAGAGTGATATGAAGTGATATGAGACTCTAGAGGTTCTTCTAAATAGGGAATAATAATGGTACTAGAGTCAACACTACCAGATGCACTAGGAGGGTTGTGGAGAATTTCTTCCCCTAGGCTCTCAAATATGGGTTCCGCCCTTACCAAAACATTGGGTGTCAATGTAATGACCACAAGGTGTATGTGGCTCAAATGCATTGTTTCAATGTAAGGGGGAATAGATAAATTCAGGGGTGGTAAATGCTTCCATAATGTCGTCATCACAATAGAAGATGGGGTGACTGGTGGAAGAAAGACCATGTGGCACAGCGAAGCTACCTAACCATCATTATGAGAAGTGAAGTTCACATGCACATCGTCACAGAGGGTGACAGAAGAACAAGTAGATGAATAATTTATCGATGTTGATCCCAAGGTGATCCCTGAAGGGAGGTCATGCAAAACAAAAGGGGATGCCCTAGAGGATATCATAAATGATGATAGGTAAAGGAGAGTGGCCGAAGGCTCTGTCATATTGACATTGGGAGGGGGTATGTCAATGGGAGTGAATGTGTCCTCTAGTTTTGCTGAAGCATAATGCACAAGTAAGGAGAGGCGGACTCATTGCACTCGACCTCATATTGGAGAACCACTTCCAAGGAGGTGCGATAATATTCGAGGCGGGGGCAGAGGTGAATATAGTGGCCATGAAGATCACACAAAGCACAAGGGTGATTTGTGTGCAAAGTCTTGAGTTTCTTGGTTGAAATCGGTAAAGTAACATGGACTTCTGGGATATCAGACTCAGGAAATGCTTTTTTGACCATGGGTTTGATATGAGACAATTCAAGACAATTGTGGGTAGCATGACCGAAAACATCACACAAAGCACACAGAGGTGTACGCTTTGGGGGCTTAGGAGGCGAAGGTGTTGTTTAGGCAACCTTTTCCTTAGGTGCTTTTTTGCGAGCTTTTCCTCCCTCAACTGAGGCTTTTGCAGCAGGAGTAGGTTCCTATTGAGGTGTTTGAGGCACAAAAGCAAAGGGAGGGGTCATAGCGACTAGTTGGACCGAGGTCAAAGCAGTGTAAGGCTTGAGCTAACCAGGTGGGGTATTGGCTGGGGGATCAATGTAACAGACTGGGATCCCCAGGGTCATGTTGGGAAGGGTCAAGGTAGCCATAACAGGTACCGAAAATACTCCAGAAGGGGGAGCAAGAAATGGTATCTGACTGGAGGGGTAATGGCCAGGCGGAACAACTCCCAGATGGTTAAGGCTAGGGGGAACCATTCTAGGAGGAAAGATAGGATCATGGACACCAGCTATAGATGAAGGGCCTTGGGGAGGAGGTCTCGAAGGCTGATTCGAAGTACTAGGAGTAGGTTGCAAAGGGAAAAGTTGTTGACTAGTCGAACCAAACCGTTTGAGCTCAGATCAAGACGATTGCATCATGCAAACATTCGACGAGCTAGGGTCAAATATAGGAGTGGGAAGACCAGGGAATGAACCAAGAAAAGAGGAATATTTATAGACTCTGGGTGAGACACTGGTCGAAGGTTCAATTGATTGTTTATTAGCCATTGAAGAAATAATGGACTCTGAAGAGGTCTAAGACTTCAGTTCGTAATATTTCAACTGATCTATAGTGACGATATTTCCGTTGTGAGGAAAGCACATCTTACAGTGAACCACAGATGGGACAATAGACATCGCATAAGTGTAGCTACGAACAAATAGAATGTTGTAGTCTAAGGGGGCATCAATGAATTCAACGTCAACACAAACAATTTTGCCTGCAAGAGTAATAGGAGAAATGAAGAACATGCCTAAGGGATGGGAAGAGTGGCCATCCCATGCACGAAGGGTGATAGTGGAAGGGGCTAACTCGAGAGATCCGAGTTGTTTCCAAATAGAAGCGGACATCATGCAGTTGGATGCCCCCTCGTCAATGATACATCGGGAGACGTTGGCATTCTAGATCTTGACAGGTATTTGGAAGGTGACGAATGCAAGAAGGGGTGGATGCTCTAACTTGTCAACGTCGAAGACAACCAAACGATCATCTAAAGGATCCACAATGCACATAATAGTTAGTATATATTTTCATTGTGAAGGGCATGACTGGAGGACTTCCAGCATTGACATGGCGGAAGGGGATTACGCCAAGTCATCTACTATACTATAAGTGTGGGTGGCTTTACCGAAAGCAACGTTTCGACGTAACGATCCCTTGGGAATCTTGGTATGTAACTCCGTCTTAGGCTAAGGGATCTGTAAAGGACCATTGGGTGTCGAAATTGGCTCTATGGGACCTGAAGACGGGGGATTAGTTGCAGACATAGCGGGAGGCTTGGTGTACTGCTGCAACCAAGTCTGAAGGTTGAGATTGGCGGTATTGGCTTGTTCAGAGTTTATCATGAGGATCTGGTAATCAAAGGTACTGGATGGAGAGGTTTGGGCAGCCACATATCCTTGTTGGGGGAAAGGATTGGTAAACACAACCATTTGAATAGGTGCAGCATTAGGAGGAACTGAAAAAAATGCTTGATGTCCTCGAGATGCTACTTGAGCTTCCCATAGTTGACACATCTAAGGTAAAAGGGGACAATCATGGGTACCATGACCAAGGACACCTTAACAAGAACACGACTTATTCGTGCAAAGAGGCATGTTCTTCTTGATCTGGGTTCTTGTATTTCCTTAGCGCTTTAGATCCAAGATCTCTCTCTCTCTTGATGGTGCAGAAAACTTAGACAAAAATGGAACTTAAAGGGACCTCACAAGAAAAAATTAGGAAAATATGACAATGATGGAGGATCAAAGTCAGACCAAAAGTATAGATCAAGAGGTGATCTCAAGGAAACAAAAGGTAGTGAATGAATGGAAAACCCTTCTATTTATAATAAAATATTGAGTTAGTCTAGATATTGGTGCATAATTAAAATATTATTAACCAAATCTAGATCCAACTTACTTGGAATATTTTATTATTTTTGGTGGAGGGAAAAGGAATTTAGAATTGGTTAAATCCCTTTATTTAGAAATAATGAATTATTTATTATTTCAAAGATGAGGTTAAGGAATAATTAAATAAATAATGATTTATTCAATTATTTATAAATGATTTAGTCAAAGTTAACAAGAAATATTATTAAATAATGATTTAAATAATTATTCCTAGAGAATAATAATATAAATAATGATTTATCTAATTAATTCTCATGTTTTGGGTAAAATATGACCAGGAATATTAATTAAATAGTGGTTTAGTTAATTATCCCTAGAGTAAAATCAAACAAATAAGAATTTATTTAATTATTCCTTATGGGGTTTTCTGTTTAGACCAGAAATAATTTAATAAACTATGGGTTATTAAATTCTTTCTCATAGTGAAAGCAATTCTACTATGGTAAAATTGGTCTTACATGGTGTACTTTAGTCCATCTAATAGTAACAGGTTAGATGACCAAAAATTGGTGTAACAACTAGCATCCCATAATAATAAATTAACATATAACATGCTCATAAATAATGTATAACATAGTCATTGAGCTAACTACAAGTTAACATATTCATCAATGACATATAACATAATCATCAAGTTAATACCATGCTTGACTAACCGACACATGTACATATGATCACACTAATTAAATAACATCTATCATGTATGTAACCATAACATCAATAGAATGACATGCATACACATAACCATAGTAATAATAGAATGAAAAACATACAAGTAACCTTAATGCTTACAACAACCATGAATCACATACCTAAATGCCTTGAGCATACAACTTGTATGACGATATGCTCTTGCCTCTAGGTCTAATGTTTCAACTTCACTTTGATGATCTGCATCTCCTACTCTATCTCATCCAACAGATTAGCATCATAACATACCAATGTAATCATGATGGCCTAAAAACATACAATGACCTTAAGTACAACAACCTCAATTAAACCAATGCAAACTTGACCATATGCACCCACTTGATATGTATAACCAATCATGAACGACCAATGCATGTCCCACATACAACATCACATAAGCAAGTGTAATATTCCTAATTAGCGACAGCTAATTGGAATATTCGATTTTGTATAGTTTTGCTATCTAAAGTTTGTAAATAAATAAAAAGTGAGTAGAGAGGGTCTAACTCACTTAAGTGAAATAAAACATCCTCCTAGTAGCACAACGTTATGACTTAAGGGGAGCCAAGGGGGGCCAAACACCACGTATAGGAGGGGACCCACGTACACTCTAGAAGCTTCTGCGCAGATGAGGATGAGCACGTGGAGGAGAAAGAGGCTCATTGGGGTTTTGGAGGGAAACGAACGTTATAAAGGATGGAGAAGCCTCCTCATTTGATTCATTCTGGAGTTGATGATTTTGAGCTAGACGTTTATCTTCTTGAGCACGCTGGTTGTTTAACCTGTCTGCAACATTGTTTAGTGCATTGAGTATCTCCGGTCGGAGATCTCGCCCTTGGCCTTGGGGGACTTCGAGTGCCTGCTCGATAAAGGTTAGTTCTTCATTACTTTGTGAGTATTTTTTTTTTTGGGTTTGTTGCGGAGCTGGAGCTTATAGAGACTGCGCAGTCATTGGGAGAGAGGATGCAGTCCCTTTTTGGAGGTGCTCCGGATCGCGGTTTCTGCAGGAGATTCAGCCGAGATTTTGAGCAGAGGGTCAGCCTTTGCCCATAGGAGGATTTTGGTGGAGTTTAAGGTGGTGTTTCAACTATTTCCATTTAGCCTTTGCGCAGAGCCTTGGAGGCCAGCGTAATTCCCTGAGGAGGCATTTTCTGGTGATTTTCGGGGGTTGGCCATTTTTGATATGGTTTCTAGGTTTTGTCCGGGTTGGTGAGCAGAGGAGGTTTATAGATTTTCAGCTCATTCCAGCAAGGGGATCAGCCCCTAGTCTTCATTCCATTCCAGCAGAAGCAGCTACACGACAGTTTTCCAGCAGCTGGGACGTAGTTCATAGAGCAGCCATTTCCTGTATTTTCTGAGTGTGTTTCGTCACTTTCCTTGAGAAAGATTAGGTGCCATCACTCTGATCACCTATTGTACTTCATTATATTTCTCAGATTAATAAAATGGCTCAGCATTTCCTCTCTATGTTTTCCGTATTATTTACCAATTTCTTTCTCTGTTATTATATGTCTGTTGCACTGTTATTTATTTATATTTCTGAGCATTCTAGTTCTATACCACTTGGTGTGTTTATCTTTCACTCTTAGACAGAGTCTAGAAAGGGCCAGGTAGCCTTCGGATCTCGTCCTCTCTCAGAGGCGGAATATCCGGTAAATGCCCTCCCAGTCCATCTCTGGTTGGAGTTTGCCGTGTTTTAGAGATTTCCCCTAAACGGGATATTACCGTGGTATCAGAGCATAGTTCTGGCTCAGACTGTGGAGCTAGTGGTCTATGACATTGGGAAAAAGACCATATATTTGTTATAGAGTCAAGAAGTATAGAGACCGTGAGCATAGGTTGGAGAACACCTATGGAGAGGGAGACTGTGTTCGAGTGGTGAACACAGAACAGGAGGAGCATGTGACAGACGCAGAGCAGGAGGAGCCTGTGACAGACGCAGAATAGGGGAAGCCTGTGTTAGACTCAGAGTTGGGGATTCCGATGGCAGACGAGGACGGGAAGATATTTGCGGACCAGCTCCTCAAATCAGTGCAGGAGTTAGCCAAATAGGATGAGGTGATGGGCCAGAGGTTCACTGCTGTAGAGGCTAGACAGCGTGAAACCCCACAGGTTTTCCAGGTCGGAGAGGGATCGAGTACATCCCACCATTTTCCGGAGTATGGTGTTGCTCAGCATGATACTCCTCAGTCGATGGCTTCACGTGCACCTACTCGCTCTACCATGCCCACTTTCTTAGGAGCAGACACAGGGGCAGGAACCCAGCAGGAGGCAGAGCCTAGACACTTAGACGAGTATTTTGCAAAGTATCAGGCCTACAGGCAGGAGTTCAGGGATGCTCTCACGTTCAGAGATTTTGTGCAGCTCCAGCGGGACAGTAGACCCCATGACCATCATAGAGGGCACCGGCATTGTCATGATGGAGATTCCCACCGAGCCTCTAGCAGATTTCATTTGCCTACGTTTGATGGATCGTTAAATAGTTCGGAAAAGTCTTGGGTGGAGAAGTTGGACATTTATTTCCAGCTTAATTAGATGTCAGAGACGGAGGCCATCAAGGGGGCAACATTACATTTGGATGGTGAGGCCCAGGACTGGTGGTCCCATGGGATGGTGACACTCGGGCATTCCACAGTGACGACATATGCCAAGTTTACCAGGAGGTTGATGGAGCGGTTTGACCGGAGGGATTCGGAACAACACTTTGTTGAGCTGACAAGGCTCAAGCAGACTGGGAGTCCCGAGACCTACATTGCAAATTTCTTGAGGGTTTCAGTGATGGTGCCAGATCTGTCCGCAGCTCGGATGATCTATATGTTTGTAGAGGGGTTAGCAGAGCCACTTCGGGGTCTAGTCAGGTCTACTAGAGCAGCGACACTTCAGGATGCTATCAGCAGGACCCAAGACTTACAGGATGCATTGCCCAGGATGTAGACACCTTACCCCCAGAGACAGGGTTTCCAGCCCAAGGGGAAGGATGTGAGGGTTCCTCCTCTAAAGGGGAATCTGAGACGGGCACAGATAGATGACGATGCCAGGAAGAAGCGGTGGTGCTTCACTTGTCAAGAGCCGTGGGCACCAAGGCATAGGTGTGTTGCTGGCAAAGCACACTTCATTGAGGTCTTCTCCGATGATAGCGGAGAAGAGGATGAGGAGGAGGATCAGGAGGCAGGAGATAGTCAGATGGCCCAGGATCAGTTGCCACCCCCACCTCCAGGGACAGGAGGTGCAACTTTTGCACCCACAGGAGGGGCCCTTGCAGCCTTGCGATGAGTTCCTAAGTATTTGACGTTGCGCGTACGAGGGACAGTACGTGGCCAGCGAGTGTCAGTCTTGGTTGACAGTGGGGCGACTCACAACTTCATTAATGCACAGATGGTCGAGCGGAGGGGTATACCGACCAAGAGCTTTGATGGATTTTCAGTCTTGGTCCCAGGAGCCCAGACGATGTAGTGTGCCTAGTATGTTCTAGAGTTGGCAGTGACGATGGGTACCTACATCGTGACCGATCACTTTTTCGTGGTCAACATACCAGATACCAATGTGGTATTGGGTGTTCAGTGGTTGATTACTCTGGGGAAGGTCACCACGGATTGGGAGGCCTTAGAGATGGAGTGGGATGATAAGAAGACCAGGAGGCATGAGAAGATCCACAGAATGCACACTTACCCACCTCAGACAGTTTCGGCACACCGGATGGAGGCAGACTTCTGGAAGGGAGACATAGAGTGGGCGGTTGAGTTACGGGCATCAGAGGTAGAGACCACCAGTTGGGCAGTTCATCCAGATATACAGGCCATCCTTAACAGGCATGAGGTAGTGTTTGGGGATATACCACCAGGTCGACCACCAGATCAAGGGTTTGAGCACACCATTGAGCTTGAGCAGGGTATTCAGGCGGTGATCACTACCCCCTATAGGCATCCCAAAATCCTATCGGGATGAGATTGAGCGGGCCATCCAGGAGTTGTTGGCTCTTGGACACATCAGACCGAGCACGAGTCTGTTTGCTTCTTTTGTAGTGTTGGTGAAGAAGAAGGATGACACCTTGAGGATGTGCATTGACTACAGGGCCCTAAACAAAAAGACTTTGAAGAACAGGTACCCTATACCCAGGATCAATGAGTTGATGGATGAGCTGAGAAGAGCTAAGTTCTTCTCGAAGATTGATTTGAGATCAGGGTACCATTAGATTCACGTGAGGGAACAGGACATTCCCAAGACCGCCTTCAGGTGTCATTATGGGCACTTTGAGTTTTTGGTTATGCCTTTTGGGCTGACCAATGCACCAGCCACCTTTCAGTCTTGCATGAACAATATCTTCCGCAGTCATCTGAGGAAGTTTGTATTGGTTTTATTCGATGACATACTCATATATAGCAGGACTTGGGAGGAGAATCTCCAGCATATAGAGGCAGTACTACGCATCTTGGAAGAGCAACAGTTCTATGTTAAGCTCTCCAAGTGTGAGTTTGGGATGACAGAGATGCTGTATTTGGGTCATATTATTGGAGTGGACAGAGTGAGAGTCCATGAAGAGAAGATTAGAGCCATCAGAGATTGGTCGAAGCCAAAGAACGTGACGGAACTTCGAGGGTTCATTGGGATATGTACCTATTACAGGAAGTTCGTGAGAGGTGTTGTATATATTCTCCTCTGCCTGTGAATTTTTTCCCGCTGCCTCATTCAAACCCATTCTTAAACTCTGCCGTGACCTAAAATCTCATGATTCCTGCTCAACACTACCATCTCTGCCCGAAAATCTGCTTCACAATAGTTATAAATCCAAATTTAAATAATCGGGCCGAGTCCCCGAAGAAGTCCAGCGCTCCCCTACTTCAGCTCCCATATGACCCGAGTCTGGAAACCTCAATTCAAAGCAAGAAGGGGCCTATTGTTTCAACGATCGGACGCAATGCTGGCCGTCCAATCTGGCTCAAATCAACGGTGCGGCAATCAACTTCTACGGAGGGCCTGCGCGCAACAAACCTTTATGACCCGCCGATTTATTATCCTCCGATGCAAGCGCAGCCGTTGATCTTGTTCCGAGATCGAACGATCCTGGGTCAATCGCGGTCATTCCCTCAATCGCGATCGGAACTTCCAAGATGTGCCACCCCTGTCTCCCCGCTCCACCTTCCGATCCCGATTTCCGATTTGGGTCCCACCACCTATGGTCGTGTCATCATTATTCACAAATGTACGTCGTGTCCTCCCTCCACCATTCATATGTTCCAGTGACGTGTCATAGTTTATAAACCTCCGCCCCATTCATTCGCGATCGCTCCACTGTTTTCTGCCTTGTCACCCTCCATTTCTTCATTATGTTCAGGCGTTTCTTGTCACCCTGTATCATCTCAACGTTTCGCCTAGCCCGTATCACCGAGTCTATGGCCGCTGTCGCGTCCACACCTGAGTCAATTTTCTCTAATGTTTTGTGGGTTTTGCAGGTTTTGATACGACTTAGTCGGCGCTTTAACTTGCCGCCTCCATTGCAAAGATCTGAAGCATACCAAAGGACATATTCTAACCGGAAAAATTAAAGGAAGAAGCCGAGGGTAGGTGGGGGAGGTGATCGCCATTAAAGAAGACATAGATATGGATCCCCAGAACTCTCCAGATAAATTCTCCTGCATTAAAGATCCAGGATTCAAATCCATAGCCAAGGGCCGAAAGTACAGTACCTGAGTACAGATTGATCCAAATCTCTTACGGCAGCAGATTTTCCTTCAGCCGCGGGCAACATGTTGTATATATTTTATTATTTTGGTCTTATATGTAAAGAGATTTTTATCTCCCAGCATTTATTTCTTTAGATGAACTGTCAGGTATATTCATTTATAGTCAGTCATTCATAGAGAAGGCGTGAATGCTTTCCGCCATGTCAGTTCAAACTGAGTCATTAATTATGCCGGGTCTCCCTCCTCCTCCAGAAGTTTCTTACATCTTCTACGTAATCACAGAAATGAATTTTTGAAAGTTCAGGTTACGCCAAACCAAGATATGTTGAAGACTTAAGCAATTCATTTTGTAATATTTACGTATGAAGGTTAAGCCGTAGAGGTCTCGGTGAGGAGGGTTATATAACTGTATTGAGGATTACGGTCTATGGTATCTCACAGTATGTAATTTCTCTTATGTGTTAATACATTATCTCATTTCATGCTATTTGTCTTCTTGTATCATGTTCTAGAATGCGAGTGGTTCACTAGTTTGTAGTAAGGATTCATCTTAAGTGGTGCCCTTTCTGGGATTAGTCGAGCGCTTTAAATAGGCCTAGTCATGATATGATGAACATGTTCACTCTTTCCATATTTTACTTATATTAAGTGACAAGTTAAGCCAAATTGGTGCGCCATATATGTCAGCTAATATCTTCCTATGTTTCCTCACTGCATTTACTTCCTGATATCTGATTTCTGTGATATATTATTTGAATTGGCCCTCTTTACAGTAAGCGGTCTCTTAACTGTCTGATGCTTTCATGCTGAATTTTTACATGATGTTCCTACATTGATCTTGTCTTTGTACTAGCTTCTGAGAGGGATTGGTCCCATTCAAATTTAGTTTCCTTGTTTCAAACAAGAGATAGTAAGAGAGCTCCTTGGACTGACAACCCAAACTATAAAGGGCTCCTTGATATATTAAGATGTCCTAGGCACTGGTCTATAGCAACTCTAGGCTGTCTCTAGGGGGGTGACAAAATCATCCACAACATCTTTCTGGCGCCATTGCTGGGGAACGAATTCAAGAATATCTGTTTCCCTGGGTTCGAAATCTTATTTTCACTCTCTAATCAGGTGAGCACAGAGAGGTGAAGAGTTGCAGATTTCTCACCTTCGCGACTCCACTGGTCTTTATTTGATAAATTTTATTGGAGTCACGGCTACGGAAGCCCCATTGAGGTCGGATACCTCTCGGTAAGAAAACACCGGGTGTACGACCCTGAGAATATTATTCATAAAAGCTTGGAAAGAGAAGAGATCGAGTTCATAAGAAAATCCACAGATATTCCATTGAAGATCATCCGCCTTCTTCCTCTCAAGAAGTTAGAACAGAAAAACTCGAGTTTTACTCAGAGACTCCACGTAGAGGAGATACCTGGATTGAAGGAGAATCTCATCCTGCTTTCGAGGCTGAAGAAATTAAAGAGGTCACAGAAGTAGCTGTTGTTAACCGTGAGTTATTCCCATCTACACCTCAGGCCTCTGTGCAATATATTCCCATTGTTATCCATACTCCGCTTCCTCCCACTCCTCTCCCTTCATCTGTATCTCAAATTGTTGTGCGACCCCCACCTCCCCCAATGGCCAATGTCCCTTCATTTCTTTTGAACAAATACGCTCCTCTGGCCTTGCCCCAAATGCTAAATGACATGCCACAAGACTACTTGAATATTTTGCCAAGATTTAATGGTGAGAACGAAATTGATGCTCAGAAGCACCTCGAGACCTTCTGCTCTTTTGCAAAGAACTTAAATGTTGAGCATCTGGATGTGGTCTTGAGGTTATTTGTGCAATCCTTGGAAGGTGAAGCCCGAAAATGGTTCAAGACGTTGGCAAACCATTCAATCACCACCTGGGACCAGATGGAAAACGCTTTTCTCAGGAAGTGGGGAGAAAAGAAAGACCAAGGGCAGTGCCTCATTGAATTTAATACGCTAAAGAAGAAACACAATGAGGGAGTGGCAGAGTTTATCAAAAGATTCAATAAGCTATATCTGAACCTTCCTGCTATATGAAACCCCAGCAAGCTGCAGCTAAAGTTGTTTTCATAGCAGCTTTTGATTCTGATTTCGGTTTCTCTCTGCGGGAAAGGATGCCTGTCACCCTGGATGATGCTCAGACAGACGCTCTGGAGCTGGAGGCAAATTTTTCTGCCACTGGGAAGTTAAAAGGAAAAACAGAACAGGAAATAAGAAGAAAAGGCAAAGAAGAGGTTTCTACCTCTAACCAAGAAAAGGATTTAGATAAAATGGATGAGATAAGTAAGATGATAAAGAAGATGGTCAAGCTAGAACTGGAAGCTAAGAATACAGCTCCCAAGAACTATTATAATGCTCCAAACAGAGGATATAATCCTCAGTACAGAAAGCCCCCATTGCAAATATTGCCAAGGGAAGCGAAAGAACAACAAGATCAGGTACCTCATCCCTTGTACCTGGAAGGACCAGTAGATGACTCCGCTGGAGATGCAGCTTATAGACTAGAAGATTCAAATCTGGCTTTTTCAAATAATGATGATATGGAGTGCCCCCTGCAAGAAGAAGACAAAGAAGCAGAGATTGACCATTACTGCAAGCAATTTTCTGATTTCATGGAAGCTCAATTCAACGTCAAATATGATCTTAGATCCTCGAGGAAGAGGACCAGAACTCAGGAGCAAGAAGAAGAACCACCTCGGAAAGAGGTGTCTGCTCAGAAGGAATCAACAGCAAGGGAGAATGCGGAGAGAGGTAAGAATCTTCTGAACACCCCCTTGCAGTCTAATGATCATATTCCCTCCTCTTCTAAAACGGTCAGTCCTTCTAATGTTGAGCCAGTATCAAAAGAAGTCAAGTCTTCAGTTGAAAATAAGGAGTCGAAAGAAGTAGTGATAGGAAAGCCCACATCTGCTTTCAATTTGCAAAAAGAACTTGAGAAGATTAAGATTCCTGTCCCTCTGACTGAGTTGTTAAAACAACCTGCATACCAGTCTCAAGTTACCTCTTTCATACTTCCTCCGGAGCTACCCATTGCACCTGATAGCTTAAATCTTCAAGAAGAAAGACCCATGGTAGTCTTTGGCCCACATGTCGAGGAGATAGACCCTTCTACTCCTCCTTTTTATGTATCCCTAGTCATTCATGACCTGCTGTTACATAATTATATGTTAGATTCTGGGGCTTCCCATAATCTCATGCCTCTCTCTGTCATGGAGCAACTAGGGCTGCAAATTACAAGACCATATAAAGATTTATATTCATTTGATTCTAAAGGGGTTAAATGCTTGGGAATGATAAAAGATTTAGTGGTAAATTTGGCTCAAATCCCAGCAAAAAGTGTGGTCATGGACATTGTGGTGGCTGATATCCCAGCCCGCTTTGGCATGCTGTTGTCAAGGTCCTGGGGTACCAAGATTGGGGGGTCAATTAAATTGGATTTAACGTATGCTACTGTCCCAGTCTTTGGAGGTCAAGAAAGGAGGTTGTACAGAGAAACTCGATTTGTTAAAATGGTAACTAAGGCCGAATGCTCAGATAATTCCCCAGTTTATAACAAAGAGGGAGACTTTTCATGTTTGATGTTAGAAGAAAATCAGAATTATGCACATGAGCCCCTTTTTGGATAGATTCGAGCTGAGCAGCCTAAAGATAAGCAGGAATCAGGACTCTGGACTTTGCATTTTGATGGAGCTAATTCCAGGGAAGGTAACGGAGCTGGGGTATTATTAATTTCCCCTGCAGGAAAATGGGTGCCACTGTCTTTTAAGCTAGAGTTTGAGGCTACAAACAATGTAGCTGAATATGAAGCACTATTATTGGGACTCCAGACAGCCAAGGATATGGGCATCCAGTGTCTAAAAGTGTTTGGAGACTCTGATCTGGTGGTAAGACAGATAAAAAATGAATGCCAAACTAAGCATCCACGGCTCAGGGCATATAGAAACGAAGTATGGGACATGATAGAGAATTTTTTCTCAGCGTTTAACATACAGTTCATGCCCCGGGAGCAAAACAGAATAGCAGACTCTCTCGCTGTAGCTGCCAGTACCTTTCATCCTCCTCAGAATCCGCTTTTAAGATATGAAGTGGAGGTACGGTACAGACCATCCATTCCCGATAATATAAAGCATTGGCAGGTATTCGAAGATGATGAACAAATGAAAAGGTTTATGGAAACGGTGGGAGAATTCTCCAACATGGAGATTGATGATAATGAAGAGGAAGAAGTTGAAAATATTGCTGAGAACCAATGGGAAGAAAGAATAGCAGGTAATAAGGTGCTGCAACTGAAAGGCAATGTGATACCCAGAGGATTGGTGCCTCTAGAAAGGTTATTTAATAAAGACGATGCTCCAGTGCAGCCAAATAAAGTAGTAGAAGAAGATCAAGTAGGAGATTTGAATTTGGGTACTTCCTCTGACCCCAAAATTGTTAAATTATCCAAAAAGGTCCCAGAAGAGTACAAAGAAAAGTATCTGAAGTTATTTCAATTTTATAAAGATGTTTTTGCGTGGTCCTATGAGGACCTAAAAACTTTTGATGTAGATATTATACAGCATAAGATTCCACTGAGGGAAGATGCGAAGCCATACAAGCAGAAGCTCAGACAGATAAACCCCTTGCTGCTTCCCTCAATTGAAAAAGAAATTAAGAAGTTACTGAAGGCCAAGATAATTGTACCACTAAGATACTCCGAGTGGGTAGAAAATCTTGTTCCTGTTAGGAAGAAGAGTGGAGAAATAAGGCTGTGTGTAGACTTCAGGAATTTGAACAGAGCATCTCTCAAGGATAATTACCCACTGCCCAAGATGGATCATATCCTGCAGAAAGTAGTCAGTGCATCCAGAATGTCAATGATGGATGGATTTTCGGGCTACAATCAGGTGGTTGTATTTCCAGAAGACCAGAAGAAAACTGCATTTACTACGCCATGGGGAACCTTTATGTGTGCAAGGATGCCATTCGGATTAATCAATGCAGGAGCTACTTTTCAGAGGGCAATGGACATAGCCTTCGTCGGAGAACAGGACAAGTTTTTGGTGGTGTATCTTGATGATATCACAGTGTTCTCAAAGAATGATGATGAGCATATTGAACATTTAAGAAGAACTTTTGAAAAATGCAGAAGGTATGGCCTTTCTCTTAACCCCCAAAAATATTTGTTTGCATTAGATGAAGGAAAACTCTTAGGGCACATTGTAACAAAGGATGGATTCCAAATAGATCCTAAGAGAGTTGAAGTGATAAATAGCATTCCTTTGCCAAGAAATAAGAAAGAAGTACAGGTGTTTTTAGGACGGATTAATTTCTTGAGAAGATTTATCCCTAACTATGCAGAGATAGTTAGGCACATAACCAATATGTTGAAAAAGGAAAATGAAGTAAAATGGTCCCAGGAGTCTAGGGATGCATTCACAAGGATAAAGCGGGCATTCGCTGAAGCTCCTGTGCTAGCAGGGCCAGATTACAAAAGACCATTTATGATTTTCTCATTTGCTTCACCTCATACCATTGCTGGAGTGTTATTACAGAAAAATGAAGAAGGATACGAACAACCCATAGCTTTCTTCAGTCAAGTACTTTATGATGCTGAATTGAAATATAATATACTGGAGAAGCAGGCATATGCCTTGGTAAAGTCCCTTAAAGCTTTCAGAGTCTATATTTTGCAATCTCACATCACAGCCTATGTCCCTACAGCAGCAGTCAAAGACATTTTGGTTCAAGGAGACAGCAAAGGTAGAAGGGGAAGATGGATTGCAAAAATCCAAGAGTATGATCTGGATATAAAGCCTACTAAATTGATCAAAGGACAGGGACTTGCCAAGATGCTATCTGAATCAAATCATCAAGCTTTGGGCATTAATCTGTCTGTGATAGCAAATGAAGAATTAGAGAGAGAAGAGGAGCAACAAGGACTGGAGATGGCCACTCAAAAGATACATGTGAAATATCTGACTAGTCCTTGGTATAAGCAAATAGTTGAATATCTGTTAACACTTAGTTGCCCTCCAGGGTGTGACAAGGTGAAATACAGAGCTGTAAGGATGAAATCCCAGAAATATGCAATTGCCAATGGGCAGCTCTATTGGAGAGACCCCCTAGGTATATTACTTTTATGCCTCACAAAAAATGAAGTGCAAAATGTAATGACGGAATTTCATGAGGGGATATGTGGAGGACATTACAGCTGGAGGGCTACCACTCATAAAATCTTGAAGGCTGGCTTTTACTGGCCAAAATTGTATTTAGATACTTTTTCTTGGGTTAGATCATGCGACAAATGTCAAAGGTTTGCAGAAAGGCAGAAATTAGCAGCATTGCCCTTGATCCCTATTCATGTAAATGAACCATTTCAAAAATGGGGGTTGGATTTTATAGGTGAGATACATCCCCCATCAAGTGGCCAACATAAATGGATATTGACAGCCACAGCCTATTTCACGAAATGGGTGGAAGCCATACCCACCAGAAATGCTACCGATGCTGTAATAATGAACTTTATAGAAGATAACATCATATCTAGGTTTGGCTGTCCTGCAAGGATCGTAACCGATAATGCACAGGCTTTCAAGTCGGCCAGGTTCGTAAAGTTCTGCCAAAGATACAACATCATCCTCACTCATTCTACAGCATATTATCCACGGGGAAATGGTCTAGCAGAGTCATCCAATAAAACCCTGGTGAGAGCCCTTAAGAAGACAATAGCTGAAAATAAGAAAAAATGGGACTCTAAATTGAAGTTTGCTCTATGGGCAAATAGGATAATCAATAAAAGAGAAACAGGGAAGTCACCCTATGAGCTGGTATATGGACGGGCTGCAGTGTTTCCTTTGCAATTAGCATTACCAGTGGCACGTTTCATGCAGGAGAACCAGGAAGAACCGGATGGCATGATCCGAAGAATTAATCAGCTGGTAGAATTGGAGGAAACAAGGAACCAGGTAGATCAGAGATTGATAGAATACCAAGAAAAAATGAAGAATGTCTTTGATCAGCACGCAAAAGATAGGGACTTCCAAGTTGGAGACCTGGTTCTTAGATGGGATGTTCGCAGAGCAGAAAAGGGCAAACATGCAAAATTTGATCCATTGTGGTTCGGGCCATTCAAAATAGTGAAGCTGGGAAGAAACAACACCTTTACTTTAGAAAACCTACAGGGTGATTTGTTGGATGCACCCGTGAATGGCCAGTTCCTCAAGCCTTATTTTCAATTCTGACCCGAGCTGGGAATGCTCGATTGTATATACTGTATATAGTTTGTTTTGGCTTTTATTTTTATAAAGGAAAAGAATGTTGATAATTACTTGAAGAAAAAGTGCAGGGGAATTCAAAATAAGATGAAATATTTAATGGTCTGCGTGTTCTCGACATGCTCGAGGACGAACATGTCGTCCCCAGATGGAGCCGATGTTGTATATATTCTCCTCTGCCTGTGAATTTTGTCCCACTGCCTCATTCAAACCCATTCTTAAACTCTGCCGTGACCTAAAATCTCATGATTCCTGCTCAACACTACCATCTCCGCCCGAAAATCTGCTTCACAATAGTTATAAATCCAAATTTAAATAATCGGGCCGAGTCCCCGAAGAAGTCCAGCGCTCCCCTACTTCAGCTCCCATATGACCTGAGTCTGGAAACCTCAATTCAAAGCAAGAAGGGGCCTATTGTTTCAACGATCGGACGCAATGTTGGTCGTCCAATCTGGCTCAAATCAACGGTGCGGCAATCAACTTCTACGGAGGGCCTGCGTGCAACAGACCTTTATGACCCGCCGATTTATTATCCTCCGATGCAAGCGCAGCCATTGATCTTGTTCCGAGATCGAACGATCCTGGGTCAATCGCAGTCCTGCCCTCAATCGCGATCGGAACTTCCAAGATGTGCCACCCCTGTCTCCCCGCTCCACCTTCCGATCCTGATTTCCGATTTGGGTCCCACCACCTATGGTCGTGTCATCATTATTCACAAATGTACGCCGTGTCCTCCCTCCACCATTCATATGTTCCGGTGACGTGTCATAGTTTATAAACCTCCGCCCCATTCATTCGCGGTCGCTCCACTATTTTCTGCCTTGTCACCCTCCATTTCTTCATTATGTTCAGGCATTTCTTGTCACCCTGTATCATCTCAACGTTTCGCCTAGCCCGTATCACCGAGTCTATGGCCGCTGTCGCGTCCACACCTGAGTCAATTTTCTCTAATGTTTTGTGGGTTTTGCAGGTTTTGATACAACTTAGTCGGCGCTTTAACTTGCCGCCTCCATTGCAAAGATCTAAAGCATACCAAAGGACATATTCTAACCGGAAAAATTAAAGGAAGAAGCCGAGGGTAGGTGGGGGAGGTGATCGCCATTAAAGAAGACATAGATATGGATCCCCAGAACTCTCCAGATAAATTCTCCCGCATTAAAGATCCAGGATTCAAATCCATAGCCAAGGGCCGAAAGTACAGTACCTGAGTACAGATTGATCCAAATCTCTTACGGCAGCAAATTTTCCTTCAGCCGCGGGCAACATGTTGTATATATTTTATTATTTTGGTCTTATATGTAAAGAGATTTTTATCTCCCAGCATTTATTTCTTTAGATGAACTGTCAGGTATATTCATTTATAGTCAGTCATTCATAGAGAAGGCGCGAATGCTTTCTGCCATGTCGGTTCAAACTGAGTCATTAATTATGCCGGGTCTCCCTCCTCCTCCAAAAGTTTCTGTCTTCTCTATAAATACTAAGAAATAAGATTTTTGAAGGGTTCCAGATTTTTGTCAGCAAACTATGCAGCGAGAAGACTTCTGTATTCATCTTGTAATATTTCTGTATGAAGTTTCAGAGCCCGTAGGGTCTCAGTGAGGAGGGGTTATAACTGTATTGAGGATTCTGGTCTTTGATATCTCACAGTATGTAACTTTCCTTATGTGTTAATACATTATCTTTTTTCATGCAAATTATCTTCTTGTATCATGTCCTAGAATGCGAGTGGCTCACTAGTTTGCAGTAAGGATTCATCTTGAGTGGTGCCCTTTCTGGAATTAGTCAAGCGCTTTAAATAGGCCTAGTCATGATATGATGTTCCATGTTCACTCTTTCCATATTTTATGCTATATTAGTGACTTAAGGATTCGTAAATTGGTGCGCCCTTATATGTCAGCTAATATCTTCTTATGTTTCCTCACTGCACTCACTTCCTGATATCTGATTTCTGTGATATATTATTTGAATCAGCCCTCTTTAGTGTGGTCTCTTAAGCAATCGATACTTTCATGTTTGAAGTTTTACATCTTGTTCCTACATTATTCTTATCCTTGTATTAGCTTCTGAGAGAGATTGGTCCCATTCAAATCTAATTTCCTTGTTTCAAACAAGAGATAGTAAGCGAGTTCTTGGACTGACAACCCAATTACAAAGGACTCCTTGCTATATTAAGATGTCCTAGGCACTGGTCTATAGCAACTCTAGGCTGTCTCTAGGAGGGTGACAAAATCATCCACAACAAGAGGTTTCTCACAGTTTGTTGCACCCCTTACAGATTTGACGAAGAAGGGGGCATTCAGTTGGTCAGATACAGTGCAGCGAGCCTTTGATAGGCTCAAGGAGGTGATGAGTAGCTGCCCCGTGCTGACATTGCTGGATTTTACGCAGCCATTTGACTTGGAGTGTGATGCGTTGGGAGAGGGGATCGGCGCAGTATTGATGCAGGAGGGACACCCTATAGCTTTTGAGAGCTGGAAGCTCCTTCTGCATGAGAGGTTGTATTCTATATACGACAAGGAGATGTTGGCCATCATGCATTCCTTGGCCAAATTTCGGCAGTATTTGGTAGGGAACAAGTTCAGGGTGAGGACTGATCACAACAGCCTCAAGTTCTTTTTGGAGCAGAAGCAGCGACAAGAGAGGCAGCAGAAGTGGATCAGTAAGATCCAAGCATATGACTTTGACATTGAGTATGTCAAGGGTAATAATAACGTGGTAGCAGATGCCTTTTCACGTAGACCAGCCACGTTATCTCTTATGAGCTTGGATACAGATTGGAGGGCTCGACTTTTAGTGGAGTACTCCAAGGACAAATTTTCATGTGAGGTGCTAGATGGACAGGTGGCGGATGACAGGTACAGGGTGGTTGATGAGATCATCTATTACAGGGACAAGATCATCTTGACTGAGAGATCTCATCTTAAGAAGAAGATACTCTAGGCATCACATGATTCTCCATTGGCAGGCCATCAGGGTTTTACCAAAACCTACAGGGCCATTAGAGAGAGGTTCTCATGGAAGGGCCTCAAGGAGGACGTACTCCAGCACATCAGGGAGTGTGATGTTTGTCAGAGGAATAAGGGGGAGATGAGCCATCCCGCCAGATTGTTGCAGCCTCTTCCCATTCTAGAAGGGAAATGGGAGAGCATGTCGATGGATTTCATCACAGGGTTGCCCATGGTGCAGGGCAAGGATTGTATCTTTGTTGTCGTTGATCGACTGACAAAGTATGTGCACTTTTTCACCATATCCGCACATTACACAGCAGCACAGGTGGCTGAGCTGTTCTTCAGAGAGGTTTTCAGGCTGCATGGTCTTCCTAAGACCGTCATCAGTGACAGGGACAACCATTTCATGGGCGGATTTTGGCAGGACCTTTTCCGACTAGTGGGGACGGATTTGACACCAAGTACTAGTTACCACCCACAGATGGATGGACAGACGGAGATAGTTAACAAGTGGTTGGAGGGCTACTTGCATAACTATGTCAGTGGGCAGAAGCGAGCATGGTTGAGATGGTTGCATTTGGGGGAGTACTGCTACAACACGACACATCACATGTCTATTGGTATGTCACCATTTTATGCTTTGTATGGGTACCATCCTTTATCTTTTGTTGATGTTATGTTCGGTGCTAGCAAGGCTCCTAGAGCCAAGATTTGGATCCAAGAGAGTCAGGACATCCTCCGAGCTCTCAAGGAAAATATGGCTACAACACAAAACCAGCAGAAGTTGTATGCCAATAGAGGTCGGGTGGAGAGACAGTTTGAGGTAGGGGACTTGGTCTACCTACGGTTACAGCCATACCGACAGTCATCGTTGAAGCAGAAGGGAGCTGAGAAGCTCAAGCCTCGCTTTTACGGGCCATACAGGGTAATACGTAGGATTGGGCAGGTTGCGTATGAGTTGGAGCTACCCCAAGGGAGCAAGATCCACAACATTTTCCATGTATCATGCCTGAAGAAGGCGCTGGGGCAGTAGGTGACAGTGACAGAGGAGATACCACCTACAGATGATGAGGGGCACTTGGTGTTGCAGCCAGAGGCCATTATTGATACCAGGGAGAGGCAGTTACGGAGCAGGACAGTCCGGGAATTCCTAGTGAGGTGGAATAATTTGCTGGATGAGGATGCCACTTGGGAGAGCGAGAAGATTTTGCAGCATCCATCATTTCAGTTACTTGAGGACAAGCAACATTTTTCCAGGGGAGACTGTAATATTCCTAATTAGCGACAGCTAATTGGAATATTCGATTTTGTATAGTTTTGCCATCTAAAGTTTGTAAATAAATAAAAAGTGAGTAGAGAGGGTATAACTCACTTAAGTGAAATAAAACATCCTCCTAGTAGCACAACGTTATGACTTAAGGGGAGCCAAGGGGGGCCAAACACCATGTAGAGGAGGGGACCCACGTACACTCTAGAAGCTTCTGCGCAGATGAGGATGAGCACGTGGAGGAGAGAGAGGCTACATTAGGGTTTTGGAGGGAAACCAACGTTATAAAGGATGGAGAAGCCTCCTCATTTGATTCATTTTGGAGTTGATGATTTTGAGCTAGACATTTGTCTTCTTGAGCACGCTGGTTGTTTAGCCTGTCTACAGCACTGTTTAGTGCATTGAGTGTCTCTGGTCGGAGATCTCGCCCTTAGCCCTGGGGGACTTCGAGTGCCTGCTCGGGAAAGGTTATTTCTTCAGTTTTTTTTTAGTATTTTTTTTGTTTGGGTTTGTTGCGGAGCTAGATCTTATAGAGACTGCGTAGTCACTGGGAGAGAGGACGCAGTCCCTTTTTGGAGGTGCTCCGGATCGGGGTTTTTGCAGGAGATTCAGCCGAGATTTTGAGCTGAGGGTTAGCCTTTGCCCACAGGAGGATTTTGGCGGAGTTTGAGGCGGTGTTTCAGCTATTTCCATTTAGCCTCTGCGTAGAGCCTTGGAGGCCAGCGTAATTCCCTGAGGAGGCATTTTCTGGTGATTTTCGGGGGTTGGCCATTTTTGATATGGTTTCTGGGTTTTGTCCAGGTTGGTGAGTAGAGCAGGTTTGCAGATTTTCAACTCATTCCAGCAAGGGGATCAGCCCCTAGTCTTCAATCCATTCCAGCAATAGCAACTACACAACAGTTTTCCAACAGCTGGGACGTAGTTCATAGAGCAGCCATTTCCTGTATTTTCTGAGAGTGTTTCGTCACTTGCCTTAAGCAAGATTAGGTGCCATCACTCTGATCACCTATTGTACTTCATTATATTTCTTAGATTAATAAAATGGCTCAGCATTTCCTCTCTATGTTTTCTGGATGAGTTGTCGTAATTTCTTTCTCTGTTATTATATGTCTGCTGCACTGTTATTTATTTATATTTCTGAGCATTCTAGTTCTATACCACTTGGTGTGTTTATCTTTCACTCTTATACAGAGTCTGGAAACGGCCAGGTAGCCTCCGAGTCTTGTCCTCTCTCAGAGGCGGAATATCCAGTAAATGCTCTCCCAGTCCATCTCTGGTTGGAGTTTGTCGTGTTCTAGAGATATCCCCAAAACGGGATATTACAGCAAGCATACACAGACAACACTCAACCATGACCAATATGTGACCTAGAATAAGCAAACAATGCATGTACAACATGTAGCATCATGTAAGCAAGCGTACACAGTCAATACATAAACAAGAACAACACATAACTAGTCATACACACATGAAAACATGTTGACAACATCACCATCATCCCTTCCATGGCGACACCACTACCACCATGGCCAACACAACACAGATGCAACAAGCACATAGAACATAAGCATATGGAACATATATGCATGAAAAACACACACAACCCAAGGATAGTGCAACCATGCTTTGATACCACTCTGTAACACCCTCTTCCCACACATACCCAAGTAACTGGCCAACTGGGGTAAACATGTGACGAGAGGCTACTAATATAAGATTCAACCTCCTAGATGACCTTTAAGTAAGTTAAACATACGGAAACACCAAAAACACACCCTACATTGCATCATTGACACCCCCAGGGGGTAACCCAACCTCCCAGGGCCTTGTTCCCTGAGGGGGGACAAATTTTCAACCCCTTTATGGCTGAGCTAGGAGATTATAAGGGAAAGGGAGTGGTTCTAGACCCTAGAGCCGTGGGCTAGCCTTGTCAAGGTAGTGGCTTAGGCCCAAACAACAAATTTTCTGCTTGTAGCTCCGATATTTGTGCCACATTTTCAACCCCCGAGCCCAGGTCACTGCCCAAAAATTCTCGTAACTTCAGGAGGGGGTAAATACAATTGAAACAAGCATATGGAAGCAATCACATCAACCAAAAATCATCTAAACCCACCCATCCATGACGGGAATTTCGTCAAACATGTCACAAACATAGCATCTACAGGCATAAACAACAAATTTAAACAAAGGGGTCTCTTTGTTATCTGAGAATGGTTAAGAAGCATTGCTCCCTTACACCATAAGCTATCATACAATCCATTTTACCATAGATACGTGGGGTATTCATTTACAAGCAAAACATGAATAGATCCATGCATCATCACTGATCGAATACATGCTCATAACCAACATATTAATAACATAAATACAATGGATATAATAGCAATAAAATCCATACATAAACTAGTATATTTGCATATTGAATACTGAAGAAATGAGCTCTTCATTACTAAATGTAAAAGCCAACCGTAGATGGGACTTCCACGTTCCACTCGACCATAGATTGGTTGAGCCAAGTCTCACTTCAACCAATCACCCCGTGCCATATTCCAAGCATGAATGTGGGACTTAATCAATCACAATCCATCCAGGGGTTCCAGAGGCCAAACCACCTCAACCCTCAACTAGCGATTCCACCTCACGGTTATACATCACAACCATCACAGATTGGTCTCTATCCAAGCTGCTTCAGGGCTCTGAAGTGTTTGTTCCAACCAAGGCTCAAGGACTAGTAACTCAACCCTAGTTTTTTCTGAGCTCCAGAGCATTTGTACAACCAAGTCTCCAGGACTAGTAACTCAACCCAAAAACTGTCTGTTGGGCTCCAGAGCGTTTGTCCAACCAAGGCTCCAATAACTAATAACTCAACCCAATAGCTAAATGAATCATGACAACTAACCATAAAACAATCAATGGAAATAAACCCACAATCACCATGGCTATCCAGGAAATGGAAAGGCTAGGAAAATCCACATGCATACACCAAGCATTCCAAAACTAGTGAGGAAATCATACATGAAACTCGGTACTTGCACTCAGAACCTGTTGTAGATGTTGATCCTAATGTCCTCTTCCGCTTTCCTAATTTTCCTTTGGTTTCTTGATCCAAATCTCCAAGTATGCCTCACTCTCCAAGAGTGCTCCAAGAATACTCTAAGTGATCAAGAGTATGAGAGAGAGAGAGAGAGAATAGAAGAGAGATCCAAAACTAAACTGAGCAAAAGCTTACCAACTAATCCTCAGAAGCCTTTTTATTAATGAGGCCTCTATTTCCTTCATTTTCCATTATTTTCCTTCGTTTTCCTCCTCACATGCAACCTGTGACCTTTCACCCTCCTTTTCTCCTAATTTCCATTATTTCCATAAATAAAATGCGAACTAATGCCTCATGCCCTTTCCAAATCCTTTGCCTTTGCCTTTGCCAATTTCCTTAGCCATAATAAATCAAATGAACACCTGCTAGGATGTTTTTTGTTGTGAAACCAGCTCCAAAAATAGAAGAAAAGAGATATCAATGCCTTAGAAATAAGCCACTTCGAGGGGGAAACCTCCAACACATTACATGAATGAAAAATTCTTGTTTGATACAAATGAAAAAACCTCCTCTCTATATATAGGAGTCAATGGGGCCACAATATAATCCTAGCCGACCTAACAATAATAATGTAAGGGCATAATAATAACAATATGGGGGTTACAAGGGTACAACAATAACAATAAGGGGGGGTATACTAACATAATAAGGGACTACACTAGTGATATAGGGACCTAACATGCCCCTCTCCTTCAAACAAGTGTTGTCCTCAACACTTGATTATTTCTTGATGCTTCTATATAAAATTATCATCCTCCCATGTGGAATCTTCTACAAGAAAGTTCTTCCACTTGTTGAGATACTCTGAAATTGATCGTAATTGTTGAGTTCTTGTTTCTGTGACTGCTTCAGAACTTATTTCAATGTGATGTTGATCTTCCTGTTGTTTCATTTGATTTTGCACCAAAGTTAGGTTATCCTTTGAGAGTTGGAGAACTTGTTGTTGATGCTTGATGTGATCTTCCACTACTTTATCATCCATATTAGATTTTATTTGATCCTTCAAACCATCCAACTTATCCTCCATTTCTGATTTTAAACCATCTATGTCATCTTCAGTTACTCTTCGTAAGATCGAAATTTGTTGTTTTTGGTACCGTAATTTTGATATCTCATACTGCAATTCTTCATCTTCATGCGTCATAATATAACTTTCTGAGGGCTTATTTAGTATGGAATTATTTTTAGGTGGCATTTTAGAACCCATTACTGATATCTATTCTTCAATATGCCCTTGGAATCACTTCAAACTGATTTTTCACACAAGACTTATGCAATTCGGAAAAAAATAAAAAAATAAATAAATAAATAAAAATAAAAAAATAAAAAAATACACACCTTTTACTTGCTTTTGAGGAGCTCGATATTGAAATTGACTTATCTCTAAACTTGCAAATCCTAAATATCTGAAATTTGGCCCTGTAGTAGTCCTCTAAAGCTTCTTTCAAATGCCACAAGTTTGACTTGATTTGAATTCTTCAAGACAAATTTATGTCCAATCTCCCACAATGACCTAATTATGGATTGGTTCAGTAGAGTGAACTTGTACGACCTGCCACGTGTCACTGTTTGCTCCTTTGGCTCTAAAATTTATAGACAAGAAATTATAGTATGTGAACTTCCAGTCACTTTTTATGGAATTCCAATCCAATGCTCAGAGAGAGATTTATGAAAATTTTCCCACGATAACCTCTTTGAGATGAAATTCAGGAGCCTTAGAAAGACCTAACTTCCACAAATCATATCTCCGAAAATATTGCGAACCAAGCTATGAAATTTTGCGAAAATGTTCCTCAGGCTTTCGGCTTCACTCTCTAAAATTTATAGCTTCTGAAGCTTCGTCGAACAAAATTTATAGTGAAAATTACTCAATGACCTGTTTAGGTTAAATTTAGGAGCCTGCAAAAAGCCCTAACTTGCATAGATCATATCTCCGAAAATATTGCGAACCAAGCTCTGAAATTTTGCGACGATTTTCCTCAAGATTTTGGCTTCGCACTCTAAAAATTTTAGCTTCTGAACCTTCGTAGAAAAAAAAATTATAGAAAAAATTCCACGATGACCGGTTTCGAGCAGCGAAAACCCTAGAATCCAAAGTTCTGATACCAAATGTTGTGAAACCAGCTCCAAAAATAGAAGAAAAGAAATATCAACACCTTAGAAATAAGCCACTTTGAGGGGGAAACCTCCAATACATTACATAAATGAACAATTTTTGTTTGATACAAATGAAAAAACCTCCTCTTTATATATAGGAGTCCATGGGGCCACAATGTAATCCTAGTGGGGCCACAATGTAATTCTAGCCAACCTAATAATAATAATGTAAGGGCAGAATGATAACAATATGGGGGTTATAGGGGTACAACAATAAAAATAAGGGGGGCTATACTAACATAATAAGGGACTACACTAGTAATATAGGGACGTAACATTTTTCCCACCATTCAGCTTGGAATACGTGTCCCATCGACCATGGTCTTATATATTTTTTACATGAATGTTTTTACCAGGGCTATTACACCGAATCAACGACAAAGTTTTCTAGTGTTGAGGAAAGACTCAAGTCCCTCACAAGACATCAAGAGGAATATAGTTGGGAGTTATAGAGTAGCCCTCTACAAGGCTACATAGATAAGGCTTGCAGTACTACCAACCCGCCTTTATACAATGAGGAGAGTAGGGAAGAGTTCTCCAAATGGATCATGTTGGGTGATTGAATGGAGCAGCATGATTTTAGAATCAAGCAACATCAACATAGTTGACTTATTCCATGTGCAGGAATTCCTGCATTAGATCCCTCCCACGGGATGGATTGGAGAGAGATTATGAGTTGGAAATCTATTGATGAGATGATTCCTACGAGAATACCCTTAGAAAGGGGCATATTGTAGCTTAGGCCCTTAGGCACAAGCACAGATGGAGGACTGAGATGGTATCATAACCCATAGGTCCCAGGACTTAGGTGGCACTGGGATCCAAGTGAACCTATTAAGGGCAGGATTGGTCAGAGGATTGTTTTGGATCTAGGTATTGAAGGATCCATTCAGGATCATTTAGCATGGGGGCATGGAATAACACACTAGTTTGTATGGGACCCTAGTGTCAATATACATATGCTTTTGTTATGGATAGAAGTGGATTGATTGAGGGCAAGAAATCCTTGGGTGGGAGGATTTGTAATATTCCCTTTTCTTGATATGGTCAAAATAAACAAAATTTACCCATCGTATTTTCCCATGGTATTTACCTTCATTTCTCAAGGAAAAATAATAAAATAATATTTCTACAGAGTCCATAAAGCCTATTAAAGGGGATAGGATCTAGGCATTTAGATCGTATGGAGTTTTCTGTATTATTGTGTTTTGTTGAGAACTTGGTGTGGCTAGTTCTAGGTTGATCCCGAGACAAAAACCCCGTGGTGACATTTGTGTGGTGGATCCATCCAAGATTCACAAGTGGGCTTCAGTGTCCTAGATTTGTCATTGTTGAGCAACTATTCATGCCATTTGTAGGGGTTCCAATATTATTGTATGGACACGTGTTATTATATTCAGCTAATAAAATAAATAAGGGCTGCATTTTTCTTTCTAGATCCCTTTTATGTTCGACATTTTGTTGAAAGTATTTTATTAGAACACTTAAATGTACCAAATATGTTGATAATTTTTTTGTTTGGGATCTTGCACATTGCCTGAGAGATATCTAAGTTTTAAAGACCTCTATCTCTTGGTTTTTAACTTACCAATCTTCTAGGGACCATGATTCCGAGAGGATTGCCTCTCTGATATTCTGTTTGATAGTCTACCACCCGATGTCTGTAGGTTCTTTCTTATTCTTGAATATCCTTCTGCTTCATTCTTTCCATAATGCCCACGGAGCAAAACCACCAACCAAAATCCAAGTATACCACTGAATTGTTGAATAAATTAAAACCTCACTACTCCACTAATTCCAACATGCCATTGAGGGTACAAACTAGATGACCAAAGAGGGAAAGGAATCGAGACCAAATTAAATTAGCGAAAGGGCATGAGTTCAAGATGTGTTCCATGGTTTCTTCCCGATTCCCATAAAGATGGAAAAAAGAAGGCCCTTTTTCTTGATATGGTCCCATGTAAGTAGTTTTCTTCTTCCTATTAACCAAAGGAACTGTGTGACTTTAGGTCATAATTTACTAGTCAAATTTTTCCTCCAAAATAACTTGTTGGGCAGGCCTTGGTGTCTAACTAACAAAGAGTAAGCTTCTTTGAGTATGAAAATTTCATTCATTTAATATCCCCATATCTTAAGCAATATGGATTTTGCGCTCCTGTAGCTCTCAGGCTTGAGTAGGCTAAGAAAGCATAACATGGTGGTCTGACCAGTGTAAATTTGATTTCCACTCACTCCATAAGTTGGAGTTTTGAGTTGGTTTCTAGAAGTTTTCTACATACCCAGGTGATCCGTAGTAAATTCTTCTAGCTCTCAAAGATCTTCCTGGTCTCCTATATATATTAAAATTTGTTCATCCATTCCTTTAATTTATTAATATTATATATATGACATTGATTTTATTAATATCACTTATATTACATTGAATTACATGTATGCTCTTTTATTATAATATATATATATATATATATATATATATATATATATATATATATATATATATATATATACCACACACACACACACACACACATACCTATACACCTTTTTAATTAATATCATGTATATTACATTACATTACATATTGCTATTTTAAATCATAATATTTACGAAATTTTACATATATATATGGTAGACCGACTTTCTAAGAAGGGGTTTGTTACATAGTAATTTGTCACTGTCCCTGCAATCCCCCGTCCCGCACATTGGAGGGCTTATTCCGTGACCTGTGAGCAGTGACATGACCTGAAACCACTTTCATGGCATCCCCCTGAACAAGGACTTTCATTCCCCTAAAGACAATTCCTTGTGAAAAATCCTAAAAATAGCCTTTTTATCCTTGGCGCGCGACTACGTCGGTGTTATACCAGCATGTGGAAATCCTCAAAGAGGCGCACCAGTGGCGCTACGATAAAGTCGCACTGTCAATCTCACTAACTTATGGAAAGTTTTTTTTTTAAAAAAGATGCGAAGTTTCGATTACAACAACTTCGTGGATGAGTAATGGGAAGTGGTTATTTGAATAACCACGGCCTTCCTCAGCTAGTCTCTTGTTTCCACCTTATGGGGAACCTCCCAAGGGATAAGGCCTCCCTTCCACTATTGTAGGATCCCAACCTCCTCCTCTCCTCTTCTCAAATATAGCCTTCATCCAAATGATGAAATTTGAATCTGAAGAGTGAATAGAAGTGAATATGGTTGAGTCTCCAAGAGCCTTCATAGCTTAAAGAATGTTGCAATAGTCCTCATAGAGCTAAATCAATAGCAAGGAGATTGATGATCGAAGAGAGAGGCTTGTCCCCATTCCCGACAAGCTTTACCGAGACGTATTCCGCTGACGACCCGCCGAAGGAAGATTCAACGTCATAGCCAGGTTGTATTTTCCTTTGTATTAATTAATGATAAGCGACTATTGGTTATGGTTCCACTCGTATTGTTTATTATGATCATGAGTTGTGTCCTCTCTGACTGATACATAATTGCATATATTTGGTTTTACGCTTGTGTTTGTCGTGTTTCTTGTGTGTGCAGGTGTTCGATCGTGGCAAGCGAGAGGATTGTGATCTGCTGGAGCAAGGAAATGGGAGCACCATCTTCTCTACAAACAACAGCATTGGATTCAAGGTAAGCCTTCTTCACCATTTGGTTTATTTCAATTAGGAACTTGCACCTTAGCGTGATACGATTGTTGCTAGACCCGATCTGGGCTAGTAGGGATCGCCTCTATCCGCAGAGGGGATTTACCTCTACAACAAATTAGCGACTCCGCTGGGGATCGTTGATTTGGAGTATTGTCTTGTCTTTTCGGTCGATTCTTGACTTTGCTTGCTTTATCATCTCTTTTTGTTCGCTTTTTTCTGGTGTAAAACCCCTGTTCAGCCCCCTGAGGATCAGATCTGACCTTTTCTTTTCCGAATTTTTCATCTTTTCATGGTTGGCTTGATTGGCGCGGTTTCCAGCCTGACAGTCGCGCCAATTGGCGCAAGTTGCCAGTTCATCACTCGCGCCATCCCCTGTCTGGCGCGGATTACAGCCATATAGTCATGCCATCTCCTGTAGGTGCTAGGGTTTACCCTTGTTCGGAAGTTTCTTTTGGTTAGTACTTTGCTTCTGGGTTTGTTTTAGATTCTGCTTGAAGTGGTGAGTCTGGTCTTGGTTGGGAGAAATTCTTTGTTTTTTCATTTTTAGGCGTTGGCGCTTGTTGTCAGTTAGCAACCTGCGCCAATTTTCCATTGGTGCTAGTTGTCAGTGAGCAAGTCGCGCGAGTTGGCGCTAGTTGTGAGTGAAAAAGTCGTGCCAATTTCAGGGTGTGTGAAAATTGAGATTTTTTTCCCTAAATCCTTCACCAGTGTGTCTTTCCCTTCTGGCCTTTCCTCTGTATGAGTGTAGATTACATTGCTCATTGTTTGAAATGTCTTATTTCCATGATTGTTTGATGTAAAAGAGAATGAATGCCTTGTTTTGATCTCTTGCTTTGGAAGTCCTCTTTGTGTTTGACCTCATATGTCTTGTCGCCTTTTGAGGGATTTCGTGACAAAGTGTTTGAAACAACGATTGCATTCTTAGTGTTTGTTTACATCTCTTTTGCATTCATCCTTCATTAAGGAGATTTGCGTTCTTTTAGTTTTCGTCTCATAGTTTTCTTTTCGTTAAAATGCATTAGATCACATTGCATTGAAAAGTATTTTTGAGATTTATCATTGAACTTAGATCACATTGTTTAATGATTGAAAGCTAAAAATCGCATCGAGTATATTCTCTTTCATTAAAAGCATGCATTAAGTAGATTTTCATTTCATCGAAAAATGCATTGAGTGCATTCTTATCATTTGAAAAGAAAAGGGAAATTGTGCATAGATTACAATTGCATAGTTTTCAAAAAGAGGATTTTGCATAGATTACATTGCATTATTCGCATCGTTGAATGTTTGGAATTACTTTTGGATAGTGAAAGTCATCTAGTTTGGAAAAAGTTTTGTTTTCAGTATTGATGTTTGTTGCATCATTGTTTGAAACTCTTCCCTTAACTAGATATCATTCATCGAATTGAAAAGTTTTCTTTTCTCATATAGCCGCATATAGGAGATTGTCAAATGACATACGGTAGGGCCTTGAAACTAAGACATAATTGAAGATCAACCATAAAATTTATTCAATTTACCTTAAGGCAACATTGAAACATTAACAAAATATTTAGAGGTCTAGGCTAGAGACGTGTTCTGACGTCGTTAAACCTAGTAGCTATCGTTCGCCTCTTGGCTTTAGACAACACTAGTATGGACTTGTGCTCCCCGTACCGTCGCGTATATAAAGGGAGACCCCACTAGGTTGCTATCCTTTATCCATAGGAAGCCGATTCTGCTACCCTATACCCATGATACACCGGACACAGCATTCGGGGAGATTGCCTGCACATACGTCAAGTCCTTGGTTGATTTCTCTTTCATTTTGAAACAAAGGTGTATATTGCAGTTCACGGATATTTGGTACACCCTTTGCCTAGATCACCAGAGTAGTCATTTTGATCTTTTATAACTCATTAAATTTGAAAAGATCATCAAGTGCTTGTCCTTTCATGCTTGTTTCCAATCTGAAAGCGATAGAGTCACCTTTTGCCTGTGTCTTGACTCTTAAAATATGAAACGGTATAGTTTTGTTTCAATGGTTTAAAAATTAACTGCCCACGAAATATTCCTGGTTAAATTTAGTTTCCTTAGGGTTTTATTTTGAAGATCGTCTCGATGGAAACTTTTTCGAAGTTCACCAACCAAGGAATCCCCTCCGATGGGAATCCTGGTCATTTTCCTCCTTTTGGGAATGTTGGCGCTCCTTATATGGCAACATTGTCCCTTCCTAGGTTAACTATTGGGTTGCCTGTTTGGTTGTTTTCAACCTCTGTGGTCCCAAATGTCCCGAATACTGTTCAATCAGTTCCTCCGCCTGAACAACATCATGTTGCTTCCAAGGTGGACCTCTCCCCTTCTTCGCCTGTTTCTACGTCCTCCTCTTCTACTTCGCCTGGTGAAATTCTGGATTCGAGTAACCAAGTGGCTAAGAAGAAGAAGAAGAATACAAAGAAGAAGAAGTCAGATAAAGGAGAGGCTAGCTCTGCGATTATTGCGCCTAAGAAGTCTTCCATTGATAAACCTCCCAACCCTCCACGGAAAGTCAAGTTTCCTTGCATGTTGTGCCAAGGAAACCATCTTCTTCGAGATTGCCCTGGCATTGCCAAGGTACTCGAAGTATGGTCCAACGGTCGTCCACCGTTGCCTTTGGCTTCCAGGAGTCAGGTTGGGGGCACGTCTTCAGCTAGTGCTCGTAAGGCTCCTAAGAAGAAAGGTAAGATTACCAATCCCTGCAAGTTGTGTGAAGGGCACCATGTTGTTCACCTTTGTTTATATATGGATGAAGCCAAAAGAGTCTTGGACAATGCAACCGTTTCTACACCATGCCTTTCGGCTGGTTATAAACAGCTTTCTTTGAGTCCTCCTCCAGCTGATCTTACGATTGGTCAAGATTCATCCTTGGTCGATCCTGCTCCCTCAGAAATTCAAATTCAGGAATCCATCCCTAACCAACCATTGGTCGTGGGATCGGTTAAGCTGGCCCTGTCTACGGTGCACCAAGTCTTTTCTGTTGAGATTGGATCTCACCCCCCCCCATGTCCTTCTGGTTTCATCAGATTCTTCAGACGTGGAGAAAGATTCTCCCGTCCCTACACCTCAAGAAGTGGCTCCTCTGCCTCCCGTGATGGAGGTGTTAGAGGATACTCTTCCTGACTCCGTGATCAAAATCGTGGAGGATGCTCCTTCTTCTTCCGTAATACTAAGGGAAGACCTTCTTGGTTCGATGGTAGCCCCTCCGAGTAGCTTGGTTGCTTCCTTTGATTGGAATCGATTTGCGGGATATCGCCTTCAATCTTATGTGCCTTTCAAGATAACGATACAGGCCTTTGGTTTGGTCGTACCCAACACGGTTATAAATGAAGGCGTGTCTATTAGTGTTCTATCCTCAACTACTTGGCAAGCTTTCGGTTCACTGCCGCTTGCGCCTGTTACACAGAATCTGTTGACATTCAACAGAAGAACTAGTCACCCATTTGGGATCCTTCCAAGGTTACATGTTACTTTGGGAGGTAAACCCGTCCATATGGACATGATGGTTGTTCTAGGCCCCTTGGATTTCAATCTGCTTTTGGGGCGCGATTACACCTATGCCATGGGAGCTCTTGTCTCCTCCCTTTTTCGTGTGGTCTGTTTTCCACATGAAGGACGGATCGTGACCATTGATCATCTTTCGTTCTTTGGTCCCGATGTGGCAACTGACCCACCATCATCCCTTCCTGGTTTTTATCCACCCATTGTATCTTCCCCACCACAGGTCAACTATGTGGCTACCTACCCCGTGCCTGTGCTTAGTGATAGTGCCGTCGTGCATCATGTGCTGGGGGCACTGGGTCCAGACTTCCAAGATGTTTTCCTTCCATCGGACGGGAAAATCTTGGAAGCCATGACTTCTTTTTCATTATGATGAGGTTGTCGGAGCAACGTTCGTTTTCTTATGTCAAGCTCCTTAAAAAATGAAACAAGCTGGTTAGAGCAGAGTTCGTTTTCTTGTGTCAAGCTCCTTAAAAAATGAAACAAGGTCATCTGAGGATAGTTCTTTTAATGTGTCAACCTCGTTAAAATAATGAAACACGTTCCTGTTCAATTCGAGTCTTTGATGAGATCTCGTAAAATCCCAGTCGAGTCTTTCTCTTGATCTCGTAAATTGAACCTTCACTCCATCTGCCTTTCATATGGACTGAAGCTTGGGGGGCATGTACCTCGAATTGAGTCACCATGCTGGGGGCATGCTTACTTTTTTCAAGCATAGTTGTTTCCGTTTCAAGCTTGTGTAAAAATGAAACCATTCCCATTTTACCTCTCGTGATTGCCATTTTATCAGCCTGTCTTTGCCAAATGAGCCTTGGTTTTCTCACTCCATCGTTACTATCTACTTGGCCGATCATATGCCTTCACTTGGTTGTTTTACCCGTTCCTGAGGAACTTCTGCGATGAGTGGTCTTGTTAGCCAACCCCTTAACCTTTATTTGTTTAGAGAAGTTCCACCATTACCGGAACCAGTTGCTACCCCTTATACCACTCGTTCCTCTAGGAGGAGTCACCTTTCAGCTCTTTTTTTACTCTCTAAACATGAAAATATTGCCGAGTCGCTTGTCGTTTTGATCTTGTTAAAGTGGCTACGAAACTACATCTATCTAGTATACGTTTACCCCTTTTTCGGGCTGGGATAGATTATTTACGAAAAAGGAATACCCTAGACTATCGCGACTAGGAGGTTTTCTCAGACGTAGTTTTCTACCTTTTCGGATCTGAGGAACTATTTACGAAAAGGGACCATTGGAGTTTAATTTTCTGTTGTCTTTTCAAACTCTCTAAACATGAAAAGACGCCGAATTCTTCCTTTGTCAGACTTGTTAAACCCTGATGACATCGGATCCAGTCGTAATGACGATATTCGAGTTTCTCCTTCCTAAGGCTCGTTAAATGTACTAGGATGGATTCATCCGAACGACTGAATTATATGATAAGCATATGGTATCCTCTTCAAGCTTATGTAAAAATAAAGAGGTACTCGCCAGGAATGGTGGGCAAAAATGGAACCAAAATCATTGTCGTGTCGGCAGTATGTCGCTCTTGAACATGGCACTTGTCTGCATTCGTGTCAGGTTGGGGACATCTCACCTCATTATCTAATTGCCTCCATGGGTTTGGGTAATCCCTTTTGACCTCTCATTTTCTCTTTGCCTCGTCATCATGACCCCTGATCTGTTGATGTCAAATACTGCCAAATCCACTGTCGTGCCGCCGATATGTTCAAGAGAAGTTATCCTCTGCAAAAGTATTAACCTTCCTCTGATTCTCATCTGATCCTGATTCAAAAATACATTATGTTCCTCTGTCTCGCGTTGATGATGTGGGAAACACTATGGCCCACCTTCGATCAAGGTCACTTCCTGTCGACTTCAGCTCATTATCTGGGAAGCTGATCTAGAGACTCCCTTCTGGTACCTTGGAGCCTACATGCCTTAATGGCAGTTTCTTCGCGTTCAACGTGAGGTTTTCATCATTAGCCTCTGATCGAGTGATTCTACGGGTGTTCGACACCAACTCACTGATTCACATGTCGTAGATTGTACCTATAGTACCTTGAGGGCCATTGTCATTATTGGTGGTACCTCTCGCGTTTGTTAATAGCTTTCATCATTGGCTGGTAATCAAGTGATGTTATTGCATGTTCGACTTCAACTCACTTATTCGCATGCTTGAACTTGTACTTTGTTTGGGTCAAGATGGAGCGCAAGACCCTAGATTTTTTCTGTTAGAATCCAGGCTGTGATTTTGTGGATTATTATGATTGGTTGCATGACTCATTCATTGGATGGTTGTGACCATACCTGAGTCTATTTATCGATCCTCACTGGATGGCTGCGTCCATGCCTTGGATCTGGATTATTGTATACTCTGTTATGGATTGCTGCACCCATACCACATATATATCATGTAATTGAGATATCAGTTGTACTTCTCTACGCAAGTTTTCTGACGGCAGTGTTTTCAGTTGGACATGCTCTCATAAAGCATTTCACCCCTCTCTCTCTTTCGGGCCTCATGCTTTAGGGGGCATATGTTACACAGTAATTTTTCACTGTACCTGCAATCCCCTTCTCACCCATTGGAGGGTCGTTTCTGTGACCAATAAGCAGTGTCATGCCTTGAAAATACCATCATTGCATCCCTTTCCATGAGGACAACATTCCTTCTGTTGATCATTTCCTGAGCAGAACCCTAAAAACACCTGTTTTTTCCTTGGTGCTGGTAGCTCGTTATGTCCTCACGCCAATGAGGAAAATTAAAACTGAGCCCGCGCCAATTGGCGCTCTGTCCCAGTTGAGCACCCGCACCAATCTGCTTATGGAAATTTTTTTTTAAAAAGAGGCGAAGTTTCGATTACAACAACTTCGTGGATGAGTCATTCGGAGTGGTTTCAACTGAATAACCATAGCCTTCCTCCTTTGGCCTCTTGTTTCCACCTTATGGGGAACCTCCCAAGGGATAAGGCCTCCCTTCCACTATTGTAGGGATCCAAACCTCCTCCTCTCCTCTATAAATATAGCCTTCATCCATTGATGAAGGGGCTGAATAGATGGAAGGCTGAATGGTTGAGTCTCCAAGAATCTCCAAGAGCCGTCATAGCCTAAATAATGTTGCAATAGTCCTCATAGAGACAAATCAGTAGCAAGGATATTGACGATCGAAGAGAGAGGCTTGTCCCATCCCTGACGAGCTTTACCAAGACGTATTCCGCTGACGACCCGCCGAAGGAAGATTCCGCGTCAGAGCCAGGTTGTATTTTCCTTTGTATGAATTAATGATAAGCGAATTTGGCTATGGTTCCACTCGTATTTTTCATTATGATCATGAGTTGTGTCCTCTCTGACTGATACATAATTGCATATATTGGGTTTTACGCTTGTGTTTGTCGTATTTCTTGTGTGTGCAGGTGTTCGATCGCGACAAGCGAGAGGATTGTGATCTGCTGGAGCAAGGAAACGAGAGTGTTATCTTCTCTACAAATAACATCATTGGACTTGAGGTAGGCCTTCATCGCAAGTTGGTCTATTGAAATTAAGAACTTTCACCTTAGCGTGATACGATTGTTTCTAGACCCGATCTGGGCTAATAGGGATCGCCTCTGTCTGCAAAGGGGATTTACCTCTACAACAATGAGTTACCATGGGAAGATCTTCATCATAGATATTTGTTTTTAACTGATCTCGATCATTTTGAGAATAATTTCTCTTCCATTTTTACCACTGATTATGTCAAAGAACCCTAGAATCCTCTCTCACATTCTGATTCTGAATTGAATTTAGAAAATATTTCTACGACATTTCCTCTTGAAATTTTAGTAAAACTTGAAATTTTTGAAAACATTCACATAGGTGCTTCTTGTACGCCTGAAGAAATTCAAGCATATAAAGCCCTGTTTCAGGAATTCCGCGACATTTTTTCCTAGTCATATGAAGAAATGCCAGGAATCAATCCGCCGATTGTTGTTCATGAAATTAAGACATACCCGGATGCTAAACCCATTAGACAGAAATTACGTCAGATTCATCCAAGAAAATATGCCGCTATCAAAGCAGAAGTTGAAAAATTACTTCGCATAGGATTTATTTATCCGATCCCGTTAACAGACTTGGTATCTAATATTGTTCCGGTCAATAAAAAACAAGGAACAATAAGAGTATTTATCGATTATAGGGATATAAATCAATCTTGTCCAAAAGACAATTATCCTACCCCTTACATCGATCAAATTATTGACGATTGTGCTGGAAGTGAAATGTTCTCGTTCATGGATGGATTTTCCGGCTACAATAAAATCAACATAATCCCTACAGATCAACCTAAAATAGCTTTCATTTGTCCATGGGGTACTTTTTCTTATCGCAAATTACCTTTTGGCCTTAAGAAAGCTGGTGCCACTTTTCAAAGGGCTATGTCTTATGCATTTCACGACATTAAACACATTGTGCAGCCCTACCTCGATGATTTTCCTGCTCATTCTTCACGCAGAGAAAATCATATTACTCATTTATGAGCCATTTTTATACAATTTACACACTATAAGATTCATTTGAATCCTCGCAAATGTGTTTTCTGCGTAGAATCCTGAAGATTATTTGGATTTATTGTCTCAAAGGCAGGAATTCATTTCAACCCATCTAAGGTTGAGGTAATCATCAATTTACCTCCTCCTGCTACTCTTCACCAACTCCAAAGTTTGCAAGGCAAAGCAAACTTTTTATGTTGATTCATTCCTAACTATGCCTAGTTAACGAAAGGTTTCACTAGGTTGTTGAAACAGAATATGCCTTTCTTTTGGGAAGAGGTCACTGATAGATCTTTCAATGCTTTGAAAACACATTGACCCATGCACCGTTACTGCATCCTCCCAACTACAAACAAGATTAATTTTTGTACCTCGCCGCTTCCGATTGCACCATAGGGATGGTTTTAGTTCAGGAAGATGAATTCCATAGTGAACATGTGATTTACTATCTTAGTCGAAATTTACATCCGACTGAGATCAAATATTCACATGTGGAGAAATTGGCCTTGGCAGCTGTTCAAGCTGTCCAACATTTTCATCACTACATACTTTTACGTAAAACGACAGTGATCTCAGATTGTAACCCTATGATGTACATCTTGACCAAACAATTTCTAGGGGGAAAATTCTCTAAATGGATTGTTATCCTGCAAGAGTTTGATTTGGAATTTGAAAAATCCAAATCAAAGAAATCATTGATATTTGCTGAACTTATGTGTGATTTCCAACGTACTGATACAGAAACTATGGCAGAACAACCAATCACGGATGAATCCTTGTTTCTTAATAGTACCATTGATCCTTGGTATGGAGATATCATTGTTTATCTTCAGACCCAATCTTTTCGGCCTGAGATTTCACGGTCGCAATGATGAAAAATTCGTTTCCAGTCTCAACAATATCATATTGTTGGTGACACACTATACCGTCGTGGTGCAGACTCAGTTTTTCGACGTTGTCTAACTCACGACGAAGCCGAAAAGGTTTTAAATGAATGTCACCCTGGAGCATGTGGTGGTCATATTTCTGGGTACACCACAGCCCAAAAGATATTGCGCGCGGGCTATTTCTACCCATCCTTGTTTAAATATTGTATTTACGCGGTACAGAAATGTCATAATTGTCAAATATTCGATCAAAAAATGCATGCACCACCTGCTCCTCTTCACCCTATAATTGTTTTCGGTCCTTTTTCAAAATGGGGCATTGATTTCATTACATGTAACCCTCACTTGGCCGAGCAACATAGGTATATTATTCTAGCAGTAGATTATTTTACCAAATGGGCCGAGGCGATGAGATGGAAAAACTGCAGCTACTTTTGTATTCAACATTTGATTACTCATTTCGGCGTACCCCAAGCGATAGTTACTGATCACGGGAGTCATTTTCGAAATATCATGATGACCGAATTAACAGACCAACTTGACCTGTGCCATGACAGTTATACACCATATTATCCGCAGGCCAATGGTTTAGTTGAAGCGATTAATAAAGTTTTAGTCACCATGATCAAATGAATCATTGGCATTCATAAGTCGAATTGGCATACCATGCTCTTTTCAGCACTTTGGGCATATCGAACCCCAGCAAAAAAATCGACAGGTTTTACCCCTTTTCAACTAGTTTATGGTTTAGAAGCAGTATTACCCATTGAATGCAAGATACCGTCACTCCAACTAGCCATAGAGTTACTACCAGACACTTCTGAAGAGGAGAAACGTTTTTCATACTTGGCTCAATTAGATGATAATCGGCGCATCGTTGCATTAGCTACCGAGACTCATGCGAAAAGAATGAAAGGTCAGTATGATAGAAGTGTTACCCCTCGTAATATTTCAGAAGGAGACCTAGTTTTGATTTATGATCAAGCCAACGATAAACTAGGGGCTGGGAAATTTGAACCCATGTGGCATAGTCCTTACATTTTCAAGCGACAACTTTCAAAAGGGGCCTATGAATTGATTGATTTTGATAGGGTCTCTTTAGGTAAACCCAGAAATGGAGTTTATCTAAAGAGATATTACGCTTGATTTTGTGTGGAGATCCTCTTTGTATATTAGTTACTTTTTAGCTGGTGTGCTATAGATTAGAAACGTGTGCATAGCTTAAGTGTGCTCTTACTATTATTCCTGCTTATCTGGATACTTTTGATACCACAGATGTCGATGACCTTTCAAACATATATTGGTTTTTCTGATGGCACTTGTTGTAGTACACAGAACATATCTTCTGCAGATTGGGTTATTTACTCACCCACTGATGAGTTAGTATCGATGCATGGGGTAAGCCTCGTTCAAACAACGAACAATATTGCTGAATATAGTGCAGTTATTGAATTATTATCGGAATCCATTTCATTTTGAATTCGGAGTTTGATCGTTAGGTTAGATTCTGAGCTCGTTGTATTACAATTAAACCGAGTATATGCCATTAGAAATCTAGTATTATTAAGATTATTTTTAAGGGTTCGTCTCTTGGAACAAGAGTTTGATTATATTGAATATCAACACATTCTAAGAAATTTAAATACATTATCAGATGCAATTGCTTCTAATGTTATAAATAGAAATTTGCGATAATAAAGTAATAAATCAACATTCCATAACATGATTGAGCAGGTAACTGGAAATAATAGTATATCATAGTATAGATGTAGTGTTCAAAAAATAGTACATCATCTTCGATCATAGGCTCAAAATGTCTTACGATCGAAAAAAAGTGATACAAAAAATTAATCTACAAGTCAATCATCCACTATCCGTGGTGATGATCACGATAATACACTACTTCTCATGCCACCCTAGTCAAAAAACTCCTAAATGGTCCAGGAACACCAATGACATATCGATGTAGATGGAGTGGGATATCATCTATGGTGGTCTCAGGAATATACATAGTGAGACGCTCCAAATGGTGCTCTAAATCAGTCAGGATCTCTGCAATCTGATCCTGTGGGGATGGTGGTGCTGTTGTTGCATCCTTTTTCCTTCGGTCAAAGGGGCGGAGAATGGCTGGTCGACTCGAACCCACATTTTCATTTGAAATTTTTGTTATCAATTTTGGATGATTTAAAAAACAAAATAAAAATTAGAAATTAGAACATGTCAAAAGAGATTTTTTACATGAATCATACCACTAAGCTCCAAGAGGAAGGGGCATGTCCCTGTCGCGGCCAAAATCCATGCCAGCATAAGGAAAATTCTCTATCACAAAAAGTTTGCGTTCTAGCCAACGAACAATCTCCCCACCCTCGTTGTGGCAGGCCATCAAAGCAACCCAAAGAACCATCCTAGGCTCTCGAGGTTGACCAACATCAATAGGAATGTGCTGCAGGGCTAACATAGGAATCCTCTCTAGAGTAAAGGTGACAACGATGGACCCATATCCAAAGTTTTTTAACTTCCCATTCTTTGCTCTGGTGAGTTGGCCTTTCACATTTGCCAACATTGCCTCGCAGCAGTTGAATATGGTGCCTCAAAAACAATCTACTGTGATGCGCATCTGAGATCCAGTGGCTACATGCAAAGCTGCACTTTCGCACAACTTGACAACAGTAAAAGCGATCACTTTTAGCTCGGGACGGATGATAGTTTTAATGTCAATACATTTGTCTCAGGGATTGTTTTCATCATTACAGAACTCTAATTGCAGGCTGGCAACAGACTGGCCACCTAGCCTAGCCCCAAATAGAGATAGTTGTTCACCTCTCCTAGACAAACCAGTCAAGAAATATATGTCTTCCAGCTCAATCTTGAGCCGGTGACCTCCGAACACGAAACACTAGTCCTGAACATCCCATTTACTTACCAGCCAAGTAAGAAGATCCACTTGAGCTCTCATGCCACTGACAGCCCAAAATTTGAAAAGCCTACATGATTTTAAAACTTGCAAAGTTGGTTGATGAATCATTGTTTCTTCATCTACCTCCTCATGTTCTCGTTCTCGCCAAATGAGCATTGTAGATATCCTACAACAAGTAAAATGAAGGATTAGAATAATTTTGAAGCAAAAAATTTGGGTAATTTAGGAAGAAAATATGTTTTTCAATTCATTACGGTGCCCCCGCACTTTACGCTTAGATATAGTGCGTAGCTCCACACAGTATCTGTGTTAAAAGTGCAGGGCCTCGACATTTTCCTTTGTGAGAAAATGTCGAGGTCCGCAGGTACCTAGTGTCCTGCCTGCGGACCCCCAAGGGCGAATTTTTCAACCTATTTTCCTCCAAAAAAATGAAATTTTGACCCTAATTTAAAAAATTGAATGGATGAAAAGCAAGGTAAGGATATTGTGGATTACCTGAAGCAGAAAGTTTTCGATTCTGATGGTCGGTTTGCCCAGAATCTTCTCCGAAGCGTTTTTTACCAAAAGCTCCAAAAATTTAACTCCAAACTCAAACGGTAAAAATGAACTTGAAAAACTCCTTTTTATAAGTTTTTTTGAATAAATGAATTTTAAATTTGTTTATTTTTTACTTTAAAAATATGGTTTTTTGAAATATTATTATTATTGAAATAGGTATGTTTAATTTTTTCAAGTTTTTGTGCAGAATACTGAATTTTTTAGGCAAAATGATCATTTTTTACGAAGAGTAAATTTTATCACTTTTTCGGGCTCTTTAAAATTTACGAAAAAGTGAAACCATGGAGTTCTCTTTTAAGCCCTTTTCAGGCTCTCTAAAAATGAAAATATTGTCGAGTACTTGACTATTCGAACTCGTTAAAGTAAATGAACGGTCGTCCCTTCAGTATAAGTTTACCCCTTTTCCGGACTGAAATGGACTATTTACGAAAAAGGTATACGTTGACTAATCATGGTCAATAGAGTTCTATCTTGCATTATTTTATCCTTTTTCGGGCCTGAGAGACTAAATTTATGAAAAATAACACCCATGGAGTTTTCTTAATTTTTTCTTCTGACTCCCTAAAAATGAAAAACACTGAATTTCTCCTATACTGGACTCATTAAAATTTAATAGTAAAGGACCTGTCGATTACAAACAGGAACGAACCACTCCTTCTTAGGGTTCGATTTTAAACTAAGTTGGACTCATCCAAAGGATGAGCTTATAAACAAGCAAATGTTATCCTCCTCAAGCTTGTAAAAAATAAAGAGGTACTTGCGAGAAATGGTGGGGTAAAGAGAGAAAAACAAATTTGTTTTTTTCACTTTGATTTATAAAATCATTACACCACTCTTGAACACGACACTTTTTGTCACACTTCCACCTGGGTTGGGAAATCCTTTTCCTATCAGTTAATCAAACCACATTGAAAGTCTTCAGCTAGTTTCTGGGTATTAGCTTAGGGAAACTGTCACCAAACCATCTGCAGTGTCATTATGTGTTCAAGAGGTAAGTCAAATAAACCATTCATCTGCAAACATTTGTCTCCATTAGCGTTGACCATCCCTGAGTCAGTCCTTGCAAAAAATTTCTTTAAACTTGATCTATGGTTTCGTGTCGTGAGCTTGCTTACGATGGATCACTTTCTGTCGACAACAGTTCATCATCTAGGAAGATGATCTAGAATCCGTCAAGGGAATCTGCATGCCTTAATGGTAGGTTTCCCACCTTCTACGAAATTTTTCATCATTGACCTTCGATCGAACGATTCCGTGAAATGTTCAACTTTAGATCACTTATTCACATTTCATGGATTGTACTGAGTACTTTGAGAGACATTTTCATTATTGGTGGTTTCTCTTACACTTGTTAACATTTCACATCATTGACTGGTAATCAAGTGGTTTCTACCATGTTCGACTTCAACACATTTAATCACATGGATAGAATCGTACTAGTTCGAGAAGCAGAAATCAAGACCTTGGATCTAGTTTCCACCATCCAGGCTGCGAGGAGTTTTATTATTCATTATGTAGTAGACGATTCATTACAGATGGCTGCGTCCATGTTGTTTCTACACTATTGATGTAATATTAAAATAATTTCTATATCAGAACAAGTTTAGTTAGTTTTGATCTGAGTATGGGAATGCCTACCTCAGCGATGATATATATATATGTGTGTGTGTGTGTTGCGTTGAATGTTTTTACAGGGTTCTGATTGGGGTGTCCACAGGTTGATCCTTGAAATGATAAAGCACATCACTCTTTGAATATTCTCAGACTTCGCACTTTAGGGGGCAATTGGTTACACTGAAATTTGTCACCATGAAATTTTAGTCTCCCTTAGAAGTCTACAATATCAAAGTTCCTAAATTCAAGCCTTGAAATTAAGAGAAAAGATCATAAAAGTCTTAAAAACTTTGGTACCGCACTTTCTCTTAGATTTTCCTGTGGTGCTGCACCTTTTGGCTATAAATCCTGTGGAGCCAAATGCATTTCTTATTCATTAAGGGTGTGTACCCCTGTAAAATATTAAAAAGGCGCAAGTAAAATCTAGAAGCTCAGTTTGAGTCATTTTTGGAAGCTTCTAGAAACATCCTGCGGTGGAAAGTCCGCTCTTTTCAGGTTCATGTATCCCATCCATTAAGGAGCTAACCCCTTGATGTAAGGAACTAATCCCTTTGAAGGAGGATTCTATCCCTTCTTTTATGGAGATGTAACTCCCTCTCTTTCACTATAAAAAGAGGCATAGGGCAGCCTCAAAGGGTTACAATTGATGAGTTTAAGTTTTAGTATTGTTGGAGACAAAATGCTGTTGAAACTTAGACCCTTTTGGCTGAGATTTCATGTGGGAAAGATGACATACCTGTATGTATCTTGATTGGAAGAGTACAAGGCTGGTCAGAGTAAAGGAAATGCCTATTCCGGACCCCAAGAAGGCCTGTACGAAATCAAGGCGAACATGGTTGTAAAGTTCTTCCTTATTTAAGTTAATAAAAATAAATCCGTTTTTCTTAATAAGCTGTCAATTTATTGGTTTATTTTATGGATTCCTTGATCACCATAATAGATATGATTTATGAATATATGCTATGCAGGTGCTATTTGATGTTTTTTTGTTTGTGATTTCAGATCTTCGAAAGCAACTCTTTCAGGTGACTGAAGGACTACTACTACAAACAAGCGTTGGATCAAAGGTAAGATCGTTAAACCTTGATAGCATTTAATTATGAATCGCAATATATCTAGAGAAAGATAGTTTTTTTTGTCTGTTGGTTGCTAGCTGTCTTTAGGACACTTGGGAGGTCTGTCTTGTCCGCAAGAATGACTTATTCGTCCAACAATTCCCTCCTGTTTTCCGCTTATTTTAACTGTTGCACCCACCTTTTTTCCCTAAAAACACTTAAACCCTTCAGTCGCCTTATTCCTTTATTTCTATTGGTTACGGTTGCCTTAGTCGTTTTAAGGTAGAAACGTTGGAAAAAAAAACAAATTTGACCTTCGCCCTTCCTCCTCGAAATCCCCACTACTGTACTTCGCTCATTGTAGATTGCAGTTTTCATTCTGTTTCTTTTAAGACTTACCACTCTTTTTTCTGATTGCGATATTCCGATATCGCATCTCGCATATCTCAAAATTTTCCCCTTTTCACGATCGCATTGTTTTCCTCTTCCTTTCAAGACTTACCATTAACAATTACCATACCCTTCCTAACACAAAACACTTGAAAACCATCAGAATTAGACCTTCCACCCTTAATCCTAAAACTTCCCGCTACTATAAATTGCAAATCGCAAATCACAATGGTTATTTCATTCCGTTAACACTTACTGTTCCCATCTGTCGATTGTGATATTGTGATCGGGCTCCGCCACTAGTCCCATCGACATGTCACCCATTGCAATTGCAGTTCGCATATTTTATTTTGTTTTTCTTTTAGACTTACTGCTTTGAAATTCCAGTTACGATATTGCGATCGTGCTCCGCCATCGGTCCCATTGCCACGTCAATCAGCGCATTTCGCACATAGAAAATATTTCCTATTCGGATTTCACATTTTTCTTGTCGCAGTTGTTAACTCGTCGCACTTCACACTTCACAACTATTGCTCCATCACATCTCCGCCATCGCACTTTTTGAATTACTTCACTCCAAAGCCATTATTTCTCTATAATAAAGTTCAAACCCCCTCTTTCCACTTTTAGGCCCCATTTCATGTGTTAAGCCCTCCATTAGCACCTTTTACCCCTTTTCTTATCCAAACTGCAAATCAACATTTTTTCAATCAGAATTAAGTCATGGATAGTTTAGTTGCATGGATAGAAGCATGGTAGATAGAGAATAAGATAAGTAGGGTGTGTTTATCTGATTGGTCAAGTTAAGTGTGGTTTAAATTGGTTTTATGCAACTTAGTTTAGTTTCTTTCCAGTCATTTCCTTTCAAAAAATTAATTTAGTTTCTTTCTATCATTTTCTTTATGCATATTAAATTAGTTTCATTTCAGTCATTTCCTTTCTGCAATTTGAGTTATTTTCCTTTCTATCATTTCCTTTCATTAATTTACTTCTTAGTCTTTATCATAGTTTAAGAGATAACACCCTTTCGTAAAGCAGAAGAGGATGACATGAACAAAATGCATATACTATGTATATAGCACTGTCACCTCCAAGTTTGTATGAACCCCAGGTTGATAAAGTAAAGTAGGGCAGCCCCCTGGGAGTTGCATCACTCTTGGTGCAATACCAGGGATCACCATTTTTTGGCGTCGTTGCCGGGGAGGTGTCTAGTAGATATTTTGATTTTGTTTTAGCATTCTTTTATGCTTTCCTTTTTTTTCCTATCATTTCAGAAATATTGAAAAAATCCAAAAAGATTTGACTTTCATGCCTCATAGGAGTAGGAATACCCAAAAACAAACCTTTCCCAAATCCCGCACATCACCTCCTAGCCACCCTTAACTCTTCTTTAGTGGCAATGAGATTGAACCCCCTATAGGTGAGCCTTCTGAATACTTTGAGGATAATATTGGGGAAGAAGAAGAAGACCTTGTTTCAACTGGCCTTGCTTCACCTATCTTAACCATGGATAGGACCCAAAGATCCTTTCCCATATGAGAGGTAGATGGGGAAACTAAGATGAAAAATATTAGCCCCTCAGCGCTCCCACGCTTTCATGGACTCATCTCTGAGGACCTTGAAACATTCATGTTTGAATTTTTTGTTGTTTGTAGGACTTATGAATACACCTCTAATGATCAAAAGTTGAAGCTATTCCCATCCACCCTTAAGGATGTAGCCTTGCGTTGGTTCATGGGTCTGTTAGGGGATATCATCACTACTTGGGCACAGATGGAAGATACCTTCAGCAACAAATACAAAGACTACTTTAAGTCCAAGGAAACTAAGGATGAAATATTTAGGATGAATCTAGGACCTGATGAATCCCTAGAGAACTATGAACAGAGGTTTCCATTAAAATATAAGAGAGCCAACTGCACTCTTGATCCTGCATCACTTAAACTTATACTTCTTCCAGGGATCAGTGAAGAGATGATAGAAACCTTGAATATGCTATCAAGAGGAGGTATCTACCAAAAACACTATGAAGCAATCAAAACTATCTTCCAGAACCATTTTAGGGCATTTATGAAGAAGGGCAGAGCTAGCCAAAGTACATCTAATACCCCTTCCTCTTCCACCTTCATAAAACATGAGATTGGAAACATGTTATAAGACTTCAAGAGTGGTATGTTGTACACCTTTTCTCTGCAAATGGACACAATGAAGTTCAAAAGGAAGAAAGACGAAGCAGAGAGAGCCTTGGCCATATTTTGTCCTAAATGTACTAATAAGCACCCAAGAAATGAATTTCCACTGAATTTTATAGAGGTTTTCTTAGTTTGTGAGGAGAATCATGCCACAAAAAAGTGTCCCTCCTTACCTGGACTTAAGGTTGTATATCAAGGTGGGGAAGCAATGCAAAGAAACTCTGATTCATCAACCATAGAAGGCCTCAAGGCCCTAGGCCATATCAACAAGGTATGCATGATGCACTTTACTCTTACTATCACAATAATCATAGTGCACCCATGAAACCTTCGTACACCCCCACTCCTCCATCCTGGTATACACCTTATATTTGGCCTTACAACCCTTCATATCATCCTCAACCAATAAACCAACCATTCCAGTAGTATGTTCCACAAAAACCTCAGTGGAACAATCCATCCCAAAGGTGGAGGCCTCAAAAAAATCAACCACCTCCTCTAATGCCTCCATCCCAATCTCAACCTAAGCATACTCATGCTACTCCACCTATGCCACCTACACCTTCACATCCCAATCCGAACTCGAAAAACAGACATGCACAACAGACTCATAGTGGAGAAACATCCTATCCAGCTTATTCTATGGAGATACAATAGGTTAATCTCAGGTCGGGAAGAGTACTCCCAGACATCCATCCTCCATATACACCTGTAGAGGTTGAGGAGGAAAAGGAAGATGGTAACACTTAGATCCAACGACATCCTTTTCGTGAGCACTTGATCCACCCTAGTCAGCACACCCCTGAGGAGACTGAACTCCTAGGAGAATTGGAAAATTTGTGTGTAAAGATACCACTTCTCCAAGCCATTTAGGATGTACCTATATAAAATAGGCTCATCAAATAAAAGTGCTTTAAGAAACCTGGGAGAAGGAAGAAAGATACCCCCGCCATCAATGTGGTAGGACAACTGTCTGACCTAATGCTGGGAAGGGTGATATTTCCAAAGTACCTGGACCTTGGTATTCCAATTGTTGATGTGCATGTAAATGGTGTCATAGTCCCCAACACTCTAATTGATATATGGGCTACCATCAATGTCATGACCAAGGAAACTATGTTGAAACTTAATCTCCAAGGGAATTTCAAGAAAACCACAACAATTCTACAACTTGCAGATTGATCCACAGTAACTCCGGAAGGAATTGTTGAGGATGTTATGGTTACCATTGACCCTTGGGAGTATCCTACAGATTCCTTGGTCCCGCAACCAAAAACCAAGTTCAATGGTTATCCCGTCATCTTAGGGAGACCTTGGTTAGCCACTGCAGATGCTTATATTAACTGTCGGGCCGGAAACATGACTATAAAAAATGGGCCTTTGTCTAAAGAGCTAGTGTTATATCCTACAACCCACCCTTCCATTGGTCATGATATCCCTATATGGCTGGAGGATGAAGAATATGAGTTATATAACACTGCCCCTATGTGTACTATAGATGTTATTCTTAGAGGGGGGTAACTTGATGAAGATGAACTCATTGACCATGCCATTAAAAACCAGTCCTCCACTAACATTCCTCTCAAAACCTTAGTCAAAGAGTGTGAAAGCCAACCTTGGATGGAAGTGCACTTAGTTGAGTCAACCTCTGAATCCATGAAGGCTATGGAGTTTGGCCCATCCAGATCTCTGAAAGTCAACCCAAAACTCTCGAATGAAGAAGAGAAGCAATTGTGCCAGCTTTTGAAAGAGAATCTAGATGCATTTTCTTGGGATTACAAAGACATGAAAGGGTTGCATCCTTCAGTGTGCAAACATCATATTTACATCAAAGAAGGATGCAAGCCCGTGAGACAACCCCAAAGAAGGATGAACCCGACTCTAAAGGACATAGTCAAAGAATAGTTGCAGAAACTATTGGATGCAGGGTTCATATATCCTATATTCGACAGTGAGTGGGTATCTCCTTTTGTATTAGTCCTAAAGAAGAATGGGAAGTGGTGAATTTGTGTTGATTATCGAGAATTTGACAAAGCCACCAAGAAAGACCATTTCCCTTTTCCCTTTATATACCAAGTCTTGGATGGCCTTGCGGGGAAGAAGTTCTTTTCCTTCTTAGATGGGTTCAGTGGGTACAATAAGATTCAAATCAACCTTGAAGACCAGGATAAGACTACTTTCACCTACCCTTGGTGTACCTTCACTTATAGAGTCTTACCCTTTGGGTTGTGCAATGCCCCATCTACCTTAGAAAGAGCTGTCCTGATCATATTTTTTGAATTAGTCCATGACTCTGGCGAAATATACATGGATGATTTCACACCATATGGGGATGAATTCCAGAAATATCTCTCCAATTTTGGTAAATTACTAAGAAGGTGCATTGAGATGCATCTCTCCTTAAGCCCAAAAAAGTGTGAGTTCCTAAAGGAAGAAGGGGTTGTATTAGGACACTCCATATCCCAAGTAGGAATACAGGTAGACCCGAACAAGATCATTATCATCAAAAGGGTACTTTCTCCTCAAAAGCAGAAAGATATCAGGAGTTTCTTAGGCTTAGCTAGTTACTATATAAGGTCCATCAAATATTTCAGCAAGATGGCTTCATCATTATTTGGGTTACTGGCCAAGGATTCTAAGTTTATTTGGTACGGTCCTTGTCAAGAGGCTTTCAAGCTCATTAAGGAACAGTTGACTATTGCCCCCATCCTACGAGGTCCAAATTGGACTCTGCCTTTCCACATCCACACTGATGCATCCGACAAAGATTTAGGGGCAGCATTAGGAAAATTAGAGGATAAAATCCCTATTTCATTTATATCATCAACAAGAATTTGTCAAAGGCTAAGCTGAATTATATTGTTACTGAGAAGGAGATGTTAGCCATTGTCCATGAATTGAACAAATTCAAGCATTATCTAACTGGATATCAAACCTTTGTTCACACTGACCATGCAACCATCAAGTATTTAATGAACAAACCAGATGTGAATGCTAGGATAATTAGATGGTTTTTAATTTTGTAGAAATTTGATTTGACTATTATCGATAAACCTGGAAAGGAAAAAAAAATTTCATATTTTTTGTCTAGGTTATCTCTTCCTATAGGAGAAGAAGGAATGGTGGATGACCAGCTGCTAGATGAGAACCTCTTTGCGATATCAACACTCGCACCATAGTTTGCTGAGATATCCAACTACTTGGTTGCTAAGAGACTCCCTCCTAATATTTCATTTAGGGAGAGGAGAAAAATCATCAAAAAAAGTGTCCCTTTCACATGGATTGGGGGAAACATTTTCAAGCTAGGCCCTCATCAAATCCTAAGGATATTTGTGAGGGAGGAAGAAGTTTTTGATATCCTCTCTACATGTCATGAAAGCCCATGTGGAGGCCACTTTGCTGCAAAGAGAACTTCCTACAAGCTTTTCAGGCAGGATACTATTAGCCTACCCTTCACCAAGATTCCAGAAGATACACCAGCAGGTGTGCCCAGTGCCAAAGGACGGGGAAGCCCACGCAAAGGGATGAGATGCCTTTGCACCCTCAGGTAGAAATTGATCCATTTGACAAGTGGGGCATGGACTTTTTTGGACCTATCGATCCACCATCCAGACAAAAGAAGTATATCATAGTCTGCACTGAATACCTAAAAAAGTGGGCTAAAAAAAAGTAGTGACGGTAGAAACCAAGGAGAAAGTAGCAGAATTTCAGAGGGATAATGTGTTTTACAAGTTTGGATACCCCAGAGAAATAGTCACTGACCAGGGAGCACAATTCACCTCTCACCTCATTGAGAATATTTTGAGGAAGCACAAGATTCAACATATAACTTCTACTTCCTATCACCCTCAGGTGAATGTCCAAGTAGAAGTAGCTAACAAAGATTTAGAGAGCATCCTCACGAAGGTTGTGAGCAGCAGCAGAAAGATTGGGCAAACAAATTGGTGGAAGATACTTGGGCCTACAACACTAATTGGAAGACAACAACAAGATTCACTCCCTATGAACTATTCTATGGTAAGGCTCTATTTTTAGTACAATTTGAGTTCAATACTTTAAGAATGGTAGCTGAATTAAATATAGATCTATAAAATGCCCAAAAATAGAGGTTGTTGTAACTAAATGGATTGGATGAGTTCAGAATGCAAGCACTTCTTCACACGGAGGTAGTTCAGCTGCAAAGGAAGGTCTGGCATAACAAGAACATCAAAGAAAAGACCTTCCAAGAAGGAGATCGGGAATTGCTGTATGATTCAAGGTTTAAATATTTCAAAGGCAAGTTGATGACAAGATGGTTGGGATCTTACATTGTGGAAAAATGTTTTGATAATGGCGCAGTTCAAATCAAACCATAGATGAGGAGGGAATCCCCTTGCTTGTCAATGGTCACAAATTGAAAATTTACAAGAAGCCTTTGTCAAGGGAAGAGTTCATAAATTCAATAAGTAGAGAGGTGTATGTGATGGGAAACTCCATCGTTTCCCACATCTCCTAGAGAAAAGAAGAAGAAGAAGAAAGAAATAAAAAACAAAAAAATTACATCTACATAGATTTTGTGTTTTCTTTGTTTGTTGTTTTGCAGGTCATTAATGATTTCTGGAAACACAGGGAAGCATTCATCTTCTTTTCCCTTCTTCTATTTTACCATCCATCCCATCATTCACTTCATTCATTTTCATAACTTCCTCCATCACCTCCATACACCATATTCCTCCATTCCTGAGCACAATGTAGCAAGGAAATAAAGACACAGACTGCTGCAAACATCAGGGAATTCCTACAGCTCAAACATTTGTTCTTGAATAGTAAGAAAAACAAGGGAGGGACTCATGAAGCAAACCCCAGCAAAGACAAGAGTGCCACCCATGGCATCTAGAGCACCCCCCATGCAACATATACAATGGGAAGGAACATCAAGTAAAGATCACCAGCTGACTCAGAGAGCTGCTCATTCAGCGAGCTTCTCACTCAGAGAGCAGAAAATAGTGAAGAACGCAGCATCTGAAAGGCTCGTCTCCTCAATCTAGCTCCTAAAAATGCCTTGGAAATGATAGGTAAACTTAGGTATAACTTCTCACCCCTCACTATGCATCCATAATAGCCAGAAATAATTAAATTTGCAAACTTAGAGTTTAAGGGACAAAAAGGTGGCTAGTTAGCTTGGCCACTGTCGTGAAGTATGACTAGGGAGAACTGCAAAGTCACACCACCTAGGCATGCAAAAGAAAAGAATTTAAATCATGTGGAGTAGAGTAGAACGAGGGGAGGAAACACGCAGTCCATCATAAATTAATAGGGAGAAGGAAACAATTGTCTACAACATAAACTAGTGCTGAGCAGAGTTACATAAGCGCTCCAAAACTAGTTGCGCAATATAATAAAAGGAGATCTCATCTCATCAAAACCAATAAATTAAGATTTTTTTAGGGAAAGAGACCAAAGGGAGCCACAACACAGTAGTACTGAGAGCGGGTTGCGTATTTGAACACTGCGCAACAACAAAAACAGAACAATGTCACCCTACCCATGGTTTGGTCCTCTCTCGTAAATATGAGCAGGGAAGCTTTTATAGCAACCCAAACAAGGCAATATTCCACTCCTAGCCTCAGAGAAGATGAAGAAGAACTAGTAGAAGAGGAAGAACCAAAATAAGAAGAAGATCCAGAAGAAGAACTAGAAGAGGAATAAGAAGAAGAAGAGGAAGAGACAAAGGACAAAGGAAAAATATAAGAGATGGCCATAAAATTCATAGAGATAGTAGAAAATGGGTAAGAATCAGACTCAAAACACAACACCACATCCCTTCAATACAAAGAGGTAGTTGCCACTGTAGCTCATCTAAGCACAAAGAGAAAAAGGCAGACCTCTATGTATTTCAGAGCTAACAAGAGTCAGAGAGAGCCAAAAACTCCTCCCATGAGCCCGATTATCATTGAAGAATTTCCAAGGGAGGAGGAAATAATCAAAGAAATAGCTCTGAAGGAGCAATTGCAGAAGGCACGGGTAGAGAATGTAGCACTGAAGTAGAAATTGCAGCAAAAAGGGGAGCAAGTAGCCACCATGGCAGACTTATGCATAGAAGCCCTTTAGCACAAATTCCCTTCTGACTCATATGTTGTGTACCTAAAGAAGCAATGGCTTCTATTTCAAAACAAAACTCTAGCCTCCCATGGATCCCTACCTTTCCAAGATTGTAGGCAATTCATGAATTTCTACAAGCAAGCTAACATGGATGATCAGGCAAAGATGGAATATTTTTACATGCATAACCTTATGTTGACAAATCTGGATATTTGGGACCCTAATCCTACAATGGGGGATATGCAGTTGATTTCTCTAGTATCTTGGATGGTGAATGAGGACACTAGAGCAAAAGAGATATGGAGGGTCATGGGAAGAAGAAATAGAGAACCCTTATATATCAGACTAGAATTTTTTAGGCCAAGAGGAGTCATCCTTCACCATCGAGAGATTGAAAGGGACCCTGCAGTGGTTGAAAGCTACCTTCAAAATCAAACCCAGGTGATAGGCCACTTTGATGATGTTTCTAGGAAAATAAAAGATGAGTGCATCATGGCCAACCAAAGGAGATGGAACAACCTCCCTCACAGCCTCAAGAACAGGGAGTACCATATTCCAAAAAGATTGAGGGGTGCATTGGAAAGGGCACCATTATACAAGAGGGCCATGCATGCCAAAAAGATCCAATGGTTGGGACTAAAGCTCAACCCACCTTTTCTGCCAGGGTTGAATGATGAAAAGGACACAGATGCACAAGATATAGAATGGGAGGATGTAGAAAATAATAATGGTTTTTACCCCCTTAGGGAAACTCCCAAACTTCTTCCTCAGGAAATCAAGGGGGCTGTCAAGGCCTTGAAGGAAATGCAGGAGGAGGATTAGTTTCTCAGAGGATGAGCAACCATTCAATAGGGGGGTGATGATGAGCTCCATCATTAGACATATTTGGAGGGGTTAATGGTCACCTTTTTTTCCTTCTTAGATGTCTTTTTCTTGAATTTTTATTATTATTGGTTTTATGATGCTAGTATAGGTGGTGATTAAGGCTAAAATACTCTAAGTGCCTAATATGAGGTTGAGTGTAGAAAATCATGAATTATTAAGATTTTTTATAAGGATTTTATCATTAAAACTTGGAGTTAAGTGGACTCAATCACCCCAACTATTCTCTCCAACAATTCAAGTGTAGAGGCAGCCAAGCAACTCCAAGAGGAGTGCACTCAATCTTTGTTGACTTGAAGTTAAGTGGACTCAATCAACCCAAATATTCTCTCTAGAAATTTGAGTTCCAGAGGTAGCCCAACAACTCAAAGAGGTGAGCACTCAATCTATGTTTACTGGGAGTCAAGTGGATTCAATCACCATTTTCAAGGGAGTTGTTGGTATTTTCCCTGTAGAATAAATATAAAAGAGCTAGAGCTAGGAAGGAGTTAGTTAGTCAGTGAGTCGATTCCATTCAGAACTATTGTTGCAAGCTATTGAGATTTTTATTTTACTCAGTAATGAAACTTTCAGAGATGTATGAGCTTATTCTTTTTACGAAATGAGTAGACTGATTTCCTTTTACTAATTTAAGTTTCAGAGAGTGAGGCTCGTGGGTTAGGGCCCAATCCATGTGCCTCAGCTTCTCTGTTTTTTTCATTCTTTCCTTTCTATCATTTAGCTAGTTTTTCTTCTACCATTTAGTTAGATCTGCTTCTGATAGTTTCATTGCTACTTAGTCTTTGCTTTCAGTTTGTTGTTGTAGTTTTCATATTCTTGTGAGTAGTAGAATAGAGGATAAAAATCTAAAATTCATGGATCTAGAATTCCCTTATCATCTCTGACAATAGAGCTCGAGGAGGGTAAGCCTTCCCACAAACCAAAAACATTGATTTTTGTTCACTATTTCCATCTCTGCGTTACGCCTCTAAACCTTGATTTTACACCTCCATTCCCTCCTGTTTTCTGCTTATTTTAACTGTTGCACCCACCTTTTTTCCCTAACAACACTTAAACCCTTCAACCACCTTATTCCTTTGTTTCTATTGGTTACAATCGCCTTACTTGTTTTAACGTAAAAACCCTGGAAAAACCATCAAAGATGACCTTCACCCTTCCTCCTTGAAATGCCCGCTACCGTACTTCGCTCATTGTAAATCGCAATTTTCATTTGGTTCCTTTTAAGACTTACCGTTATTTTTTCCGATTGCAATATTGTGATATCGCATATTGCATATCTCAACCTTTGCCCCTTTTTCGATCGCACATCGCTTCGTTTTCCTCTTCCCTTCAAGACTTATCATTCAAGGTTGTCTTACCCTTCCTAACGCAAAATGCTTGAAAACCATCAGAATTCAACCTTTCACCATTACTCCTCAAACTTCCCGCTACTATACATCGCAAATCAAAAATCGCAATGGTTAGTTCCTTTCGTTAACACTTACCGCTCCCATCTTCTGATTCCGATATTGCGATCACGCTCTGCCACCGGTCCCACCGCCACGTCACCCATCGCAATCACACTTCGCACATTTTCCTATTTTTTCTTTTAGACTTACCGCTTCCAAACACTTATTACGATATTGTGATTGTGCTCCGTCGCTGGTCCCACTGCCACGTCACTCAGCGCATTTCACACATCGCAAATCTTTCATGTTCACATTTCGCATTTCGATTTTCGCAGTTGTTAATCCGTCGCACTTCACACTTCACAATTTTTTCTCCATCACATCTCTGCCATTGCACTTTTCAAATTATTTTGATCCAAAGCCATTTTTGCGCTATAATAAATTTCAAAGCCTCTCTTTCCACTTCTAAGCCCCATTTCATGTGTTAAGCCCTCCATTAGCACCTTTTACCCCTTTTCTTCTCCAAACTACAAATCAACATTTTTTCAATCAAAATTAAGTCATGGATAGTTTAGCTATATGGATATAAGCGTGGTAGATAGAGAATAAGATAAGTAGGGTGTGTTTAGCTGATTGGCCAAGTTAAGTGTGGTTTAAATTAGTTTCCTTTCTGCAACTGACTTTAGTTTCTTTCTAGTGATTTCCTTTCAATAAATTAATTTAGTTTCTTTCTGTCATTCCCTTTCTGCATATTAAATTAGTTTCATTTCATTTATTTCCTTTCTGCAATTTGATTTAGTTTCCTTTCTGTCATTTACTTCTTAGTCTTTTTCATAGTTTAAGAGACAGCACCCTTTTGCAAAGAAGAAGAGGATGACATGAACAGAATGCATCTATTGTGTATATAGCAATGTCACCTCCAAGTTTGTACGAACCCTGGGTTGATAAAGTAAAGTAGGGAAAACTCTGGGAGTTGCAGCACTCTTGGTGCAATAGCAGGCTCACCATTGAGTGTGAATTATGTCTGCTTCCTTCTCATCCACAAAATCATAGCAGAGCCCAAACTAAATCAACCTTCATAGGTACTATTTTTGTCTTCATAAATTCCCGCCCAATTTGCATTGATATATCCCTGCAGTTATATATCATCGTTTTAGAGATATATCAAACCGTAATCAATTGTACCACAAAAATATCTCAATATATAATTTATTGCAATACAATGAGTATGTCCTGATTCCACCTAGAATCAACTCAAATTTTTCATTGCAAAGAAAGTGTATGGCTTGGTATTAACCAAATACATTAGTAAGCCAATCATATTTTTACATGGATGGATCTACCAAATTTAACTTGAAGTCTCTCAAATTTCTTAGAATTTTCACCATGGGAGTTTCCATTGATTTATACTCCATCATTCCAAACTTCTCCAGGATATTAATAATATATTTTCCTTGACCAATAAATATTTCTCCAAGTTTCTGCCATACTTCTAGTCCAAAAAATAATGCATCAACCCATTATCCATCATATGAAATTCAAAGGCTAACTCCCTATTACTTCAAATAATCAGATGCTCCACACTTGTCAAAAATGAGTCATCAACATAAAATAATAGAATCACTGGTGCATTCTTCTCGGCCTTGAATTAGAGGTTTGGATTAGAATCACTTTTGGAGAAACCAAATCTTGTTAGATAACTGCCAATTCATGTATATTAGGCTCTTGGTGCTTGCTTAAGTCCATAGAAGGCTTCCTTCAATCTGCAAGCATGAGACTAACTTCCATAGACCTCGAAAACTCTAGGTTGCTCTATGTCCACTTCTTCATCAATCACACCATTAAGAAATGTAGTATTTACATCCATTTGATGTAAATTCCAACTCACAGAATAAGCAATAGAAATAATTGATCTAATGGTAGTGTACCCAGTAACTAGAGAAAAAAATATCATTGTAATCCTCTCCCTCTTTCTGGAGAACCATCTAGGCACAAATATTGCCTTGTATTTTTCAATGTGTCCATCCACTGCATGCTTGATCTTGTATACCCATTTTGAGGTCACCACAAATTTCCTTTCAGGTCTAGGCACAATCTCCGATACATCATTATTCATAATCGATTGGTATTCTTCCAACATAGAATTCTTCCATACTTTCTGGCTAGCTACTTCTTAAAATGTGGAAGGTTTAGGATAAATAATATTTTTCATCAAATTTTCATGTCCAAAATACCTCTTAGGTCTCTTGCTTTCCCTGAAGGCACCACGTGGTTTTGCATGTCCTTCTGCATCCTGAAAGGTAGATCTAAGTTAAGATGGCCTCTTCCAAATTTCGGGAACAACGATTAGATCCACTAGTTTGCTATGCCCATATGGCTCTTATTTATTATCTAAGGGATGTTCTACAAGATTAAATGGCCCTGAATATTTTTCCTTGGGAGGTTCACATTCTTTTTCACCATTAGATTCCATGGATACTTATTTAGATTTCAAATGGGAAACATTTTCGTCAAATTTTGTGTCTTTGCTAACTTTAACCTATATTTGACTTGGAACATAGATTGTATAGGCCTTTGATAACTCATTGTAGCCAATGAATATTCCTTCCTATCTTGAAGGCTCTAACTTCATTCTCTTTTCTTTAGGTACATAGATATAAACAAGATAGCCAAATATTCTAAAATTACAAACCTATGGTTTATGTTCAGTGAATGCTTCCTCACGAGTCTTCTTTCCATAATTAAATGAGGACTTAAATTTTGAATGTAGATTGTTTTTATTGATGCTTCACTCCATAAAAACATAGGAAATTCATGATCTTGTATCACCTCCTTGACATATTATTCGATGGCTATGTTATTTCTTTTATAAACTCCATTTTTTTTTGGATTGTAAGGGACTATAAAATCCCTCTTAATCCCAGCTTCTTTCCAAAAGGAAATGATCTCCTTAGAAGTATATTATCCTCCATTATCATATATTAGGATCTTTATCTTCTTCCCCTTCAAGTTTTTCACTTCAGCTTTGAATTCCTGAAACATGTCAAAGACTTCATCCTTCGTCTTCATAAAGTAAATCCATGTCTTGTGAGAGACATCATCAATACAAGTTACATAATACAAGGAGTCTCCAACAAATTTCATTGACATCAGACCACACACATATGAATGGACTAGATCCAAAATTTTCTTGGATATACTTTCCATGCTTAGAAAATGCTTCTTGACATTCTTCCCAAATGCACAACCTTTACATACTTCTTCATGTTCTACCTAAAAATAGGGAACACCTAAAACCATAAGTTTTAAAGCAAGAAAATTTCTATATTGAATATGCGCATATCTTCAATGCCAAAGATCACATGGATTAATATCATTATGTACAAATGTGTAAGCAAGTTGTTTCAAGAGTATATACAACCTTCCCTCACGAATTCCAATTACTCTAGCAGAATCTATACTTGATCCCTTTGGCCATACAAGTACTTTACCATCAATAAATGTTACTCTATATCCCTTATCTTCCAAATATGAAATAGAAACCAAATTCTTTTTCAAACCTAGTAGATGCAGTATGTTTCTTAGATGAACGTTTTCACTCGATTCCAACTCATTAGAATTCTTTTCAATGCCTTTGAATGCATAATTTTGGTTGTGTCGAAGATCTACTTTTTGAGATAATATTGTTTGCATTAAGCCTGTGAGGTTATCACGATCTCCAATCACACACCTTGAAGCACCATTTTAAATTAGCCATAAATCATTGCTATCAGAAATAGAACCTGTAAAATCAAAGAAATAAAAGAAATATTTGTCACATGATTCTTCATTCTTGGGCCTCTTTACAAGTTATTCAAAATATTTTGTGTTGGCACATTTATTTCTCTTTCTCTTTCTATCATTCGATATTCAAGGAAAATCGTGTCTATAGTGACCAAATTTGTGACATTGATAACAATGAACCTTTGACATATATCTCTTTCTTTGAGGAGAAAGTCTTCTGTCTTCAGGTCTTCTTCCTTCATTTCTTCCTCCTCCATTTCTTCTTTGAAAGCAAAACTTCTCTCTTTCTCCACCCTTATTGAAATGTGTTATATATGCTTGAGAATCACCTTCTTTGGGTATATAATTCTTCTCTCTTGGCATGTGTTATCACTTGGATTGAACCTCAAGCTGAAGAAGGAAATTCTAAGGTAACCACAAACCACACTTAGCTAAGTAGCTAACCCTACTAGGCAAGGAGAGGGATCTCTCTGCAAAAATCACAGCCAAGATGACTGAGGAAAAATGAAATTAGGCTAGGTATAGTAGCTCAGGGTTTTTTATTTTGATTGTATAGGGTTGTGCTATATCAGAAGGAAAAAAGTAGTCGAGACAAGGAATTTAGGTCAAAATTTCTAGGGTGTTCTATGGGGCAAGGTAGGTACAGTGTTTAGAACTTTAGGATTTCAATGGGTGGGATGATCAAGACAAGTGAGGAGCTATTAAGAGCATGGTGAAATCATGTTTTCTTTTTAAATTGAAGAAATTACAGACTGTGAATATTTACCCAAAACAAAGCATAGAAATTATCGATTTTGTTCATCAAACTTGAAAACATTCACTTAATAGAAATGAAATGATGGATGAAATAAACAAAACATTATAAAAACTGAGCACAAAAGGAGAAACTAAAACTAAACACCATACCACATGGATCCCATAAAAATAGCTGCAAATTTGATTAATATTCCTACTCAGAACTGATACAAAATATTTCTCTTCAAAATCCCAGCATCCAACTGAGTCTAACCCTTACAAATGAGAAAGAAGAAGAGGATATAGACCTAAAAACCACTCTCCCTAGCCTCAGGGAGTCTAATCCATGAGATGAGAATCAGCTTCCATGAAATTCTGAACAATAATCTGAAGATTAGGAAGACCCAACTACTTGCCTCTAAAAGAGAGGAAACCGATTCATTTGACCTCTAGAGGACCCAAGCTAATGAATTTACCCATAGTAAACTAATACTCATCATAATTACAATAATATTGAAAATTTAAATCAGTAAAATTACATTTCCCAAAGTGAAAATTTAAACTGGAGAATATTTGTTGAAGATTGTAAAAAATTGCAATTTTATGGCAAACGCGCAGCATCCAAGCAGGAAACATAGCCTGTTTTGCAAGCTGGTTTTGAGTGCCTTCCCTGTGTCCAAATCAACTCCATGATAGCTCATTAAAAATATCTCTGTGTCTAGTCTATATATATCTTCATTTTTTAAAATGGTTTTTATTTTCCCTATCAAAAATCCAATCTCCCAAGACTGGTAAACGCGCAACGACCAGGTCAAAAAAGAGGCATAAACATGATTTTTAGGTGGTTTTTGCATGTTTGATGGACCAATTCTCCTCCAAATATTCTGAAACTTACTAGGGTTGATGTAATCATCATTATAAACCTTTTGGTGGTGTTCATTTGGAATTTAGAGGCCCCAAAAAAGAGCGCAACGTCTAGGTCACTGCGCCTTTAGCAAAATTTCTGAGTTGAAAATTATCAAAAATTGCATAAATTAACATGAGTGCAAAAATGTGCCAAAATTATTGGAGTACTTGCTCATTGGGTGATTGAGGCATGAATTAACACCTTGGCAAGTATTTCCAACTTTTCTTTCTCCCCTTTCTTGGACAAACTTTCAATTTTTTCATTAACTCTTTTGAGCTTGGCTAATGAAATTCTCTCTTTCCGTGCATGAAGTTTAACTCTTGCCCTCAACAATTCATTTTCCTTGTTGGCCTTCTTAAGTAACCTCTCCAAATTTATATTGGATCTATCAATCCATGGTACCCTATATTTTCTAATCTCTAGGGAAAGCAACTCACTTGGTGTGAGTTGCTCTGCTAGCTCAGCTTCTCTCTGTCTTTCTCGAGCTAAAGCTCTCTTCAGCCCTATAGTCTTTGGTTTTTGTCTTGGAGGCTGATCCTCCTCCTCATCAGTTTCACCAAATATTTCCAATGTATCCTCAAGAAAGGACTTAGCCTTTTCTACCTCTCTTTGTGCTTTGAAGCATATCACTTCATCAATGGTGTGTTTGGTGTCAAACCCTAGGGAGATGATGGAATGGAAGGTGAGTGTATGAAGTGAGGGTTGTTGTGATGAAATTGGAGGAGTTCGGGAATAGGGATTTTTAATATGAGGGAGGTGATAGGGGTAGTGATTATGAGGGGTTTTATGATAGGGTATTTAATTGTAGGTAGGGTGTAGGGACCCTAGGAAAATGAAAACCTAGGACTTAAGGTTTTGAAGGATATGATAGTTTAGGGAAAGGGGATATTAGTATAGGGATTTGAGAAAGTGATGTGTGATATTAGGAAAGTTATATAAAGCCTAAGGGACTAATATCAAAGTGTAAATTAGGTTTTAATGAAAACTAGGGTTTTTAAATAAAAGGAGACACCAAATTCCCTTAGGAAAACTTCACACATCAAAATGACATTTGATAAAATGTAGTGAATCAAATTTGTTACTTATTGGCTTGCCGGAGGCATGAAGAGTTGTTGTTGAAGGTTTATAAGTGAATTTGTGATATTTTAAGGTCTGTAAGAGAATTTTTTAAGCAATTGGGCAAATGTGCAGCGTCCTTGGCAAACGTGTAGTGTCGTTGATAAATACACTACAATTTCAATCAAACGTGCACCGTCCCTGTAGACTTTTTTCAGACCACATTTGGAGGCCTTCCCTGTGTCCAAATTGAGCCCATGATAGCTCGTTATAAATATTATCCTATATAATTTCCAGATATACCTTTGGTTTTCTGTTTGGAGTTGATTTTCCTTGTAAAAATTTGATTTTACCAAGACTAGTCAAAAAGTGTTGAATGAAGGTGCGGAAATGTAGAGTGATGTTGCAGACAACTTTTGGAGGCATTCCTCAACTCAAAATTGAGTTCATGATAGCTCATTGGAAATTTATCTCTATCTAGTTATCATTTGACTCATCAAGAAAGTCATTTCGACACTCCAACTATGAGAAAACTTGATTTCCCCAAGGTTACTCTATAAGTGCTGAAACTCTCCTGTGGCACCTATGTTTTTTGAAATTTATCTAAAAAAATGACACCTATGTAAAATATGAAGGATTTTTTTCTTTATTGACCTATGAGGGATGAAAACCTCTCTCAATTTTTTTAAATTCATCTTTTTTTTGTCAGAAACACAGTTTGAAGAAAAACTGACCCTATGAGTGGAAAATGACTTGACTCTTGGAATGACTTCTCAAAAAAATGATGGAGACATGATGATTATGAGCTGAAATGACCTCATACTTAATGGTATGACCTACCTTACGCCTCCTCTGCTCAAATGTCTCATTTCCATAATAAACCCTAGCTTAGTGGGACAGGAAATTAGGGTTTGGTGCTTGTGAACAATGATGACTTGGGCAACCTTGGCAAAAATGTTTAAGAAACGAAGCGATGTCAATGAAAATGACGAAGATGAGGTGAAAGTAGAGTAAAATAAGGAGGGATGGGTAGGATGCAAATATCAGTGCTAATAGCATGAACCTTGAGTCTTCTTGAGTACATGCAGTCCATAGTTCATCAAACTTTGGAGCTTCCTTTCTAGCACATATTCCTACTATAAATGAGTCCCATGATTCAGGTAAACCATTAAGTGTTGTAGTCACTAGTTCCTTTTCAGGAATGACTTCATTAATTGCATGAAGTTTATCTCTCAATTGAGAGATCCTCAAGAAATATGAGGCTATAGTCTCATTCCTTTTCATTATAACATCACAAAGCTCATTATTCAAACTCAATGGTTAACCAATATTGTTGAAAATGTATAGTCCAATTAGGGCATCATGAATTTTATTTGAAGAGTCAAGATTTGCAATATATGGGATTGATCTTGATTTATGCAGGAATGAAATGAAATAAAAAAAATTAAATAGAAATACAATGTTGCAAATGCGGCAAGAAATTCCTAATTTAATTTTTCCTTGAAGAAATTTGAAATTCCACATCAATAGTCAACTTGAATGAGTTAATTGAGGTGATATAGTTGTTATCACTCAGTTAGCTTAGTTAATTTTAGTTGGGGACATGAAATTGAGTTGTGCACAGTGATTCCTAAATTTTAGGAGTTTAGGTTGAGTTAATTTCAATTGTAGCAATTTAATTCAGTTAAATTGAGTTATGGTTAATTAAACTAGTTCCAAATGTTGGAGGAACTAATGGGAGGTCTAGTAGTGGCGTGTCATTACAGTGTTTAACCAGTTAACTAATAAAATAACCTAAATTAACTCATGAATTCATATAATTCAAGTTACCTTGTTGAGATTGGAGTTCAAGGGCAGTGTACTATCAGTTGCAAATTATTACAAGTTGTACAGGCGGTGCATGCAGTCAGAGAAGGGCCTAAAGGAATTATGGAATCCAGATTGAGGAATTTCCTAACTAATAGGGGCTAATTCCTTGAGGAAAAATGCAAGGAAATAGGAGCTTGGCATGATAAGAAATTGGTTAAGTATTAACCAGAGTCAGACAGTGAAGAAGTAGGATAGAAGATACATTTGCAGGTTGTGCTCTAGCTTGAGCAAGCATATTGTATTCATCTAAATTCTTTGATTAATGTAATATAGATAGTAAGGGTTTTTCAGTAGTTTTTTCCCCAAGATAAATCTGTTGGCTTCCATACCATCTATCTCACCTTCCATTTTTTTTTTTTGTTACTCTTTGCAAGAGTGAAATTTGTTGCATTTGGTCTCTTAATTCTGATATATCATGTTGCAATTCTCCCTCTTCATGTATCATAGTAGAGATTTATGAGGATTTAATGGGTATGGAATTATTTTTGAGACATTTTATAACTCAAACTGATATCAATGCTTCAATATTCCCTTAGAATCACTTCAAACAGATTTTTCAATCAAAAGTTATGCAATTTTTAAAAAACACACACCTTTTTCTTGCTTTTAAGGAGTTTGATATTGAAACTGGTGTATCTATGTGATTTCAGATCCCTAGGATTTTTATTTAGTCTTGTAGTAGCCCTCTGAGTCTTCTTTCAATGCCATAGGTCATGCCTAATTTGGATTCTTCAATATAAAGTTATGCCCTATCTCCCATAATGCCCTAATTATGGACTGGTTTAGTAGAGCTAACTTGTACGATGTGCCACATGTCACTGTTTCAGCCTTTGGCCCTGAAATTGATACATGATATTACAGTCCGTGAAATTTCAGCCACTTTTTATAGAATTCAAATCCGAAGGCTGAAACGAAAGTTATTATGATTTTCCCTCGGTCACCTGTTTGAGACTGAATTCTGGAGCCTGCAAAAAACCTAACTTCCTCAGATCATATATCCAAAAATATAGCGAACCAAGACCTGTAATTCCAACATGAATTTCACCAAGATTTTGAATCCATGTGGTTGTAATTTCAGCTTCTGAAGCTTCATAGAAAAAACATTATAACGAAAATCCCAAGGTAACTTGTTTTAAGAAGTGAAACCCTAGAATCAAAAGCTTTTATACCAAATGTTATGCAACTAGATCACAAAATAGAAGAAAAGATAGATCAAAGACTTAAAAATTATCTAATTCAAGGGGGGAACCTCCTTTACATTAGATAAATGAATAGTTCTTGGATGATTCAAATGGAAAAACATACTTTCTATATATAAGACTCTAAGGGGTCACAATATAATGAGAACCTACATAACAATAATAATGTAAGGGCACAACAATAAAAACTATGGGCTTCTATGGGGCACAATAATAAAAATATGGGGACTACATGGGCACAACAATAAAAATAAGGGGGCTACACTAAAAAATAACAATAAGGGGCAACACTAGTATTATAGGGATCTAACAAAATCTCTATGGATGTATGTTGAATCATGATGCATATTTTGGATATGTGTTCTCAATCGTGAATTTACTTCTGCATATTTGACTAGAGTAGATTTGAGTCTTATGTTTTATAAATTACATGAGAAGTTTTGAATCCACATTAAATTCTACATGGTATCAAAGCATGATTCAAAATATAGAAGAGAATTTGAAGTTGTCTTTGCAGGAGGATCGAACTTGCAGGATCAATTCTTCGGAGCTAGAAGGATGGATTTCTATTGTCCAGGGCTTGAGTATTCCCCTAAGGGTAGCTCGAACTTAAGGGCCACATGGAGGCGGTACTGGAGGAAAATTTGTTGAAGGAATTCACATATATTGACATTTCAAAACCAGGATCATCAGACCTCAAGGATATAGCACAATGGAGAAAGTGTGTAGCCAAGGCGAGGAGAATCATATTAGAAGGTGTGAAGGATCACATAGTATCCAATATACATCAGAAATATACCTCGTATGTAAGGTGGCAAGCACTAACATAGTTTTTCTAGAATAGTAGCGACCACAGGAAGTTGTTGCTCAAGGAAAAGCTTCAAAATATTGAGATGCAGAAGACTGAATCTATTCAACAATAATCCTAAGCCTTCTAGGCCTTCCCAAGAGATAGAAAAACTACCAAGATTTGGTAAATGGGAGCGAGAATCTACCAAATTTGGAATGCCTATGGTTTGATTTGGTATAGGAGGAGACAAGGCAGAATACCAGAGATGGGATCTCATCCAAAGAAGAGGAAGAGGACTTTTCATTAGTCATCAAAGGAAAGAAAGGAAAGGGAAAGAAGTCCCATGGTTAAGTTGATTCCAGCCAAGAGGGCAAGAAGAAATACTTTTCCAAAATCAAGTGCTTTCACTGACATGAATACGGGAACTATGCCACAAAGTGTCCATAGAAGAAGGTACGCAAGAAGGAGTTTGTAGTAGCAACAACAGGTGAATCTTTGGCTTCATAGTTTCAGCTTGACTTTACTCTCATCACATGCATGGTGAACACAGTGATGGGACTCATGTGGTATCTATATATTGGTGCCTTGTTCCAAATGACAAGGAACAAAGAATTTTTCAATGACTTGGAGGAGAAATATCTCTAGATGCACATCGAGATGGGAGACGATAGAAGGTATAGTGCGACCAAGATTGACACAGATACCTTTCAGAGGGAGTTGGGCTCCACTCTTAGGTTCAAGGATGTGATGTTTGTACTGGGTCTAAATAAGAATCTAGTTTTCATCGCGGTGTTAGAAGACCGTAGCTACAATGTGATATTCAACAAAGGAAAGGAATTTATGAGACACATTACCACTGGACAGGTCAAGCAGATCGACATTGGAGTCAAGAACTTGTATTAAATTGAGGTAGAAGATGCATGCAAAGCCTTGAGGAGTAAGTCAGAGACTAGAGATATGGTAGTTGAGAGGGATCATGTTAGACCTCTCAACATGCAGCCTTAGAAGAAGCCTCAGGAAATTGTGGAGCAACCAGAAATGGAGAGGTAGAGAGAAGGAAGTGTGGATACATCCATTCATCTAGAGACATTCAGTAGGGGGAGAGTTCTATCCAAGTGGGCAGAGGGAGCAGATGCAGTTATACCTCCAGGAGTGAGGTGGAGCGATGTATATCCTTAGTCCAGTACTTGCAGAAATTTGGGAAGGGTCCATTGAGGTATTCTCCACATGGATCATTACCTTTCTACAGGGGCCCACAATATTCAGTAGCAGGAGGATTAATATCAGTCAGATACAAAGGAGTGTAGAGGAGTGTTGACAACAAAGCAAGAGGCTCAATAGCAGAGTCAACAACTGCATAGTTTTCCCAGTAGAGAGTTGCATAGATAGTTGATTCAATATTTTTTTTAATTTTTTTATGCTTCTCAGTTGCAGATGTTGCAGCAGTAGTAGCAACAACAACAGTGAGAGATGTTGCATGCATTAAATTCCACAGGTGCATGATAGGGGTGGTTGATAATCCCTTTCTTACTCAGAGGGAGTGTTGAAAATGCAGGAAGAAATTTATAATTTAATTTTTCCTTGATTAAATTACGATAAATTCAAAATTCCACGTCAACAGACAACTTGAATGAATTATTTGAGGTGATATAGTTGCTATCACTCAATTATCTTAGTTAATTTGAGTTGGGGGCATGAACTTGAGTTTTGTACAATGATTCCTAAATTTTAGGAGTCTAAGTTGAGTTAATTTTAGTTGTAACAATTTAATTCAGTTAAATTGAGTTATGGTCAGTTAAACTAGTTCCAACTATTGGAGGAACTAGTGGGAGGTCTAGCAGCGGGATCCAACTTCAATGTTTAATTTGTTAACTGATCAAACAACCTAGATTAACTCATGCATGCATAAAATTTTAGTTACCCAGTTCATATTGGAGTTCAAGGGCAGTGTATTATTATTTGTAAACTATTCCAAGTTGTACAGGTGGTGCATGCAGTTAGAGAAGGGCCTAAAGGAATTGCGCAATCCAGATTGAGGAATTTACTAAATAATAGGGGTTAATTCCTTAAAGAACATCACAAGGAAATAGGAGCTTGGCAGGCTAATAAATTGGTTAAGTATTTGCCAGAGTTAGTCAATGAAGAATTAGGATAGAAGATACACTTGCAAGTTGTGCCCTAATTTGAGCAAGCATATTGTATTCATCTAGATTCTTTGATTAACGCAATACAAATAGGAAGGGGTTTTGAGTAGTTTCTTTCCCCTAGATAAATCTGTGTATGTGTGTTGAATCATGATGCATGTTTTTGATATGTGTTCTCGATCGTGAATTTTCTTCCACATATTTGAGTAGGGTATATTTGAGTCTTATGTTTTAGTAAATCACATGAGCAATTTTGAATCCACATTAATTTCTACATGGTATCCGAGCAGGATTCGCGATAGAGAAGAGAATTCGAAGTTATCTTTGCAGGAGGATCGAATTTGGAGGATCAATTCTTCAAAGCTAGCAGGATGGCTTCTATGGTCTAAGGCTTGAGTATGCCCTTGAGGGTAGCTCGAACTTTGTTGCTTGGAAGGACCACACAAAGGCAATACTGGAGGACAACAAGTTGAAGGAATACACATATATTGACATTCCAAAACCAATATCATTAGACCTCAAGCATCTAGTAGAATGAAGAAAGTGTGTAGCCAAGGTGAGGAGAATCATATTGGAAGGGGAATACCAGAGATGGAACCTCATCCAAAGAAAAGGAAGAGGACTTTGCATTAGTCAGCGAATGAAACAAATCCAAGGGAAAGAAGTCCCAAAGTAAGGTTGATTCCAGCCAAGAGGGCAAGAAGAAATACTTATCCAAAATCAAGTGCTTTCGTTGTCATGAATACGGGCAATGGCAGTAGCAGGGGAAGCTTTGGCTTCACAGTTCAAGCTTGACTTTATTGTCATTGCATGCATGGCAAGCATGGTGATGGGAAGCATGTGGTATTTGGATAGTGGTGCCTCGTTCCATGTGATGAGGAACACAAAAACTTTTAGTGACTTGGAGGAAAAATATCTCCAAATACACATTGAGATGGGAGATGATGGAAGGTACAATGCAATCGAAATTGACACAATCACCTTTCTGAAAGAGTCGAGCTCCCCTCTCAAGCTCAAAGATGTAATGTTTGTACCGAGTCTAAATAAAAATCTATTTTTTATTGCAATGTTGGAAGACCATGGCTACAATATGATGTTAAAAAAAAACGACATTCGTGAGACATTATTTTTCTACAATTTAATATAATTTTCTACCGTTGGTCTTTTTTTTAATACATGCGATGTTTTTATATTCTAGATTTGCTCTAGCTTAGTTTCCAAGCACTAAAGTCATTTCACTTTTAAGTTTCTTATTCATTAAACAATTCCCGGTGAATAACTTTTCACGTGTGCGTGTTTAATTTTGAAGGGACTCAATTTTGAGTGGCTTGGTGATACAAGACAGTGTATTGAAAAGATTTGAATGCCCCGATTTTCAAAATATTGAGAATTATTCGTTAAAATATGACAGGTTGAACAATATCTATTCAGTGAAGTCTCACATCACATTACATTATTGAGCAATGTCTCTTCTTCACTAAAGTCTACATTTAAGAGATTCATTTTCCACCCGCCTCTTTATGATTTCTTTCCTTTCTTATTCAATTATCATAGATTTTAATAATGATCCTAAAGTAAGGGTGTTCAAATATTTGAGTAATGTAATATTGAGGACCATTGGCTCAAATCTATCACATGGTCCAACAATATCTTTTCATTCAAGTGTACGAAATATTCGTTTTTCATGGAACCCTTTTTCTCATTTATTTAATTTTGCATAAGTTTTAATATTAATGTATAACTTGCATTATATTTAAAAACAATAATTCATAATAATATACCTATGTTAAACACTCTTTGTAGGCTTATTTGTTGAGCTAACAAAGAAGTGATTCATTCGAGTGAATCATACAAATATTCCTAGAAGATCAATAAAACTATATAGAAAAAAATTATGCGTATGTTAAAAATAAAAATAGTTAATAATTGATTATTATTTTAAAATAATACTTAATTCTTATTGAGATGTTCTCTTTCTTAAAAATATCATAAGATTATTAATTTATAAGTTAACAATAATATCAATATGTGTATATGTTACTCAATAATTTTTTTAGAACAATTATGTCTTACTTTTAGGATAGAGACTTCACTCATTATTAGGGACACATGAAATTTTAATAACAATATAGAATGATTTATTAATGTAAATTTGAAGAATTTCATTATAACTAGAAACATTGACATAAGTTGATATTAAAATTATTAGATGCAAATATGCAAAAGTTAGGATTTGACTCTAAATGAAAAGAATTAAAAGAAAGATTACACCAAATTAATAAAAGAGAATAATGTGTGTGTGTGTTAATATTTTGATTATTAATATGGTTAATAAATTAATATTTTTAACTAATTAGTTAAACTAATGGAATTCAAAAGAAAAAATCGAGAGATAATAATAATTTATAATATCAAAGTAATAATTTTATGATGATGTCAACATTAGAATTGTAACTAGTACAATCATATAAAATAAATGGCTAGTAAGTTACATTATATTTTTTAAAATTAGTTTATAATAATCATCTCACAAGTAGCTTGACAATTGGTGATCAAAGTGATCCCTTCCATTAGATCTGCAAGGTACATAGATTCCTTGGACATAATCGACACGATCTTCGAGTCAGTAAACCACATAGAAAAAAATATACACATGCTAAAAATAAAAATAATTAATAACTAATCGTTATTTTAAAATATTTAAAATGCTACTTAATTCTTAATGATATTTTATTTTTCTTAATAATATTAGAAGATTATTTAATTTACAAGTTAAATTAACAATAGTATCAACATTCGTATATATTGTTTAATGATTTTTTAGAAACAACCATGTCTCGCTTTTTGGGACACTTCAGTCATTATTAGAGACACATAAAACTTCCGTGTCAATATAGAATGATTTGTTAACATAAATTGAAAATATTCATTACAACTAAGAAGATTGGACCTAAATTAATATCAAAATTATTATATAAAAGTATCTAAAAGTTAGGATTAGACTAAAAATGAAAATAATTAGAACATAAGAGTGTACCAAATTAATAAAAGAGAATAAGATAAATTATATATATATAATATATATATATATATAATTTGTGTTATTAATATTTATATTATTAATATAATTAATATTGTTAATAAATTAATATTTTTAATTAATTAGTTAGTTCAATGGAATTCAAAAGAAAGAATAAGAGAGATAATAATAATTTATAATATCAAAGTAGTAATTTTATGATAATGTCAACATTAGAATTGTAACTAGAACGACCTTATAAATTTAATGGATATCCATGACAAGCATCAAGACACTTACTTCATGATACATCACATATTGCTAAGGTTAAAAAATCATAAAAATTAACTAAATTACAACTTTGTTATTATTAATATTAATTATAAAAAACATGAATATATGAGTTAAATATATGTACATTTAAAAAAGGATGTAACAAGATTCTTAACCATGGAGATTCACCCCCACTTTACCCTGGAGATTCTTAAAATTTGTCAAAAGTTATTAAAATTTTAATTTAGGTCACAGCTTCTTAATCGCACTGAATTCTTCAATTTACCATTAATCGACCATTCAATTTATTTTGGTCATATACTTTTTAATCTATTGAAAGCTTGATGTATCCCTGATGATAGGTGGAGTGTCCATCTGAAACATCGATTACTTTTTGTAATCAACACAGTTGTTTCTAGAAGAATTATTCAACAACACGATCTCCAAGTGTGAAAATATTCGTACTCTAAAACATGTGTATAGATATAATTATAATTTATAGTTTACAATTAAATTATTAATACCCAATAATATCCTATGTTAGATGATTGAACTTGTTGTAACAATCTATCACTATAAGTGTGACTAAATTGTAGTTTAGTAGTATTTTTGTAGGAGTCTTCTATCACTATTCTAGGTTCAATTCTTAGAGGGAGGGTGACTATTGTTGAGTTTTCAAGTGCAATATAGACAAGCACTAATTTATGAAATATTGATAATTACTTCAAATGATATAGATATTCTTTTAACAATTACAGTTTATCATTAAGAAATTACACTTCAAAAATTCAACCATAAAACCATAAAGATAGTAGATATCACAATACACAGAGAGAACACAAGATTTACCCAGGGAAAACCCACTTGGGGAAAAACCCAACGACCTTTTTCTTAGAGAAATTCTTCATTTCGACAAGAGATACATCTAATGAAAATAGTCAACTATGAGGTCAAACATACCAACAATGCTTATGGTCAAACCTGGTTAACATCCCTCAATTCAAGCCTCCTAATATACCTAGTACCTCGCTCTAATGTGATTTTACCTATGCCAAATTTTGACCTCTATAATATGCCTAGAAAACTTGGCCTTCCAAAATTTCGGCATGCCAAGAAACCGTTGCCTGGAATTTCGCCCTCCCAGAAACTGCTCAAAATTTCAGCTTATTCAAAACTACTGCCCAAAAAATGCCTAGAAACACGCATATGAGCTAAGAGAAAGAGATATGAGTTAGAGAGAGAGAG